>CM033394.1:10113514-10677920 GCA_019426215.1 Buddleja alternifolia
CAATCATCACATCCCCCTACTCATCCGATGTTGTATCATCATCATCATCATCCTCGTCATCCTCCTCATCATCATCCTCCTCTTCGTCATCAGGGACGGCAGTGGGCTCGGGAGGCGAGGGATGTGGGTGTAATGGAGCAAGTGGATCGAACTGAGGGAATTCGGGCCACACTCCGGGCCAAGGGCTGAAGGCATTAGCCCGGATGGCACTCTCCATAAACTGCCATCGGCGGTGTGCATCCCATCGCGCAGCAAGAATGTTCTGATCAATCTGCGTCATCCGGTTATCCAACTCAACGGCCCACTGCGGAATATCAGACGTGACCCCAGAAGAAGAGGATCCATACTGGGGGGTTGGGCATCGAGGCGGAGCAGGCAAAGTGGGAGCGCGGGCGGCGGCAGACGATGTAGGAGAAGGGCGGTGGGCACGCCGACCAGAACCAGTACTGGCAGTCTCAGCTTGGCAAATCTGTGAATAGGAGATAATCCGGCGCGGCACCTCAACATATACCACCTCAACTCGTTCGCGGATAGCTATGCTCAAAGATAAGGTCGGGAGAAGACGAGCGCAAACAAAATAATACAATGTCCGTGCAGTGGTGCGGAGGTGACACGCCTTGATCAAAACCGGCCGGGATTCCTCGAAACCTGTCCATTCGGTGTCAGGAGAACACAATTCGGAGTGGAGAGCAGCATAATCAATATCGTCCAAAAATGGCACAAACTGATCCCGGTTAGGGATGGGAACGTGAAGTATCGCATTAATGTTTTTGGACGAAATACTCACATTCCAACCCCGCACCCGAACGGAGACTAATCTGTGGACATCTTCGGGCTTTCCAGTAGCATTGGCATAGAATTCTTTCACCAACGGAATAATAGCCTCCCCCGGCTGTGTAGCAAACTCAAACCACCCTCGATGCCGGATATTCGACTTAAACGGCTCAAGCGAGCAATCTAGAGCCCTTTCATAAACCACATTTTTTGTGGTTAATTTTTCCGAAAAACACAGAGATGCGGCGAGGCTAACAAATTTGAGGCGATCGTAGTGAGCCCGTGGTTGAGTGTCGGTCTCGGTTTGATTGTAGTCCAACGGAGCCTCATCATCATATGGGGGGTCATCGACGGGGGTAGAAGGTGTAGCTTTAGCTTTTCCGTTTGCTGCCTGAGAATAACGAGTCCTCATCTCCAACCTCTTAACAAAATTCAACAATCCGACCAAAATGTACGCCCTATGTACCCACACAACCGAAATCACCCGAGCATCCCTAAATTGCTTCAACAAAGCACTCCCACAACCAAATGTTCACAAGCTCAACAATTCGCAACAAACGCGCAAGCAACAACAACGGAGAAGCAACAACCCCGGAATTTGGACGGATAATTTTTTTATCAACAAGCCCACACAAATGATTCTACCCAACGGAATTCCTCAATCAAGAAACATTATTATAACAACAATCCCACAATGAACATGAATTCGCACCCCACAATCAACCACAAACCATTCATGAATCTTAATCCAAAAATGTAGACAAATACCACAAATTGATGAAGGAAGTGGTACTTTACCCAAATAAGAGCAAAATGCAACTCAAAATCCGGTGGTGGTGACACAACTCCGGCGACGACGGTGTGGGGCGTGGACGGCGGTGGTGTGGCTTCGAGGGGCGATTTTTTTTTTTTCCAGTTTTGATCAAAGGGACAGGTAGGAAATGGGTTGGGTAGTGTGGATTGAAGAGGAATTTGATAGATTTTGAGTGATGTGGGAGTAATTTAGATATTTGTGAGGGGTGAGTTTTGTGGGTTGTGAAGTGAGGGTTTAAAATGATGAAGTTGGGGTAAAAATCGGTTGTTGCCCCTGATATATCCAGAGAACGCCGCGGCGTTGATGTCTAGTAGCCAACGCCGCGGCGTTGTGTCCAGTAGGCACAACGCTTTGAGGATGATGGGCATAGGTTGCTTGTGTTGAATCGTATGAATGAATAGAATACCTGCGACACGATGAAAGCACTACTCAAAAATAGGAAATGAAATAAAATGAAGAAATGACAAAATAAAACAAAAGAACTTAGGTTGCCTCCCAAGAAGTGCTTGTTTATAGTCGTTAGCTGGACTTAAGGGCAATCAGTTTGGTGGGTCTATGAGGGTGACGTGCACTCGATCCCTCGCACAATCATTTCCTTGGTAATGTTTCAAACGTTGTCCATTAACCGTGAAGGAGCCCTTTGTCTCGTGTGAAATTTCAACCGCACCGGAGGGGTAAACTTTCGTGACAATGAAGGGTCCCGACCATTTAGAGCGTAGTTTACCGAGGAAAAGTCGGAGACGGGAATTGAATAAAAGGACCTGTTCACCCTTGGTAAACTCCCTAGGTGTGATGTGCTTGTCATGCCACAGTTTTGTACGTTCCTTGTAGATTTGTGCATTTTCATAGGCCTCGTGTCGGAACTCGTTTAGCTCGTTCAATTACAACAACCTGTGTTTGCCTGCATCTTGCAAATCAAAATTAAGCAGTTTACTTGCCCAAAATGCCCTATGTTCTAGCTCAACGGGGAGGTGGCAGGCTTTCCCGAAAATGAGGCGGTAAGGTGACATGCCAATAGTTGTCTTAAACGCAGTTCGATATGCCCACAGAGCATCATCTAACTTAAGAGACCAATCTTTTCTAGATGAATTCACCATTTTCTCAAGGATGCGTTTAAGTTCCCGATTTGACACTTCAACTTGACCACTCGTTTGAGGGTGGTATGGCGTGGAAATCCTATGTGTGACACTATATTTTTGTAAAAGAGTATCAAACTGTTTATTGCAGAAATGAGTGCCACCATCACTTATAATGGCTCGAGGGGTACCGAATCGAGTAAAAATGTGCATTTTCAAAAATTTAACAACTACCCTCGAGTCATTTGTACGCAAAGCCTCCGCTTCAACCCATTTAGACACATAATCAACCGCGACTAGAATGTATTTACTTGAGCATGAGCTAGGGAATGGTCCCATAAAATCAATTCCCCACACATCAAAAAGTTCGCATTCTAGCATGTAATTTAAGGGCATTTCATGTTTCCTCGAAATATTTCCAGTTCGTTGGCATTGATCACAAGAAGATACATACTCATGCACATCTTTAAACAGAGAGGGCCAAAAAAAACCTGATTGGAGAATTTTTGAGGAGGTCTTAGTGGGCCCAAAGTGGCCACCTACCTTGCCATCATGGCAATGGCTCATAATAGATATTATTTCCTCCGCCGGGACACATCGCCTGATAATGCCATCTGCACAATTCTTAAACAAAAACGGCTCTTCCCAAAAATAATGCTTAACATCATGTAAAAATTTCTTCTTTTGATGAAAAGTAAGATTGGGGGGAAGTGCACCCGTGACAATATAATTTTCAAAATCAGCATACCAAGGGAAAGCACCATGAATTACCGCATACAATTGTTCATCCGGAAACTCTTCCCCTATTGGGTTTTCACTAAGTGGATCAGAGACAGGGGTTGCTATCCTAGACAATTGATCAGCTACCACATTCTCAACTCCCTTTTTATCCCTAATTTCTAGATCAAATTCTTGGAGAAGAAGAATCCATCTAATAAGTCGAGGTTTGGCATCTTTCTTCGCAAGTAAATACTTAAGTGCGGAGTGATCAGTGTAAACAATGACTTTATTCAACACAAGGTATGAATGAAACTTATCAAATGCAAAGACTATAGCTAGCAATTCCTTTTCCGTCGTGGCATAATTCAATTGCGCATCATTTAAAGTTCGACTAGCATAGTAAATGGTGTAAAATACCTTATCTTTCCTTTGGCCCAATACAACTCCAACTGCTGAATCACTTGCATCACACATAAGCTCAAATGGGAGGTTCCAGTCTGGAGGCGCCATGATGGGTGCAGAGATTAATTTTTCCTTGAGCGTGTGAAAAGCCTGCAAACACTTATCATCAAAGTTAAACGGGGCATCTTTCACCAACAAACTAGACAATGGTTTAGCGATTTTCGAAAAGTCTAATATGAAACGCCTGTAAAATCCTGCATGACTAAGAAAGCTCCTAACAGCTTTCACCGAGGATGGTGGTGGAAGCTTTTCAATGACCTCGACTTTAGCTTTATCCACTTCAATCCCCTTGTGAGAGATTTGATGGCCAAGCACAATTCCTTCTTGAACCATAAAATGACACTTTTCCCAATTTAACACAAGATTAGTTTCTTCACATCGTTTTAGAACACGTGTTAAATAGTTAAGACATGTATCGAACGAAGTTCCAAAAACCGAAAAGTCATCCATAAAAATTTCTAGGAAGTCCTCGAGCATGTCATGAAAAATAGCCATCATAGATCGTTGAAAGGTGGCAGGGGCATTACATAAGCCAAATGGCATCCGTCTATAAGTAAATGTGCCATAAGGACAAGTGAAAGTGGTTTTCTCTTGAATCCTCGGGGGTAATGGCAATTTGATTATAAGCCAGGGAAGTAGCCATATAGAAAGTAATAAAACTCATGCCCGGCTAACCTCGCAAGCATTGATCAATAAAGGGAAGGGGAAAGTGTCTTGCGGGTGGCTTCATTTAATTTTCATAATCAATGGACACTCGCCACCCGGGTAACTGTTCGTGTGGGAATAATTCATTGCTAACATCCCTGGGATGCTTGCTGCTAGATCTTATGTACTGAATGCTAACCAAAGAGAAAGAAACGATTGGTGACTTCTCGAAAATGCACGCTAAACAGCAGAGAGGACATTAAGGTAGCCTTGACGGGCGATATGTAGTCTGAAGGTTATAAGATCATCACAGGAGAAAAATGATCAAGAGAAGCCGATTGTTCTTGAACGGATGGATTTCCCAGATCCGTCATTAGGTTGCAATGACCCAAGAATAAAGATGATATTGATAAGAGGGCTGTTGGGTTGATAAGCTTGATCAAGAAGATCCGTCGTTACTTTCACGGATGAGAGATAAACCAAACAGTTATTGAAGGAATGGGAGAATTGTACCTTGAAATTATTGTTGAGAGATAAACCAGAGTTATTGAAGGAATGAGAGATTGATTCACACGCCTCGTTAGTGAGAGTTAATGAGATTTAACGGCGTGTGTGAATCAATTGCTTTTTTCCGTCCAAAAATTGACAGAAGGGACTAAAAGTGTCAATTTTTGACTTCAATGGGACCAAAAGTGTTAAAAAAATTCTTATTTCATTAGTGTTTTGGTTGCTCCAAGGATACCTTTTACTCTTGATAGTTCTTCAAATGAATATTAGCATACCCAGTTACACAGTTAATGAATTTTATTACTTTTGTAGAAAAAATATATGATACCTTCATCAACCCATATAATTTTCAAAGAATACAATTCTTACTTTAGCAACACCCATAAGTTCAAAGACATGCAAAACATTTCCGTATGACATTCATCTGTTATTGACATTGTAGCCATGAATTGCATTTATCTATCATATTTGTGAATTATTGCCTATGAATCCAACAAATTTGACTATATTATTTCTATTTATTTTTACTAATGACACCTATAAATTATTGCTTGATCTACTTATTTCTCTTGCTTTCAATACCAAGACAAAAACATCTCGGAAACATAACATTATATAGTACCATAGAATTCCAAAATCATATAGCTCAAATGCTGGTAATACATGTAAATAAAACAAGAAACTCATAAAGCTTCTAAAATATCAGCAAAAAGCAAGAAATCTTTCAGATTATGTCACACCTTTACCTAAAACTCTGCTGCAACAATACTTAATGCAATCGAATCTCTGTCATCTTGGGTGAATAACTCAAAATTTCAAGAGGTAATGTTTAGCATTTAACACGTGCATAATGATTGTCGTTTGGGTTCCTCTTCCCGCTGAAAACAGCAAGCGCTTTCCTAACTGGAGGCTGAAGAGGAGCTTTCTTATCACCGTGATGGCGGAAGATGTCGTCTGGAATAAACAACTCACCTTCCTAGAAAGGAAAAAAGAAAAACATGCAACCATTCACATATGGAAAACGAGATGATTTCTAGCATAAATAATATATCAGCATAACCCAGAAACAATGATGAGGAGGCTATTGTGACCAACCTGCTTATTTTTCTTCTTAAGCTTCGGATTAAGATACTTTTGTGGAAGCTGATCTTCACGTAAAATAGGATTCTTTGTAACCGCATCCCTACCCCCTTGAGGTAAAGGCAATGAGACTGCATACAGAAATCACATATCAAGTTTTAAGTCAGCTTCTCGCCAGAAAGACATTGGGGTAAACCAATTTAAATATATGTCAATTTTAACATTTTCACAGCAAAGACCAGGGGCGTTAGGTTATCCGCCCGAACCAAACCCAAAACAAATATTCGGTTTGAACCAAAAAATTTGGTTATGGTTCGTGTTTTTTTTTTAAGAAAAATTCGATTTTTGGTTCGGTTTCGGTTCTGATGTTTGGTTTGGTTAACCGAAAACCAAATTATTCTTTTTATATATATATAGTTAGTATAGACCAAAAACTATAAAAAGTGTAGTTTCTAGTGACAACTTATAGAAAAGAAAGAAAAGGAATTAGAACTAGCCCTAATTAAAATCCAGTTTTTTGTGGAAGTTTAAGAAACATATTTGAATTGCATGCTTCTATAACTGATTAATTGTCTCCGTCTCTTCATAATTTAAATTAATCTTCTACGACCTGATACAGAAAAAGGCTACAGTCAAAATTCAAATTAGGCTAGCTTTTTTTCTTTTTGGAAATTTGGTTTGACCGAAACCGTACCAAAAAAGTTCAGTTTGAACCGAACCGTATCAAACTTTTTCGATTCAGTTTCAGTTAACCGAACCGAACCGATGAACACCCCTAGCAAAGACAGACAAACAAGAAACAAGGACACCAAATAGACAAAGAATTCCGTAAATATTTATGAGAAAACCGATCAATCATGAAAGAAGTCCTTGATTACAATGAAAGCAAGTTAATTCAACACACAATTTTTGAATATCGAGCTATTTCTGTTTGTGTTGTCTTGTATTAGCAACTACAAATATTTTTATATGTAAGAGAACGGATCACATAGAAATTACCAAGCTATTACTATCAGTTAGTACAAAGAACCATAAAAAAATTCCCATAGTTACTTCCCAAATATGTATAGTTACCTTTGTTCCACGCAAGGAAATGCGAGGTCGGCGCCCAGCCAACACGATACCATTTTCATTAACTGTAACAGCTACCTTACGTAACGTGCCTCCATTCCCACATTTGGGGCAGAAAATTTTAGTAGTGTCCGTAGTCACCTTAAAGCAAGCATGACATTTCAGCACCCACCTGCCAAAAAACACATGCAGACACAATGAATGATTACATAGACTTGGAACTGTGTAAAGATATATAAAAGTAACAAAATTATATAAACATGAAGATGACGCTAAAAAGTTCAAATGTATACCTGTGGAGCTCACGAATCTGCATACCTCCAGGAGCAAGGAGTCGTAAACCCATCTGAAGAATCACATTTTGCATGGCAAAGTCACTAGTTACACAAGCCACACTAGACTCAGACAAGGATCTAAGCGTCCAGCTCTGTTCACTACTTAAATCGTCCGTATGTAATGCAACGTCATTTTCAGTTGTCTGGCTAGTTATCTCAGTGTTCCCCAGTTCTTGATCAGTGATCTCAATATCTTCTTCATTTGCAGCATCATCACAAGACATCAAAGATTCTTCTTCCAGTTTCATCTTATTCAAACTTTGGGAGATATCTTCATCTCTACTCTTATCGTTACTGGGATTACCATGCTGAACTTCACCAGTTGTCTTTTGTTCATAACTTTCATCTAACAACAGCTCTGGACATTTATCACCATCTAAGTTTTCATTTTCCACATTATTGGTCACCCCTTGTTGATCACCTGATTCAGATGGTGCATCGTTCATCTCCCGTCTAGCTTTCCTCCTTAGAAATCTTCTATGAGTACTTCTACTCACAGCAGGTCGCCAATCATCAGCATTATCATCAATTTCTCCATTTGATGCATCAACACCATCAGCCACCATCTTTTTCCCCTCAATTTTTACCTCTCTCTTCTTTGGCAAGTATCTCCTGGGCTTGCTAAAACCACTATCACCTTCATCCTGATTCAAAAGGTGTGACTCACTGCCATCTCGAATTGAATCACCATCCGTACTATGCTTATCTAAAGAATTCATATCAGCGTTCAGATCTTTGACGGGTAGAATTCTCGAATTAGGGTTTGGTTCATTATCAAATGCCTGCTCCAGTGCTTCCCACTCCTCAAGATTAGGGACATTAGAACCCCAACCAGGCAAGTCTTTTTCAGGCAGCCTTTTAACATTAACCGTGTGAATAGGAGGTGGAGTGTCTCTGATATGGTGTGTCCCATGGATCTGGGCCTCCAATGTATAGGTCAAAGCAATAAGCTTCATATCCACATCTGAAAGTGTTTGCAAGTCACCAGTAGCCTTTGCAAAGTTGATCACTGTAAAACCACATATCAAAAGGAACTCCAGTCAGATCACTAGGATAGCTCAATAGTTCCAGTCCAACCACTGTAACTTACATTGCATGATGAGAAAGCTGTATAGTAATTGAAAAACGAAGAATATTTTGTTCTTCTTCTTGACAAATTGAAAGGCTTATTCTTATTATCTTCTTATTTTTCTTGAGACTAATAGCAAAATGACAATGAATAGACATTCACACATAGTTATGGCCAGTTGTAACATTTAACTAACGCATCCTCTCCTATTAAGTAATTTCGTATAACATGAGCAATCACCACCACCTCAAGATATGACATCCTTAATCTCTCTTCGACGTGAATAACTGGTGGCAAGGCCTCAAGTGCTTCAAAAGCTAATTTATTCATGGAAAAGTTTTGAAAATAATCAGTCTACCAAACCTAAAACAACATTCATTCTTTGTGAAAGAAGGGTACAAAAACTCGGCTTGCATCATCATTCATTCTGTAGCTAACTAAGAACCCCAATCCGAAGTGCGGACAAAATGAAACAATCCCAATCTTTCTCCTTCCATTTTTCATTTTCTAGTGAAAATAAAGAATAAAACTTCACTTGATGCACACATAAAACTAACTCACTAAGTACATGAAAGAATCACACAAATAACTCATCTAGTACATGAATACAGCATGCTATAAACATAACAGGGGAAGAGTGAAGACACGAAAAATTTCGAACTAAACACTAACATAGACCTAAATTCGTATATGCATAATGTAAAATTAGATACAAATCACATACAGTTAATATCATTACAGGTTTTGCAGTACAAGATTGCCACATTCAAATCAAAAAAAAAAATCCACAAACGTACCTTTATTAAGAGCATCAGGTGTAGGCTCGAGAGTATCAACGGTGAAAGGCAGGAAGTTGAGGGCGTGGCGCGAAGCAGGATCGCGAATTTCGCTAATAACCTCTCTGATAGAGACGAAGCGATCGGCGGAGTGCGCGAGCTTCTCGCCGCCCTGGATTATGGCGTTGGCATCAACCACCGCCACCGCTATTCCCTTCGACGACTTGCAGCTCCCCACCAATACACCGATTTGTTGGTCGTTGGCGGCGGCGGCGGTGGTGGCAGAGTGGTGGTTTAGAGGTTTGGTTGGCTGTTTCAGTATGCTACTCCAACACGGCGGAGCAGGGGGCAGGGGTTGCTCCATAGCTGATGAATGGAAGTAAGAGGAGTTTGTTACAAAACCCTACGAGAGGTAGAACGATTTATGTGGATGTTGGAATGAACGACGCCGTTGGGCTAATAGCATTTTCTTTAGGGCTAAATACGAAATGCCTCGTAAATTATATTCTCATTCTCGCATGTACACCCTGATAGTTGATATAATCATACAAGTAATTATCAAATTGATTCCTCAATCAAATTTATATTTGTTAGCATTTGATCATTTAGTGTAATTACCAATTTTACTCCTCTTCACATTGATCATTGTGGTTTTTATACTACGATGCACAAACATTCCGAAAAAATCATCTCGTGCAGTGTTGAATACGGACACGTCACGGGGCTTATTTTGGCCTTTAATAAGGTTTAGGGGTCAAAATTCTACTTAACTCCCCAATTTTAAAACCTAAGTTGACATTTTACGATTTTAATTAGGTTATTTAGTCTTTTAATCTACAATATTAACACTTCTTATTTTTTGTAATTTGTTTCTACTTCTATGAATAATATTATGTATAATATGGGTAGAGTGTCTGAGTTGTGTCGTGTTCTATTTGTTTAAGAATTATCGTGCATGTGTCCATGTCAAGCCAGTGTTCCATGTCAATATCTGTGCATCATTGTTTTTATGTATAAAAGTATATAAAAATATTATTTTATAGTGTCCTTTAATTACTAGTAAAATTCACTATAAAAATAATGTTAGTAAGGAAATTTAGATGCACATATTTACCCATAGATACCTCTCATCCAAATAAAGTAAATACATATTAAGTATAAAATCGAGTAAATACCTTTCATCCAAACGTAATATTAATGAAAAAATATTTAGTTACCATTAATCATTTTGTATAACAAATGACAAATGTTTAGAGCAATGCATTTTTCATGTGGCTAGCCGCAACCAAAATTGACGAATAAAATAAGTATATCATTTGGCCTTTGGGACATGCCACACATCTAATCTTTTACTATATAGTAACTATTTAATCATAAAAAGTAATATAAGTAAGAAAATAATATCTTGTATATTTTACTATATGTATACTATTTTGCATTAATATCGAGTAAAAAAAAGTGAAAATCGAGTGAAAAAATTGTGCGATAAACCGAGTGAAAACAAAATTAGCAGGAAATTAAAATAAAAAATCAAATGAAAAAATTGTGTTTAAAAATCGAGAGATAACTCTAAGTGAGAAAAAAGAATAAAAAACCGCCTGGAAAATTTTGGAGAGAAAAAAGGGGCTGAACTTTGTTGGTTAAATTGTGAGGAGTTGACGAAATTTGGCATTGAATCAAGCTATATACAAAAAGCTAGAAGAGCAATTTAGAAAAATAGTTCAACTATCACAAAAAATGGCAACAAAATTTGACTGCGGGACCAATTAGCTTTGTTATTTAGGTCAGGGAGTAAATGTGATAATTAGTATAGTTCAGGGGGTATTTTGTATTTGACCTTGTTTCTTACCAAGGCATACATATATTTAGGGTAAATTGCAACCTACCTCCTAGTGAAACACCTAAAAGGCAAAAAAACCTATATGAAAAACAAAAGGCAATTTACCTACTATGAATTATAAATAGAGGCACATAGCCCCCTAAATGTATTTGACCTATTTTCAGCAATATAAAGACCTACATAGTCTTATCTTCAAAAATTAAGTACACTATATTTTCTTATTTTTTTACATTTGATCTTTACTATTACTATTAATATTTTCATTTTTTTCCCTAAACCCATCTTCTTCCCAAATTGTAACCCTAATCACTTTCACGTCACCACCACCACCACCAACCTATCCTCACCACTACCATCCATCAGTTGTCATCAGTGCCGCCCTCCCCACCAACCCCCGACAACGTCGTCGCCCTTCTCACGCTTTGCAAACTTTATTATAGTTGCCACAACCACCACTGCACTACCATTCTCCACCGTTCCCCCAGCATCCCCCAACATGTCCATTGTTGTTGCCCTTCCCCGCCATCATCGTCGCCCCTCCCTCCCTCCCCTCCCCCCCAACTACCACCAACATGTTCTACAAAGCTCCCCAACCGCCATTCTAACACCCCTCTCCAATCACCACCACTAGTTTCCAAATCCCCACCATCGTTCTGATCAGCTGCCAACATTTTTGTTGATATACATATATATCATTTATATGTAAAATAAAAAAATATCAATATATTATAAATTTAGAATTAATAAGATATATTGATGCGATTCGATTTTCACACCAAGAAAATCATGTTAAGCTAGCCACGATTTATAACTTGAACTATAGAAAATAAGGATCACTAAGCAACTTATGACTAAAAGCAGAAGAAAAACGCAGCTATTGTTTTTATTGATTTTTTTTAGAGGATGATTACAATAAATATAATAATTTTTTAAGGAGTAGTGAATGGAAAAAATACAAGAATCTCTCCTCCTATATTTATAAGGCCCCTTGGTCGAATTTCCTCTTCTTTTGGGGTTGTTGGAGTCAATTTCAGATAATGAGGAGATGTGGGAGGATTATCTCCTTATTTTTAGGATATTTAGTTGACAATTAACTTGGTCTACTTGGGTTCTTCTTAACAGCTAGCTATCTTTCCTTGAGTTCGCTAGCTCTCCTTCATCTATCTCCCTAACTTGTCTCCTAGCTTGCTTTCCTGCAATTCTAATCCATCATCTTCACTTTAAGCTTCTCATCCTGTTTCTTTTCCTCTCCTTATTTTTCTGAAAAGTGATATTTTACGTCCACATTATAAGTCTCCCTACTCTTGAGAGTTTGAAATAATTTTAAAGTTTTGAGAGTATAGTTACTTTGAGGCTAGTGACGAGCTTTACTTTGACCGCAGCTAACCCATGTTCCCGGGGGTTTTGCATAGTATGCCTACACACTTTTTAGCAGGGTTCTGTGTCCTTTTGTAGATTTTATTTGACTACCTATATATTTTATGTTATTTATGGCCGAATGTTTCACGGGGCTTCTTTAAGGCTTGGTGCTTTACAAGGCTTCCTCTTCTTTTTCCTTTATTATAGATTTTTTATCATTATTTTTATCATTTTGTTTTATTATTACTATTATCTTATTTTGGTGCTTGCGTGTTCACAAGACTTTTCTTAGTGCTTGTTTTTTTTTTCTTTTGGTGCTTGCATGTTTGCAAGGCTTTTCTTGGTGCTTGTATGTTCACAAGACTTTTCTTGGTGCTTGCGCGTTCACAAGGCTTTTTATTATTATTATGTAGTGCCTGAATCTTTCATAGGGCTTTATTATATAGTGCTTGAATTCTTTCACAGGGCTTTATTATATAGTGCTTGAATTCTTTTACAAGGCTTTTATTATAGATAATGCCTGGTTTTTCACAAAGCTTTTTGGGTGCCTAGTTTTTCACAGGGCTTTTTGAGTACCTGATTTTCCGTAGGGCTTTCTTTTAGAACGAGACATTTCGCTCTCGGGTTACTCGGCCTTTCGCACACAGGACTTCTGTTTTTAGAACCCGACATTTCGCTCTTGAGTTGCCCGACTTTTCGCACACAGGACTTTTATTTTATTTTTATTTTTAACGTATTTCATGTACAAGTATGCATTCATGCATGAATATGTATGGATGCTCGAATAGAAGTACATAATATAGTTTTGATAACCGTTAAATAAAACTGGAGACTAAGCATTGACCTAGTCATCTAGGTCATAGTTAAATAGATAACAGAAACTTCCATATTGCACATAGAGATAATCGACAAGAAACAATGCCAATGAAGAAAAATTGAAATAACGCATTTAAACATCTAGAAGAAAACAAACAGAATGCAAAATCCTAACACGAATTAAAGCAACTAGATAGAAAAGCAACAACTAGCTTAGAAAGCGATAAAATGACTAATTTTTTTTTAAGCCTTCCTCATTTTCTTAGAGCAAGGCGTGCATATAGAGCTAGATGGGAGCCTTCCCGAGGGCACAGTTTGTTAGCTGTGTGCCCTTGATGCCAACGAGAAAATAGATTGCATAGGGCGCTTCATTATGTTGTACAAACAATTTTATTCTACTTATAGAAAGACAGTTATCTTTTTGTTCATATAAATATGTATGGCATTAACAAATATTGAACAAACAGTCCATGTGTATCAAGCAGGACTTTCCACTACTTATGGAATAAGGATATGGCACTGGAAGAGTCTAGTACTTGATCACTTAAAGGGGTTCGCAAGTCAAAGAATCTTAATTGGGCATTAAGGTTCGACTTGTATGACACATGCTCTGACAAGGAGTGCCAGTCGAACACTATTAGATAGTGAGAGCTTGTGCCATAGATATATCAATGAAATTGATATATTCGAACGCGACTTGTAGTATTCCAACCACATGGATATTTACTCGGTGACTGTCAATGATTGGATTACTGATCATAATAGTATGTGTGAGTCTTAGACCTGAGGGATCACAATCAATGTGCTTGTAGCATTGGATCTGTTACTAGAGTAGTTAGACCCGATTCACCCGTTGGTGGGGTCGACCTTGAAATGCGATCTCAATAAGACAAGTAGCAGTTGTGAGGTGATTGCCAAGATGGGATTCACTATCTCGATAGTAAATGAGAATGTATCATGTGCGATCATAGGTAAATGAAATGACAAGTCTTTGGCCAAAGCAAATAAACTAACTCGTGTGGAACACGGAGGGTAGTTTGGTAATTTCATCTTACTATGATCTATTGCACAATATCGAGTCTTGTGAGTTTGACATATTCCATGACTCTCACTCGATCGGGATATGTCAGTGAAGGGCTTATACTCATATGGTATTTATGATCTAGAGGTTCATAATGACACAATCATTTTTGTACTCGATTGGGCTACGATGTGGGTCCACGGGACTGGCTAGGTGACGCCCACATCCCTTGGTATGCTTCCATTGCCAGTCGAGACGAACCTAGAGAGTTGAGCTATAAGAAGTAAGCGGGATATCTTTATGTATTCGTTGTAAGGGCATTTTGGTAATTTGTCATTGGATGGACGAATTGATTTAATTAATTGTTTAATCAAATTAAATGATAATTAATTAAATCAATAATTTAAGTATTAAATTAATTAGATTAATTAATTATTTGAATTTAAAAGAATTGATTAATTAATTAATTATGTGTTTAATTGGATTTAAACTACATTAATTAATTAAAAGATGGATTAAATTGACTGGGCCAACTTAGCCCATCTGGGTTGTCCACTAGGGCCCTAAGAGGCGCCCACTATGGGCCTTAGGATTTGAGGATTTATTTAATCCTCAAACTCCTAGGTAAAAGCAGAATTCAATTATCCGCCTAACACGTACAGAAAAGAAAACCCCTCCTTCTCTTCTCTGTCTAGCCGTCTTTCACAAGGGGAGAGGAATCCGGAGAATTCAAGCTTACTTCGCGTGAAGCTCTAGAGGCAGGAGTTTTGGGGATTGCTGTTGTAGATTGTAGATCAAGAATCGAATCACACTTCAAGCAAGGTAATTCAATTTTTTGATTAATGTTATTGAAACATGAAAAATCATCAACAACCATAAAATGATTCAACTTTAGGAATCTAGCATGTTTTAATTTCCGCTGCGCTTCGATTAAGGATTTCTAACAGTGGTATCAGAGCCGACTTTAATGGTTTTGATGATTTTATGCATTTATGATTATGTTGGTGGATTTAATTTTGAATTAAATCTGAAATTTATGAAGGAATTCATATATGAAATATTGAAGATTTTGAATCTTGTTAATTGGATTAAACAAATCTGAAATTAAATTTGGAGTTCTTGGATCGAATTTGAAAAACATGAAAAACTGAAAAATTGAAGCAAATTAAAAGGGGGCGGCGCAGCCTGGACGACGAAGCAGAATTCCGTCGACACCACACAGCGATGCCGCTGTACGAACAGCAGCACTGTGTGGTGATGAAGGGCGTCGCCGTTCTTCGTTTAAGGGGCGGCGACCTGCCGCAAAAACCTGCGGGCTGTGCAAATTCATTGCACAGCCGCGTGGGATTTGAACGACACTGAGGCGGCGCTTCATGCGTCGTTCGACGGCGGGTCATCGTCGCTACGCCCGACGCCTCAACGGCGACCAGCGATTCGCCATCGTCGGCGTTGGGCGCCGACTTGGCAGTGCTGCTACCTTCTGCCCTAATGGGCAAAAGTTTGATAGGTTTTATGTTGGGCTTGGCCCAACATCCAATTAATCCATTTGATGGGCTTGGCCCAGCGTGTATGTATTTATTAATAAGCTGTGCTCGGCCCAACGATGGATTTCTAGTGTTGGGCTTGACCCAGCACATAGTAATAGTGTCAGGTTGGCCCAGCGTGTAATTAAATGGAGGCTGGGCTTGGCCCAGTGAGTTTAATATATACATAAACATGCTTATTGGGTTTGACCCAATACATTTGGCATAGTCCATTTGGATTAATTAATACCCACTTTTAAATTGAATCTTTGTTTTTAAATTAAATCGGATTTAATAATGATAATTAAATTAGATTTAATTATTCCATCAAAATTAAATTAGATTTGAATTTTGTAATAAATTAAATTAGATTTAACAATGCAATAAATTAAATTAGATTTAATTTTGCTTTGATTAAATTAGATTAAATTTCTGATTAAGATTAAGTTGGACTTAATTTTAATTTGATTAAATCGGATTTAATCCTACCATCTAAATTAAAAATGAATTATTATAATTAAATTGGATTTAATTAATAATGAATTAAAATTTGATTTTAATCTTTTAAATGCCAACATAATCTTAAATAGTTTATTTACATGCTTTGATGTATGTTGCGGTGAATGTATTCCATGGACTTAGGATTTACCGCTTTGTTTTTATCTGGGTTGTATTGGGCCAGAGTTTGAGCCCCCCAGTTTGTATTTATTTTACATAGAATTTTGTATAGGATGCATCTATGTAATTATTAGCATTAGGCCCATGGAGTTTCTTGAAGAATCATTCTGGAGTTTGGAGCCCGGAGTTGATAAAAAAGATTAGAACTCTTTAGGCCCCTATCCCGTGATTGGTTCATTGGCTTGGACCAATCTAAAATGTCCATGGAATGCATTTTGATAGAATTTCTAGGCATTTCTATGCTTATATTTGATATATTATCCACAAATGCGCGAAATGAATTAATGTGCAAAGTGAAACCTTACATGAACAATTAAAATTCTCCCAACAATTAAAATTCTCCCAACTTTAAAAACACTGAGTAGGCAAAGGATACTGGATATCTTGGCTCTCCATCAAGCTTTAGAAAATGAAGTCATGTCTTGTGCATGGCATCGTCCCAGAATAAGGGGGTTATGCATTTTGACATGATTTTCGATTTTCTTCAGTGCATTGGATGCCTTCGGTTGAAACAAATTTCGCCCCATATATCAAAAAAGGTTGCAAGGCGAAATTCAATTGTTAGACTGATAGGAGTTGATGGGTATTGACTTAGATGGATCACCACTTATATATCGAAAAAGGTTGAGGTAAAGTGATCAATGAGCCAAAGTAAGATTGAACCATCGGTTGGACTGGTTGGCATGGAACGCCACTTCAAAGAGACCAATGAGCCATATATCGAAAAAGGTTGCAACTCATTGGAATCATTGAATAACTCAATCACTCACTACGAAATCTATCCAACGAGATTTCATATTATTGCAGTGGGAGTGCAATGATTCAAAAAACGTAGCGGGAGCCAAGTCAAATTAAAGTCCTAATTTTACTTGAGTATAACATAGTCATCTTATTATATCTTGGTTTATTTTCTGTAGTTAATAATCTCTCTCTAAAAATGGTTAACCCATTGAAAGTTTTGCTTGAAAAGAACGTTTTGAATGGCCAAAACTTCTCTAATTGGTGTAGAGGATTGAGGACAGTCCTCAATGATGAAAATCTGGAGTATATGCTGGAACTAGATCGACCACCAAGGCCTGGGGTCAACGAGGATGATTCAGTTAAACTGGCTTACTCAGATTGGGTCTCTGATACTCGTAAGGTTAGGGATTACATGTTGAGCTCCATGTGTAGCGAATTGCAGCGTACGCATGAAAATATGGATAGTCCTAGATCAATCATGCTACACTTGGAGAAGTTGTTCGGGGAACACGAAAAGTCCGTCTGATACTATGTGTCTAAAGAGCTATTCAACACAAAGATGAAGGAGCATGAGGATGTTAAAGATCATGTTCTGAAGATGATCTCCATGTTAGAAAGGCTTCGGTCTATGGGATTTTACATGGATTTTCACCTCCAGGTGGACCTCATTCTCCAGTCACTCCCTAGATCCTTCTCGAATTTCGGCATCAATTTTGACATGGATGACATTGAAGGATCACTCTCCACACTTATGAGCAAGATGATGATTGCACAACAACGAATGAAAGAAAAGTGTGGTACATTCAAGTTTCCTATTATTTCGAATAATACTGAACTGGCTGGCAAAATCAGAGAACCCAGAGTTACAAAAACTCAGAAGTTTAAGACCAAGGGTCTGAAGAAGGCAAACACGTGTCTCCATTGCCGTAGGATGGGACATTGGAAGCATGACTATCCAGAGCTAAAAGCTGAGAGTGTTTCAGGTATAGAACTTAATGTTTTAGAAGCAAATTGTTCTATGACTATATTTTCTACTTCCTGGATTCTAGACTATGGGGCTAGTGCTCACGTATGTGTTTTGAATCAGGATCTGGAAAGAAGTAAAAAGTTGGAGGATCGAGAAGTGGTGATTAATATTGGTAGCGGACATAGTGTAGCGGTCACTCACATTGGATCCACTTCCATTACTTTATTATCTGGACATTTAATTATTTTGGATAATTGCCTCGTTTTGCCCAATGGGCTTAAGAATATTGTTCCAATTCCTGCTTTAGTCAGGAAAGGCTATTTGTTTTCCTTTATGAACAATTATTGTGATATTTATTTTAGAAATAAATGCGTTGGCACTGCATCTTTAATCAATGGTTTGTATTATGTTAATGTCCAGAATAAATGCACTGCAAATGCTATGACAAGGAAACGTGGTATGTCTCAAACAAACCAAAAGCTAATATGGCATCTGAGGCTAGGTCATGCTGGGGAATTCAAGATCCACGAGTTGGAGAAAAATGGACTTATAGGTCCATTGGGGTCAGACCCCTATCCCACTTGTGAATCTTGCCTTTTAGGCAAGATGACTCGTTCCCCTTTCACAGGGCACTTTGAAAGAGCCACTGAAGTTTTAGGCTTAATACACACCGATGTTTGTGGGCCTTTCTGGGAAATGGCCCGAGGAGGTTTTCAGTATTTCATTACATTCACAGACGACCATTCAAGGTATGGTCTGGTGTACTTAATGAAGTACAAGTCTGAATCCATTAAATGGATCAAAGAATTCAAGGCATTGATTGGAAACCAGACTGGGCGACATATCAAGACACTTCGATCCGATCGAGGTGGTGAGTATATGAGCGCCGAATTTGACGAGTTCTTAAGAGAACACGGCATAGTTTTATAGCTAAATCCTCTGGTGACTCCACAACTGAATGGGGTAGCTGAGCGTCGAAACCGAACATTGTTGGACATGGTTTGCTCCATGCTTAGTTATACGGATCTACCCATCTCACTGTGGGGTCATGCATTGCTCACAGGTACACACATCCTGAACAAATGCCGCTCCAAATCTATTCCAAAAACACCATATGAGATGTGGTGTGGGAGGAAACCTAGTATGAAGTACATTAGGATATGGGGTTGCCCCGCATATGTAAAGAAGACAAAGGTAGAGAAATTGGAGGCTAGGTCCTTAAAAGGACGATTCGTTGGTTATCCCAACGATTCCACGGGATACCTCTTTTACCTACATGATGATCAGAGAATCATCGTAGCCTTACAGGCATTCTTTCTCGAAGAATAATTTATTCGAGAGGGAGGAGTGGGTAGAAAAATTGTTCTGGAAGAACAAAATGAAGCTCCTTCGGAGAACACCGTTCAGGAGACCCGAACTGAACCAACCATGACACAACCTTCAACGCGTCGGTCTGCTAGAGTATCTCAATCGCCTGAGAGATATGGTTATCTGCTACAAGGAGAACATAATCTGTATGCTGTAGCAGAAAGAAACCATGGAGATGATCCCTCTAACTAGGACCAAGCGATGACAAATATGGATTCAGCAAAATGGCATGAAGCTATGAAAACAGAGATGGATTTGATGTATTCGAACCAAGTCTAGACTCTAACAGATCGCCCTAAGGGTATTGTACCTATTGGTTGCAAATGGATATATAAGAGAAAGATTGGTCCGGATGACAAGGTTGATACTTATAAGGCCAGGCTAGTAGCGAAAGGGTATAGTCAAAAGGAGGGCACTGACTATGAGAAAACCTTTTCATCTGTTGCCACGATCAAATCCATCAGGATTTTGCTTGCCATAGTTGCACACCTAGATTATGAAATCTGGAAGATGGATGTGAAGACTGCGTTCTTGAATGAATTCCTCGAGGAGGATATCTACATGAAATAGCCAAGGGTTTCATATTCGATGCAGATTCTTGTAAGGTTTGCAAACTGAATAGGTCCATTTATGGACTTAAACAGGCCTCTCGCAGTTGGAATCTTTGATTTGATGAAGAAGTTAGAAGCTATGGCTTCATCAAAAATGAAGATGAATCGTGTGTCTATAAAAAGGTCAGTGGGAGCAAGATATCATTCTTGGTACTATACATGGATGACATGCTGCTTATAGGGAATGATATATGCTCGTTGACTGCGGTCAAGACATGACTTTCAAGCACATTCTCCATGTAAGACTTGGGAGAAGCTACCTACATCCTTGGAATTCGCATCTACAGGGATAGAGCGAATAGGACAATAGGACTTTTCGAAGCCCTCTACCTAGAGAAAGTCCTAAAGCGATTTGGGATGGAAAACTCTAAGAGAGGTCTTTTGCCTATGAGACATAGAATTCATCTCTGTAAGTCCATGAGTAATCAAAGTGAGGAGGATCAAAAAGAGATGAGCATCGTGCCCTATGCCTCAGCGGTAGAAAGTCTTATGTATGCGATGTTATGCATGAGACCGGACCTTGCTTACGCAGTAAGTGTAGTAAGTAGGTTTTAAGCTAACCCAGGTAAAGAGCATTGGATTGCAGTGAAATGTATCCTGAAACACTTGAGAAGGACTAAGGATATGATTTATATATATGGAAATGGAGAAATGAAAGCGGACGGTTACACCGATTCATATTTTCAATCTGATATCGATGACCGAAAGTCCACTTCTGGGTTTATATTCACTCTCAACGGTGGAGCAGTGTCTTGAAAAAGTTCCAAGCAAAGTACAACTACCGATTCCACTACCGAGGCTGAATATGTGGCTACCTCAGAGGCTGCCAGGGAAGCTGTTTGGATCAAGAAGTTCATGGAAGAACTTCAAGTGATTCCTAGCGTGGAGCTACCATTGCCACTATGGTGTGACAACAATGGAGCCATCGCGCAAGCTAGAGAACCAAGGTCTCACAATAAATCCAAATACATAGAGAGAAGATATCACATCATTCGAGAGATCGTTAGAAGAGGCGACATTGCCGTGCAGAAAATAGCCTCAGCGAACAACGTGGCTGACCCACTCACCAAGCCGTTATCGCAGGCGGTGCTAGATCGACATCTTGACAAGATGGGTATTGGATACCATAGCGATTGATATTGAGTGCAAATGGAAGATTGTTAGGTGTGTGCCCTTGATGCCAACGAGGAATAGATTGTATAGGGCACTTCATTATGTTGTACAAATAATTTTATACTATTTATAGAAAGACAATTATCTTTTTGTTCATATAAATCTGTATGGCATTAACAAGTGTTGAACAAACAGTCCATGTGTATCAAGGAGGACTTTCCACTTCTTATGGAATAAGGATATGGCACTGAAAGAGTCTAGTACTTGATCACTTAAAGGGGTTCGCAAATCGAGGAATCTTAATTGGGTATTAAGATTCGACTTGTATGACACATGCTCTGACAAGGAGTGCCAGTCGAACACTATTAGATAGTGAGAGCTTGTGCCATAGATATATCAATGGAATTGATATATTCGAACACGACTCGTAGTAATCCAACCACATAGGTATTTACTCGGTGACTGTCAATGATTGGATTACTGATCATAATAGTATGCGTGAGTCTTAGACGTGAGGAATCACGATCAATGTGCTTGTAGCATTGGATCTGTTACTAGAGTAGTTAGACCCGATTCACCCGTTGGTGGGGTCGACCTCAAAGTGCGATCTCAATGTGACAAGTAGCAGTTGTGAGGTGATTGCCAAGATGGGATTCACTGTCTCGATAGTAAACGAGAATGTATCCTGTGCGATCATAGGTAAATGAAATGTCAAGTCTTTGGCCAAAGCAAATAAACTAATTCGTGTGGAACACGGAGGGTAGTTTGGTAATTTCATCTTACTATGATCTATTGCACAGTATGAGTCTTGTGAGTTTGACATATTCCATGACTCTCACTCGATAGGGATACGTCAGTGAAGGGCTTATACTCATATGGTATTTATGATCTAGAGGTTCGTAATGACACAATCATTTTGTACTCGATTGGGCTACGATGTGGGTCCACGGGATTGGCTAGGTGACACACATCCCTTGGTATGCTTCCATTGCCAGTCGAGACGAACCTAGAGAGTCGAGCTATAAGAAGTAAGCGGGATATCTTTATGTATTCGTTGTAAGGGCATTTTGGTAATTTGTCATTGGATGGACGAATTAGATAAAAGGACGAATTGTTTAATTGATTGTTTAATAAGATTAAATGATACTTAATTAAATCAATAATTCAAGTATTAAATTAATTAGATTAATTAAATATTTGAATTTAAAAGTATTAGGATTATGCCCTCAGATGCCATAGAGGATAGCATGTATAGGGCATATATCTTGTATTGAACTTAAACTCTTCTTAAATAAAAGGAATTATTGAGTTTTCACTTAATTCTTATCTGCATCTATAAGTTGTGTAAAACGTTTTGTCCATGTTTTCAGTGTGATCCCTCTACTTCCTATGGGATAGGAAGATTGGCACTAGAGAGATCGATCTTGATTACTAAAATAAGTTTGCAAGTAATATGAAGTCTTTAATGGACAAATAAAGACTTCGAATACTTGTACAATCTTAGCTCCGATATGGGAGTGCTTGTCTGGTATCATGGGATAATAGGAGATTAAGATTGTAGATACGTTAGTGGAACTGATATGTTCGAACACGACTCGCATCGGTTTTGTCATATGGGTTTTCACTCTGTGACTGTCAATGACGGAACTGATTATGCGTAATAGGTATATGTGAACCTTTGACCTAAAGTATCAGGCTGAAGATGCATTTGTGATGTCAAGTCTTTCACTAGAGTAGTTAAACCCAATTCACCCTTTGGTGGGGTCACCTTGAAATGCGGACATGATGGGCAAGTGGTAATCTTAGCAGATGTCTAATATGGGATTTGTTCTCTCATAAGTGAATGAGTATGTACCCTATGTAATTATAGATAAATAGAGATCAAAATCTTTGGCCAAAGCAAACGAGACGATTGTGCATGGCACTAAATCGATCTCAATGATCTCGTGTTTATTATGATTTATACATATAGTCAAGTCCAGTGAGTTTGACATAACCATGACTCTCACTTGACCGGGGAACGTGAACAAAGGGTTTATGCATATACGGTATTTACGATTGGAAGGTTTCAGAATGATCCTATCATTCATTTTCGTTTGGGTTACGAAGTGGGTCACGTGACTGGCTAGGTGTTACCCACTTCCTTTGGTTTCGTCTCATTGCCAAATAAAACGAACCTAAAGAGTCGCGCTAAAGGATTGATGAAGAAAAAGGAATTTCTATTATTTCTTCTAGGAGATTTAATTTATTGGATAAATTAAATAATTAATTATTCATTAGATGAAATAATTAATTATAATGATAAGATTAATTGTTAATTAATTTTCTTGTGAAATATATTAATGAATCAATTTATCTAATTAATTTGGTTATTTAATTAATTTATTTATTTATTGGATACAATAATTTATTAATTGAAATAAGAAATTAATTAAACAAAACAAATCCCGGGGCTAAATAAGGAGTCCAATTGGACGCCTACTAGGCCTCAAAGTGGCGTCTTTGAGAGGCCACATATTAGGGCTCTTTTGTTTTGACTTGTCCAATAAGTCATGAGGTATATAAGGACTCTTTGACTTAGAACAAGAAAGAAGAAGAATACATAACTCTCAAAAAAAGAAAAATATTCCTCCCCTCCTCTATACCTAGCCATCGACCATAGAGAAAGAAGAAAGGGGATTTTTCGTTTGTTGATCCGTGCATGACGATTTAGAGACGATGTATTTTCGTTGTTCAGATCAAGTTCAAGTTTGAAGAATCAAACCAAAGGATTGGAGATTTGGAAGTTTCAATATTTCGAGTTTGGAGAAGAAAAAGTTTTTCTCCATCATCATATTCATATTAACGAGTAAGTCTTATTCGTTATACGCTTTTAGATTCAATTATGCGAATTAGAGTACCAATTGGGTTTTTGTTTTAATTTTTGAAATCTCTTCCCCTGCGTTTATGCTTTTTCGAACGAAACCCAACAAAAAAAATTGATTAATTAATTAATTATGTGTTTAATTGGATTTAAACTAGATTAATTATATAAAAAATGGACTAAATTGACTGGGCCAACTTAGCCTATCTGGGTTATCCACTAGGGCCCTAAGAGGCGCCCACTATGGACCTTAGGATTTGAGGATTTATTTAATCCTCAAACTCCTAGGTAAAAGCAGAATTCAATTATCCGCCTAACACGTACAGTAAAGAAAACCCCTCATCCTCTTCTTTGTCTAGCCGTCTTTCATAAGGAGAGAGGAATCCGGAGAATTCAAGCTTACTTCGCGTGAAGCTCTTGAGATAGGAGTCCCGGGGATTGCTGTTGTAGATTGTAGATCAAGAATCGAATCACGCTTCAAGCAAGGCAATTCGATTTTTGTGATTAATGTTATTGAAACATGAAAAATCATCAACAACCATAAAGTGATTCAACTTTAGGAATCTGGCATGTTTTAATTTCCACTGCGTTTCGATTAAGGATTCCTAACACAGTTGTGGTTCCCTGTTCTACCTCCTATCTTTACCATGATACCTTACTAGTGATGGGCTTCTTTCGAACAACCTAGTGCTCTTCTCATGGTCCCGACAGATAATCTCCTGCTGGTATCCAATTTTGATCAAACGCTCTATCTCATTTAACAGGTGTCGGCATGTGTTAGTGTCATGCCCATAGTCCTTGTGGGACTGGCAATATTTCTCAGATTTGGGATTGATAGGTCCAGTATAAGCACTCTGTGGCCTCCTTAGGAGGTTCTTATGTTCTACCATCCTAAGTGCTTGGGTGGGCATAAACGTCAAAGGCGTATGTTGACTACAACAGTAATCGCCTCTGGGTCTATCTAAGAAAAGGGCCCTCCATGATTCAACTTCGGCGTCCTCCTCATCTTGGTTCACTGTAGTAGCTTCTGCCCTATTCATCTGAGTGACCTCCTCCATATTCACATAATTTTTTGCCTTAGTTAACAAGTTATCGAAACTAGTAGGGGGCTTCTTAGCAAGGGACCTAAAAAATTCGCCGTCATTCAAGCTTAAGCGAAAGCGCTGGATAGCATGTCAGCACTAGCTGAGGGGGCTCGAGGGCAGCAGCATTGAATCTCTGTATTTATCCTTGTAGGGGCTCTTTAACCCTCTAATGCATGCTAAATAAACTCAAAAATGTCTTCTGGTACTTTTTGCTATTAGAAAATTGGTGAAGGAACATGGAGCTAAACACCTCGAAAAAATAGATGGTGTTGGGCACCAATTGCTTAAACCATTGCTGAGCAGCTCGAGTTAATGTAGTGAGGAAGACTCGGCATTTTACTCCATTGGTGTATTGATGGAGTAGTGCACAGTTTCCAAACTTGACACAAAAAATTCTTACGTGTATTAAACAGCAAGTGGACTGGTCGTGTGTAGTAATAAAGTGGACAATAAAGTCCGGGTTGTCGAACCTCAAGGACTTGTATTTTAGTTTATGATTTTAAAGCAATTGAAGAACTTAAACTAAAACAAGAATTAACTAAAATATTATGGAAGTAAGATATAAGAAACAAGATGTCGAAATCAAGATAGCTATGGAAGAGAGCAACTAAGACACATGTGTTGGCATAAATTAATCAATTTTCATTACAAACATGTTCTCATATTATTAGACTAATGTTGCTTTGGTGGAAAAAATCTTAAGTAATTACTACCCGATGTCTCGGCTGTAATAATCCTATGATTAATTGATGGTTCTCTAGATATGTCTATCCGAGAATCTAACCAACAATCATGCATTCAAGTTCTAGAATTTCCTCGGATTAATCCGGCTAACTGCACCCGGGAATCTCTACCTATCTCTAGGGGCAATTTCCTATTTTTTACGGATTATGTGATGATCATCTTTGCACCTTAAATTACCTTCTCTCGAACGAATAATTTAAGCAATAAATCATGCATATGGTAGCTAAGCATATGATGCATTCAAACAAGATCAAGACACAAAGCAACAATAGAATTAATATGAAAAACACAATTTATATCTCAATTATCATAATTAAGCCTCAACATGGCCTTAGTTCGAAAAATCTATTTCATCATAAAAGATAAAAGATAGGAACTTAAATTAAGATTCATATTCATAGACACAAACAAATCTAAATCTAAGAAACTCCCTCGTATTTTTTATGGTTGAACTTCGATTTTCATCTCTTCCATGCTTCTTGATTTCTTCACCTTCAAAGGTTCTTGATAATCTTCATAACTAATCTAAGGATGATGAAGATGATGATAGGATGTGTTTAGGCTCCCCCAATGGGGAATGTGTTTTCAAGTGTGTTTGTAGGATGACATCCAATCCTCCTTTTATAGCAAAAACAATTCACCAACCAAGAACATGTGCTTCCATTCTCTTTTCTTTCCACCTACCATTCTCTTACTTTCCATCTACCAAGAATGTGAACTACCATTCTCTTGTTTTCCACCTACCATTCTCTTACTTTCCTCCTACCAAGAATGTGAACTACCATTCTCTTGTTTTCCACCTACTAAGAATGGGAGCTGCCACTTTCGTGTTTTCCAGCGCAGGGTTAGTGTTTTATTCATAAACTTCTCCACAGACCTCCGAATTGGATGATTCAAGTTCCCATGTAAAGATAAGACATAGCTCTAAAACTTTGTAGAAGGATACTTCATCAAATTCGGTCTCTAAATTTATCCAAATGGCGTTCCAACGTGGAGATTGTTTCTGATTTGGCGCCCAGGTGTGCGGAAATGGCATTAAAACGTGATCTTGGCTAACTCCAACTTATTTCTTGCTTGTTTGGTCGTGGAGGTGTGAAGCATCTTGGCCTAAACTTGTTTTATACGTCGTTTTTCAGCCCGTTCTTCGATTGTATCCATTTAAGGTCTAAAATCACTTAATGCACGAATTAAATGCACATGTGGAAAGAATCAAGCGATAAATGAACCTAAAACATAAACGGAAAGGGGCTTAAAAACACGTAAAAACGACTCCTATCAATATATATATATAGATTATGTATATCGTAATATGTATCACCCTAAAGATCCAAAAAAATTAATGAGAGCGTGATTCTAGTATGACAGGGAAATTAGGCAGTTTAGGCGAAACTACGTAAATAAGTTTGCCAATTTTCACACATTATCTTTTATCTAAGAGATTAAATATTTCAGTCCGATATATTGTGACTCCATAACAAATAAAATTTCGGTTAGAAATTCAAATATTTGTTAGAAAGTATGTTAATTTGAAATTTTTTCCAATTTTGAGATACAATAATGACAGAGCACTAACATATATAAGAAGTGTGAGATTCTTGTTATCATTATACAAAACAAGAAAAAAGATGTTGAAAATGAAAATGAGAAAAAATAAAACCATCCCTCTTTATATTTCTTGCTTATATCAACTTGCATGCATCCAATTTTATATATTTTTCTGTTGTTTAATTTCCATCGCTTTCGAAATTGGAAAAACAACAACCATTACTTGATTATATTAAAGAATGGAACAAAATCAATTAAAATTGTTCCACAAGATCATCCAACGTGAAGGGTGAAGAACAAGTTTGTCTGAAAAACATAACCACTTTAAAAAAGGAGGCAGAAAGCTGGGCAATTCCATCATATATATATATATATATATATATATTGAAACTTGAAAGAGTATAGAAAGGGTATTTGCTTTGGTCCAAATTAAGGCTGTTGTGATGGTGAAATTTGAGCAGACTTGATCAACACTCTGCACCTCTTTGGGATTGTCAAGGGGCAATTCAATGTTGAATAGGGTGTAGCAAAATCGATGTAATTATAGTCATGGATATGATAGAGGTAGAATGACGAAAACCACTCATTCTATCAATATCCAATGATGAAAAATAAACGTAATTTATTGAATAATGACTTGACTTAAGTTAATAACATATTTCATTGTTATCCTTTTAACAAGAACACAAGCCAAAACATTTGTGGAAGTCAAATTTTCATATATGTTGCAAATTGATGTTCTATTTCAATCTGCTTTACGTATGTACTTTAAGTGTATAAATATTTTTTTAGATATAATTATTTGCTTTAAGTGTATAGGTAAAAAAATAGAAATATGTAGTTTAAATGTATAAGTTTTTCTTTTATATATTAGATAGGATGTGGATATTTACACTCGACTTGAAAAGTGGTAACAAAATACAAGGCGAAATACCATAGGATTGAGGTTGCACATAACAATAGATATGACCACTTCGAATCCAACATTCCAATTCAAAATTACATCTAGTATTTCCCTTCACATATTAATACTCATGTACAATGCTCAATTACTCATATATTTGAAGGGAAATTTTAAACACATAACATTTATACAAAAAGGTAAATTATATGAGATACTATTTGTGAGACAAACATTCCATGCTGAAGTACGAGCGCACGTGGATCCTTTCTTTTCCATTCTTATGTCAAAGCTTACATTGACAATGTTTTCCTTACCACTTTTTCAGTTTCAAAACAACCACAAATATTTATGTAGTAAATTCACATCAAATTCATTATACAAATATGTAATTGTACAGAGCTTGGAGAATACGGACTCCTCATAACCCACTCTTTTAACTAAAAGATGGAGTATTTGTAAAGGATGACAATAGGCACTCATATAATTTCTTTTATTAAATAGTGGATTTAAGATAAGAAAAACTACTAAAGATTAGTTTGTGTTGGGCAAAATTAACTTTGTTGTACAAAAAATGAAGGGGAAAAAAAATTAGGGAAGTTTCCGGAATTTTATGATAGACAGGGTCAAATGGAGTTAGTCCATTAAACATTATTGGATGCAAAAAAATTTGGTGTATATTACTGTTTTATCCCTGCATCTAATAATGTTAGACATACCGATTTTAATAGACCCGATCTGTCATAAAATCACCCGTTTCAAGCATAAATCTCACTACAGTATGATGTTTAAGGGTGATAATTGGTGGCTTCATGAGTCTAGTTCCTGAAAAATATTCACCACATAATGTGTTAAAACATATGTATGGTCCACCAAAAATATGGTGGACCACATACATGTTGTGTGGTGGATATTTTCTGGGAGTCGCCACTAGTATCTGTATCACCCAATGTTTAATATCTATGTCCATTCATCACACGCCACTCACCCAATCTCAAACAAACAAGCCAGGTTTTTGCCGTAGCTAATTACAACCCAAATTCAAAAATTTCACTTTTTCCCTCCCCGATATATCCCTCCCTTTTCCATTTTCCATCTCCATTTCGCTCACTCTCAATTCACTTTCCCCCAAATTCAAAACCCTCTCTTTCTCTCTCTACACTCTCTCTCTCTAGCCAAAATGCGTGAAATCCTTCACATCCAGGGCGGGCAATGCGGCAACCAGATCGGGGCCAAGTTCTGGGAAGTGGTCTGCGCGGAGCACGGCATCGACTCCACCGGTCGTTACCAGGGCGACTCAGATCTGCAGCTCGAGCGCGTCAATGTCTACTACAATGAGGCCAGCTGCGGCCGCTTCGTCCCCCGAGCCGTCCTCATGGACCTCGAACCGGGTACCATGGACAGCGTCCGCTCCGGACCCGTTGGTCAGATCTTCCGACCCGACAATTTCGTATTCGGGCAGTCCGGGGCGGGGAATAACTGGGCGAAGGGGCATTACACGGAGGGAGCTGAGCTCATTGATTCCGTGCTTGATGTGGTGAGGAAGGAGGCTGAGAACTGCGACTGTTTACAGGGTAAAATTACCGATTTGCCCTTTGCCCCTTTTTTTGTTTCTATTTTTTATTTTTTTGCTTATGGTGGTTGGGTTTGATTTGTTGGTGTGCTGTATATGTTGTATGGTGTGATAAAATTTTAATTGAGTTTTTAATTCCTGGAATTTTAATTGATTTTGCTTTTGTTTGTTTGATCTGATGCAATGGCCATTAGGTGTACCTTATGCTAGTTGGCTCTCTTTATTGAATTTGGGTGAGATATACCGAGAGTTGGACGATGATGCTTACGTACGGATTTTTCGTTTAGTAGGTGTTTGAGGCATAGCCTAAAGACGAAAAGAAAAAAGTGTGTTTATGAGTTAAATATTGAGAAACTAGACTAATATGAGCTAAAAGTGGGTGTTTGTTAACTTGTTCTTTTGAGCATTATAAGTCACAAGTAATACTTTCTAAATGCAAATTTTTCGACTTCTGTTTTTAGTTTTCCGATGTATTTTTTTATCACACATGATAAATTATTTTGATTTGTAAATTTTTGCAGTAGCGCATTAGCACTTTTTTCTCCTTGTTGTAATTGATGTGGACTATCATTTGCTTCTGTTTTGTGTTAATAGTTGTTGCAATATTGGTGTTTGCAAGTGTACACTTCTTGTGGAGTTGCTAACTTTTCAGCTTTGGGTAACTCTCTGCTAGATATGATCTGTTCTTAACCATTAGATAGACATACACGGTAAATTTCAACTATTTACTTCTACTCACGTGCATGCTTATTGCTTCCTCAACCATGGACGGAGTCCGGGCAGGAATTTCCCGTGAAATCTTGCACACATGCACACACACAGAAAAGTGCTTAGCCTGGACTCTTTTATTGAGATATGGTTTTAGAGAAGTATTTGATAATTAAAGTGTGTGAAAGTATTTAACCTGCTAGGTGATATTCTTATAGCTGTTCCCTTCTGTGGTTATTGTTCATGTGCATGCTTGTGTGAGAATCTTTTATCCATGTAAAGTCTATTTTGGTTATGATTGTGTTTTGCGCATTGCTACTTGCAGTTCGTGAATTCTGATGGTCTTATTTTATTTTTACTTATTTTTTCTCCAGGTTTTCAAGTATGTCACTCTTTGGGAGGTGGCACTGGATCTGGAATGGGAACCCTGCTGATATCCAAGATAAGGGAGGAATACCCTGATCGCATGATGCTGACATTTTCAGTTTTCCCATCTCCAAAGGTATCTGATACTGTGGTAGAGCCCTACAACGCAACACTTTCCGTACACCAGCTTGTTGAGAATGCTGATGAGTGTATGGTCCTCGACAATGAGGCTCTCTATGATATCTGTTTCCGTACTCTCAAGCTCACAACTCCCAGCTGTAAGTCTCAGCTCTCCTCATTATATTGTTCCATGTAATGCATCCCAACCTTGTAATATTAAGCACAGCAGTGTGCTTTGGAAATTGTTACCTTTTGTTATAAGAATTAAGGATTTAAGAAAAACGTTTTGAAGATTACCTGAGATAATATGAGTTTGGTTTGGACCTAAGATGAGAGGTGTTCTGCTTTTTAGTGTTTATCCTCTTTCAGATACAATAATAATTCTTGTTCTACTGAAACACTATGAAAAGCAGTTGCCATGTAATTTAAGTGTAAAATTATTTTCTGTTCATCTTCTGTGAGTTAATATCATGATTCTTTCACATTTTACCTTACCAACTTTTTAAGAATTATTACTTCCAAATATGTGATTTTTTAAGTGTTATGTAATTTATGCTGCCTGGATTTTTGGTGGTTACATCCTTCAAAATCTGAGAGTAAATGTTAATTCCATTTGCGTGAGAATGATTTATTTTACTTGTAACCTCTAATAATTTTTTTTTGTTTGTTTTATCTTTAGTTGGAGATTTGAACCATTTGATATCTGCTACAATGAGTGGTGTCACTTGCTGCCTCCGTTTCCCTGGTCAACTCAACTCCGACCTCCGAAAGTTAGCAGTCAATCTTATTCCCTTCCCACGTCTCCACTTCTTCATGGTCGGCTTCGCCCCACTTACATCCCGTGGGTCTCAGCAATACCGTGCCCTCACCGTCCCCGAACTCACCCAACAAATGTGGGATTCTAAAAATATGATGTGTGCAGCTGACCCTCGCCACGGTCGATACCTAACTGCCTCGGCTGTTTTCCGTGGTAAAATGAGCACCAAAGAAGTGGACGAGCAAATGATCAATGTCCAGAACAAGAACTCATCATACTTTGTCGAGTGGATCCCAAACAACGTTAAATCCACTGTCTGTGATATTCCACCCACCGGTCTGAAAATGGCTTCCACTTTTATTGGTAACTCGACGTCAATCCAAGAGATGTTTAGAAGGGTCAGCGAACAGTTCACTGCCATGTTTCGGAGGAAGGCTTTCTTGCATTGGTACACTGGGGAAGGAATGGATGAGATGGAGTTCACTGAAGCTGAGAGTAATATGAATGATTTAGTTGCAGAGTATCAGCAGTATCAAGATGCGACTGCTGATGAGGAATACGAAGAAGATGAGGAGTATCAAGAAGACGAGGCCTAAATGGCGAATGTTAGAGAAGAAGACTCCTTTTCCTTTTCATATCAAAATGCTTTTGATATGGGGTTGATGTGTGTTTATGTTTGAACGCTGTTTCCTTTTGTTGTGCTTTTTCTTGGCTCGCTGCTGAACATTTTAACTGTTGGTTTCCATCTCGTTGAAGGGTATGTATTTACTTAAGATTGTAGCACTTTTCTTAGTTCTTATTTTTTTTGGGTTGTGCATTTGATTAAAACCGAAATTATGAGCCTCGAAAATCTAAACCAAACTGAATTGCTCGTTTAGGTTCGTTAATTGACAGTCTATCAATTTATTTTTTTCAGAAAAAGTGAGAAGATTACAAATTTTGCACATTACTAATGAGAATTTGTGTTTGGGAAACATTATTTTTTTCTTAATTTATGTCTTTTATTAATTAAAATATTAAATAAAAATATATGAAGATTTTGATTTTTGATTTGGCTCGCATATTAGGTTCCTAGTAATGAAATTGTACCGAAACTGAAACCAATTTTTTTCATAAAATTTTGGTTCGGTTTCAATTCGAACGGATTAACAATTTTCAATTTGGTTAATACAACCGTGAGCACCCATATTTATTTTAGCTGAACTTGTTTGTGACATGTCCAAGCTACCAAAACTCCAAAAGCTTGTTAAAATTAGGAAGCTCAATCGATTGAACTCAAGATGGGGCAGCTCAGCTTTGTTAATTGTCAAATGGAGCTTGATATATGGATATAAACCAACTCAAAAGAGTACAATACTCGACTCAACGTAGCATATTAAAATACATTTTAAATTAGGCAATAGTACTATCATGCTACATATTAAATTTGCATAAACTAATAAGGGTAAAAATTAATGCACCTCGTAAACTAGACCATATACACCACTTACCCTTCTGAACTATTGAAACATCAGTTACCCTTTCCATTTTTAACACAAAATGCTGACATAACAACTACTTTGTGGAAGTAATGTAGCCGTTTGAGGGACCAGTTTTGATATTTTTTTAGGTGCAGCATACTCTCTTTCACTCTTATAAATACTAATATTTTTTTATTCGGATTTTCACCTTCAATACTCGACTCAACGTAGCAAAATTAAAATACGTGTTGAATTAGGGAATAGTAATATCATGCGACATATTAAATTTGCATAAACTAATAAGGGTAAAATTAATGCACCTCGTAAACTAGACCATATACACCACTTGCCCTTCTCAACTATTGAAACATCATTCACCCTTTTCATTTTTCACACAAAATGCTTACATAACAACTACTTTGGGGAAACATTGTAGCCGTTAGAGGGACCAATTGTTGGTATTTTTCTAGGTGCAACATACTCTTTTTCACTCTTATGAATACTGATATTTTTCTACTCAGATTTTCACCTCCAATAAACCCCAAAATGAAGGCAACTCTTCGTCTGTTTCTATCTGAGTCAATTGTACAGATCTTATAAATCCAGCTTTTAAGTCTTAAAATTTCGCGATGATAAAGTGCCGCAATCAAATCAAATGAGAAGCATACTGTAGACAAAGAAATTTTGCACCCAATTAAATAATGACAAGTGGAGAATATGATATTAATTATCAATTTAAGTCATTTAATTTATATTTTGGGATTTATCAAATTTAATTCCAAAATTAAAGAATTGATTTGATTGATATTTTAATATTTATTTTATTGGCAAATCAAATCGTGCCACATGTCAAATTGAGGTGGTCCAGCCAATCAAATTATGTCTTGCAGTGAAGAAGTCATTGACCAATCACACTGCACCAAGTGGATATGTTAGCCAATCAAATGGTTCCAAATTAATTGGTATTTATCTCTTTAGTTAAATAAAGATATTAAAGAGATAATATCTATTAAATTTATCCTCATCAAATATTAGCCATTCAAATGACTCAAAAGTAATTGATATTTGTCTCTTAATAAATACAAAATTAAAGAGATAATTATCAAAGGTGTTTAAAGCATTTGTGACTTCTCCATCCTACACCTATAAATAGGGTCCTTGTGAACTCACAAAAAAAAAACAACAAATTAATTGAAGCTAGAGAAGACAAGAGAAGTTCCCAAATTCTCTCTACAAGTTCTTCAAATTCAAGGATACCTTCAAAGCAAACTTCAAGGCATTCTTGGCAAAATTCATCAAATTATAACATTTGATTCGAGATTAAGGTGCTAAACCCTCGAATAAACGTTATAAAAGTCCAAATCAAGTTGAAGGAAGATCAAAGCGGCGAGTCGATCTTGAAGCTTTCAACCTTCCCAAATCATTGACATCGTTTGATCCGACATTAAGCTGTCGAGCCCTCGCATCAACGTTATAAATATTCAAATCAACATTGGAGAAGATCAAAGAAGTGATTTTCGCTCCAATATTCAAATCAAAGTTCTTGAAGGAAGAATCAGGGCATTAGTCTTCGATAGGAGAATTATTCTCACGATATTGTAATTTTCTTTAAATTGATTTATTTATTTGTCCATATTATCTTTTCTTGTTTATGAAATTGCAGACTCGAAAATTTGTGTGAACAAATTTGGCACGCCCAGTGGGACCGAATCTACCCCTCATCTCTTCCTCCGACATCAAATTTCAAAGTCTACATTTGCAACTCTATGGCTCCAAAGAAGAATCAAGTTGCTGTGACCAAGAAGAATGATGCTAACATTGTCGATGATCCCGTTGACCAATCTTCTACTAGAGGCACGATCGGCAACAACAATCATTCTGACGGTTCAAACCCATCATCTCCAAAGGGAATCAACTCCAAATCTTCTTCATTTGCTGAACTTCCTGCCATGATGACGGGAGCTACATCGGCGGATGAACAAGCGGCTCAAATGGCTCAAGCCATTGCTAATATGCAGAAAGCTTTGGAAGATAAGGATCTCCAAATTGCCCAACTGATGAACAAACTAGAAAACTCCAATGTAGGAGAACCTAGTCATAATCGTGCATCTCCTTCAAGTCAAAACGCCAAGGAGACGCCGGTCAATGAACTGCCTCATCAACATGAATCTGCGGAGAAGTTCAACAACTCCAACACCACTATTGGCGCATTGTCTGTTCAACAATTGCAAGATATGATTACTAACACCATTAGAGCTCAATATGGTGTATCTTCCCACAATTCGCTCGTGTACTCAAAGCCGTATACAAAACGCATTGATGCTCTAAGGATGCCGATGGGATACCAACCACCGAAACTGCAACAATTTGATGGTAAAGGAAACCCGAAACAACATATCGCGCACTTTATAGAGACATGCAATAATGCGGGGACTGATGGAGTTCTACTCGTAAAGCAATTTGTACGATCTCTAAAAGGAAACGCTTTTGACTGGTACGTTGATTTGGAGCCCGAATCCATTGACAGCTGGAACCAATTGGAGCAAGAGTTCCTCAACCGCTTCTACAGCACCCGTCGTACAGTGAGCATGATTGAACTCACCAATTCTCGCCAATGGAAGGATGAACCAGTCGTCGACTACATCAACCGTTGGAGAAACTTAAGCCTTAACTGCAAAGATAGATTGTCTGAGGCCTCCGCCATTGAGATGTGTATTCAAGGGATGCAATGGAGTCTTTGCTACATCCTTCAAGGAATTCGCCCGAAGACGTTTGAAAAATTGGCCACTCGAGCGCACGACATGGAGCTGAGCATGGCTGCAAATGGAGTTGATGATGAGCCACATATCCAAGAGCCTTGGAGCATAGAAGTCAACAAAGGGGGCAAGTCATTTTCAAATGCTTCCAATGATGATTCCATGGCTGACGATATTGATGACAATGTGGAAGAAAGTGTCATCACTGCTATGATTAAATAAATATGCAAAAGAAAATGCTCCCTGATAAGAGCCTAAACTATCAAGAAAGCTCCTTGACACGAGTATAAAATGTCTTAAAGTCAAATCAAATGAAGGCTCCTCGATAAGAGCATAAACTATCAAATTAAATGAAGTACTCCTGGACACGAGTATAAAATGTTTAGAAATCAAATCAAATGAAGCACTCCTTGACAAGAGTTTAAAAGGTCTAGAAATCAAATCAAATGAAGTACTCCTTGACAAGAGTTTAAAAGGTCTAGAAGCCAAATCAAATGAATTACTCCTTGACACGAGTATAAAAGGTCTAGAAGTCAAATCAAATGAAAGCTCCTCGATAAGAGCATAAACTGTCAAATTAAGTGAGCACTCCTTGACAAGAGTTTAAAAGGTCTAGAAATCAAATCAAATGAAGTACTCCTTGACAAGAGTTTAAAAGGTCTAGAAGCCAAATCAAATGAATTACTCCTTGGCACGAGTATAAAAGGTCTAGAAGTCAAATCAAATGAAAGCTCCTCGATAAGAGCATAAACTGTCAAATTAAGTGAGTACTCCTTGGCACGAGTATAAAAGGTTTAGAAGTCAAATCAAATGAAGGCTCCTCGATAAGAGCATAAACTGTCAAATTAAGTGAATACTCCTTGACACGAGTCTAAAAGGTTTTGAAGCCAAATCAAATGAATTACTCCTTGACACGAGTATAAAAGGTCTAGAAGTCAAATCAAATGAAAGCTCCTCGATAAGAGCATAGACTGTCAAATTAAGTGAGTACTCCTTGGCACGAGTATAAAAGGTCTAGAAGTCAAATCAAATGAAGGCTCCTCGATAAGAGCATAAACTGTCAAATTAAGTGAATACTCCTTGACACGAGTCTAAAAGGTCTTGAAGCCAAATTAAATGAAATACTCCTTGACACGAGTCTAAAAGGTCTTGAAGCCAAATCAAATGAAATACTCCTTGACACGAGTCTAAAAGGTCTTGAAGCCAAATCAAATGAAATACTCCTCGACACGAGCATAAAAGGTCTATAAGCCAAATCAAATGAAGAGCTCCTCGACACGAGCATAAAAGGTCTAGAAGTCAAATTCAAAGTGAAGACACTTGACAAGTGTCTAAAATGTCAACAAATCTTTGAACTACGTTTTGACTTGATCCCTTCATTAGGGTACGTAGGCAACTTAGATTCTCTATGAGTTCAGTCATAAATCCGAATCAATCATGTTTCCCATGCAAAAAATAAAAAAATATATTCGTGAACATGGATATACTCGAAAGATTGCAATATAGAAACAAAATTCTATTAAGTAATCTCAAAGGTAATGTTCACGGCATGGGGGCATGTAAATCCCACAATGATGTGGATGACTTGTCGACGAAAGTCTGCAAAATAAGCGGAAGTCAGCAAAGTACACATAAGGGTCATGTAAGTCCCACAATGATGCGGATGATTTGCCGGTGGAAACCAACTAAGTACTTTTAAGGGGCATGTAAATTCCATGATGATATCTGCAACTCACTGATGGAAATCAGCGAAGTTATGGGACACCAAGCCTCGGAAAAGGCTTCACAATATGGGAACTTCGACCATAAATGTACAACGAGGCACCATGGATCGATATGGCGGAGCGGCCAGCAAAACAAGCAACTCGTCATACGTCTTGGTGGAAATAGCTTGTCTCCGCACTGGCTGAGTATGTCCTCCATTCACTCCAAATAGCCCTTAATGTTGTTGAATTCACCGGGAAGTCGAAGTGCGTCATAACCCCACTCCGTCTTGCTTTCAATGATGAGGTGCCCCGACGTCGACAAGAGAAAATCCTCCTTTGATTGTTGATAGTGAGTCACTCGTAAAGTCCACGTTATAGATGTTTTTTTTTCTTGTTAGCATCTCCTCGTTGTAAGATGGGCTCGTCAATTTGGGTCTTGGCTTCGCAAGATCAACCGGCAAAAGGAGCAATTGTCAATGCTATGTCTTCCTTCATGGACTGTTTTCCACTGTCAAGGATTTCTAGTTATCGTCAAGGATGGTCAAGTGCTTCCTCGCAAAGTCCATGCCGTAGATGTGTTTGTTCTTAAGGATCTTCATGGACCACTCTGCGTCATAAAATAAGTTCGTCATCTCGAGATCTTAGCTTCACGAATCAACTAAAAGGGGGAGCAACCGTCAATGTTGTGCCTTTCTCCGTGGTTGCTTTACTTCATCAAGAATGGTCAAGTACATGCCGTTGAGAAGTCCACACCTTCAATGAGTTGCTTATTCCTCGTCATAAAATAGATTTGTCACCTTGAGCTCTTGGCTTCGCGAATCAACCCACAAAGGGAGCATGAATGGTTTGTGTCGTGCCTTCCTCCATAGAAGCTTTTCATCACTGATGATGGTCAAGTGTCTCTTCTGAAGGATTTGAGGTATCCGTGGAGTAAGCCATTGTGAATCTGATAAAAAAAAAAAAAAGAGCTCATTCACGAATTTTTATTGGAGAAAAGGCTCTAAATCTAAACAACATTCATTAAAGCAAAACAAATGTGGCTATCTAGCTATATTTAATGGGAAGGAAAAGGCTAAGTTTGGTGAACTTCCAGCAAGAAAGCTTCTGCAAGTCGAGCAATTCAATCTTTCTGTTAATGTACTTTGAAGGCCGACGGTTTGCCAAAATTGAAGCCCGAAACAAATCCCTTTCGCCTCAATGGGTTGGCAGTATCGCTCGAAATTGTGAAGAAGTATTGCAAGTGATATTTGCACCAACAACATAGATCATGAGGGGAAATTTCGTCACTGGTGGTCAAATCGCTGTTGGTCGACGGAACCATATTTTGCAGTAAACGCACAATTGAGAGCCACGCTTGGCAGATAGGATACGCGGGTTGAGCACCGATCAGGCCGCTCAAAGAAAAATAATACTGGAATTTTTCTCCGGAAAAGACGGGACGCCTGAAAATCAATATTATGGTACGTCGTTGTAGAAAAATTGCTGCAATTTTTCAGAATCTTCTCTCCGTGCTTGAAGCGTCCCGAGGATCTGTTCCATGAATAACCCAGGCCAGCATTAAAATAAGATTACTGAGAGCATTACAGCAAACATGGGCTGGCTGATGGAGATGGGAAGAGTACCTCAAATTCTCAACCCATAGTTGCTCTCAAATTGGAATTGGTCTCCAAATATGAAGAAGAAATGCGCCTCAATTTCTCTCTCTCTGTTGCGTCTCGGATGTAAAAAATAAAAAAGAAGCCAAGATAGAGCCTTTATATAGATGTTGCTGCAAGGTTTTTGAGTCCATGTGAGTTTCAATTTTCCACCGAGTTTTATTGGGTTTGGATAAATTTTATTCAATTTCAAGTCTCTGGAAACCAATGAAATTCAAGGCAATTTGATATTCTTTGATTTTTGATAAGGATTGAGATAATCAATCTTAATCAAAAATCCTTTTCCTATTTTTTTTCGAATATTTGAAGTTGAATCACTGAAGAGTTCTTAAGTTACAAGAATTCTACACAAAAAGAAAAGGAAGAAGAAACTTGCGCAGAGGCACAAGTGAAGAAGAAGACTTGGAAAAGTTTCCATGTGCCAAGACCATTACACCATCCGTGTGGGGCCTGCAAAACAATTGGTTAAATGTTAAAAGAAATTGGCAAATGGGCCACATATAACTTGAACCAAGATTGAAGGGAAATTTGAAATTTTTGAATGGTCAAAACAAAGTTGGCCCACTTTCAAAAACGCTCGGATTAATCAAATGAAGCCACTGAACCGAGTCATTTAATTGGGTCGAGCTGTGTAAATTTCACAATCCAAGTTATTTCTTATATCCGCAAGAAATTTGTTTTGGACTGTCAAAACAAATTCACGTGTTAAAGCCTTCTCAAATTGGGTTCATGACATGAATTATTTTTAGAGGGTCGCGACTCATTCACTCCAAAGCACGCTTTCGAGACGAAAGTCTAAAGTCTCGTGAATGAGTCTCGAGGGGGCATTTGTAGACAAAGAAATTTTGCACCTAATTAAATAATGACAAGTGGAGAATATGATATTAATTATCAATTTAAGTCATTTAATTTATATTTTGGGATTTATCAAATTTAATTCCAAAATTAAAGAATTGATTTGATTGATATTTTAATATTTATTTTATTGGCAAATCAAATCGTGCCACATGTCAAATTGAGGTGGTCCAGCCAATCAAATTATGTCTTGCAGTGAAGAAGTCATTGACCAATCACACTGCACCAAGTGGATATGTTAGCCAATCAAATGGTTCCAAATTAATTGGTATTTATCTCTTTAGTTAAATAAAGATATTAAAGAGATAATATCTATTAAATCTATCCTCATCAAATATTAGCCAATCAAATGACTCAAAAGTAATTGATATTTGTCTCTTAATAAATACAAAATTAAAGAGATAATTATCAAAGGTGTTTAAAGCATTTGTGACTTCTCCATCCTACACCTATAAATAGGGTCCTTGTGAACTCACAAAAAAAAAACAACAAATTAATTGAAGCTAGAGAAGACAAGAGAAGTTCCCAAATTCTCTCTACAAGTTCTTCAAATTCAAGGATACCTTCAAAGCAAACTTCAAGGCATTCTTGGCAAAATTCATCAAATTATAACATTTGATTCGAGATTAAGGTGCTAAACCCTCGAATAAACGTTATAAAAGTCCAAATCAAGTTGAAGGAAGATCAAAGCGGCGAGTCGATCTTGAAGCTTTCAACCTTCCCAAATCATTGACATCGTTTGATCCGACATTAAGCTGTCGAGCCCTCGCATCAACGTTATAAATATTCAAATCAACATTGGAGAAGATCAAAGAAGTGATTTTCGCTCCAATATTCAAATCAAAGTTCTTGAAGGAAGAATCAGGGCATTAGTCTTCGATAGGAGAATTATTCTCACGATATTGTAATTTTCTTTAAATTGATTTATTTATTTGTCCATATTATCTTTTCTTGTTTATGAAATTGCAGACTCGAAAATTTGTGTGAACACATACTTTTAATTTTCAAGTCTTAAATTTTTGCAACGACGAAGTGCTGCAACCAAATCCAACGGGAATCACATTTTTTACTCAAGAACAAGTTTCAAGTCTTTATATCACATTTTTGAGTGAAAAATCAGAGGAGTAGTCCTAATTAGAGATTTCTCTGCAAATTATAATTTTATTATTGGGCGAAAATTCGTACAAACACTTTTATTAAATTAATATTAGGTCAAAATATTCTTATTAAAATTTGACTTTATGGACACAACACGAGTGTGCATTGTCGATTACACTACAAATAAACGTGCTCAATGAGAGAGAGGGGGTGGGAGATATGAGTTTATTAGTTCGAATTCAGATTTCGACGGCCAATCGAGAAAATCTATGGTGAACCAGGCGAGCATTGCTTTCAGTGGCCTATGCACCACAAATTCTAAATAGTTGAGTGTTTTCTTCCGCCATTCACTATGCGAAAACTACCCCACCATTAGAGTGCTGCTTCTAATACACCATAAAATTATCTGTGCCCCGTAAACGACATACAAATGGGTATGTAATTGAGCCGGCTTTGGAATCCGCTCATGGGCCTAAATGTTATTTCGAGCCCATCTCTATTCCACAAAAGCTATAAATTACAAGCCCCAAATAGAACAAAGCCTAAGTTGCACCAATTTCTTCACTGCCCCTAGACACAAAATCTCTGCAACTCCTAACCAATTTCCGATCAAACTCTCAACCGGAATCATCGGCCGATCCGTAAGTTTCTCTTTCAATCGTTCTTTTTTTATGCTATTTTTGTGATTACGCATAGCTGATTAATTGATTTTGATTTCGATTTCGATTTCAATCTTTAATCAGTGGAACTTAGTAAATTACCTCGAATGGGGTGTACTGTTAGAGAGAAACACGTACGGACTAATCGGAGGACCCGACCGGCAAAATCCGATTCCGATCAGACCGCCATGAACGCAAACAGTAATGTAGACAAATCAGCAAACCCAAAATTTGGAATTAAACCTAGAAATTATCACATGGCTTTAAATGCCCTAGCTGAAAATCAAATCCCTATGCCGAACAATTCGAACGCTGTGTTTGATGACAGTGGGTGGGGTTATTGCACAGAGGAACAATTGGAGGAATTGTTGCTTAAGAATTTGGAGTTTTTGTATAATGAGGCTATAAATAAGCTCATGGCTTTGGGATATGATGAGGAGGTGGCTTTAAAAGCTGTTTTGAGGAATGGACATTATTATGGTGGGATGGACGTTTTGACTAATATTGTGCATAATTCGTTGGCTTACCTGAATAAAGGTGATAGTAATGATGAAGAGCCGGATTCCGAGGCCAATTTTACGGACTTGAGGCAGCTTGAGGAGTATACGCTCGCGCGAATGGTGTGTTTGTTGCAAAAATTCAAACCCCATTTGAGTAAGGGCGATGCTATGTGGTGTTTGTTGATGAGTGATCTCCATGTTGGTCGTGCTAGGGCGATGGAAATTCCAATTCTGCCCTCGTCGGGGGCGAGTGGGAGTTCTGATGGGAACGGGTGCACAAGTGAATCAGCTGGTGTAAGTGGGAGTGTAGAGGGGGATGTTAGTGGTGGGGGCTCGGCTGAGGTTGCCCCGGCATTGTCTAAATTTCATGGCGGTTGGGGGTTTGGTAATGGTGGAACGTCTGAGTTTCCAATGAATGGGTTTTTGTCTTATGCGTCAGAAATGGCTTTACAGAGGGAGATTGAGTGTCCAAAGAGGTTTAACCTTAGTCCATCGATGAAGAGTTTGTTGAAGAGGAATGTGGCCATGTTTGCTGCAGGATTTAGAGCAAACGCAAAGCTGTTTAACAGCCAAACACGGCCTTCCGCCGCCTCTTTGTTTGGTGGTGACACATCTAATGGAAATGGTACACCAGCTGAGGTTCCAGAGGTATCTCAGTATGCGAAGAACCAAGACGTAGTAAATTCAGTGATGAGTAAATTTCAGGATTTGAATCTTGATGAGAATACAACAGAACAAGTGCCGTTGGATCAGAAAGATGACATGATATTGAATTTGGTTCATCAGATCAAGGATTTAGAGAAACAAGTGAAGGAACGAAAAGAGTGGGCCCAGGAGAAGGCGATGCAAGCTGCGAGGAAGCTGAGTCATGATTTAACTGAACTTAAGATGTTAAGAATGGAGAGAGATGAGACCCAACGGTTGAAGAAGGGGAAAGAGACACATGAAGAGACCACAATGAAGAGGCTTAAGGAAATGGAGAGTGCTCTGAGGAAAGCAAGTGCACAAGTGGACCGTGCAAATAATGCTGTTAGAAAGCTCGAGAATGAAAATGCTGAAATTAGAGCGGAGATGGAGGCATCGAAATTAAGTGCTTCTGAATCAGTCACTACTTGTTTGGAAATTGCAAAGAGGGAGAAAAAGTACCTTAAAAGGCTTTTGGCCTGGGAGAAACAGAAAACAAAAATGCAGGAGGATATTGCAGCTGAGGAAGGAAAGATGTCGGAGTTGAATCAGGAGTTGGCTCAGGTAGAGGCGGCCACCAAGGAGGCCGAGGTATGTTGGTACTTGAATCAGTTCGTTTATTGATAAGCAATTTTGTTTAACATGAAAATGCTTATATTGATCCTTTGAAACCATCCCTTTCATACTCAATTACTCATAGACATGTTTTTTAGTTGTTTTACTTTAAAATGTCGTGCTTGCCTAAGTTTTTGTTGATGAGTGTTTGGTTTGTGATCTTCCTGTTGTTCGTGACTGTTAACTAGGTCTTTGAATCTGAATTTCTTCGCTTTTTAGGTTTAATAGAGACATGATGCAAATAGGTTACCTACAGTTGAGTTTAGATTGATGGATTTGGATTTGAGAAATGGATTTGGAGGAAGGATTGACTCCGAATCAGTGGATTTGAAATCCTTCGTAATAATTATAAAAATAGCTCAAAATGATTTCAAAGGAATTTGAAATCTACTGTAACATGAAATCATCAAAACAAATTGATTTGTTCGGTGAGTTTCGAATCGATATCTTTGAAATCCTCCAATTCAAACCCAACCTCTAAAGGATATCAGATATTACTTACATATCATTGCTTGGAATAATTGTATTTACTAGTACTCAGTTGGCATACTTGAACTTGACTGATAGTGTTCCAAGTGTACTAGTCACCTTATCAACTTAAATATGTCGAGGAAGTGTAAAATTATAAGTTGACATGCGTATACGTGAATCAATTTTTTTTCAAAAATTGAATTGTTCATCGAACCGGAAAATCAAGTTGGTCAAGGGTCACTGATTCGGCAGTATGTGGTTTTACCGGTTTGTGAATAAAGGGCAGTTCTTGAACACTTCGGGCTCTGTGGTCTGAACCGGACCATTTAAGGTTGGGTTCGGACGGCTGGCCCACGCCTGGATGAATTTTAAAGTATTGATGCACATAGACAAGTCACCACTCACCACATCAGTGAGACTGCACGAATTTTATGACTTTAATTAAGAATATGAGACTTGATTAAGAGGCAGTCCCCATCTCAGTCACATGATAGACAAACTCCTTGCATCTAGCATACTTAACTGAACTGAAGGATTCGGTGGTACATAATTTTGTATAGAATGGTGAAGCCATAATTGGATTTATGCTGTGTTTCATCTTCATCAATTGATATTTTCTCCTCTCTCTTTTGATTTTGGTTGTCTGTGTGGTCTTTTTATAACTCAGGATTTTCGTTTTTTCAGCATACTGTCAAGGCATAATTCATCAATAATATGAGCTCGTCACATTTATGAATCACACAAGCATCTTTCTGTCGAATTATTGATTAAATCCGAATTATCATCATCAAATAAAAGCAAGCTGCAAATTAAAAAATTACCAACTTACATGGAAAAAGTTATTCTGTGAATTCCCTAGCACTCCTTACAATTCCTTTTTGACGTATCTGATAATTTCTTTTACAATCATTAATTAGAATTTCATGCCTTTCATAATTAACGACCTTGAAAATCTTGAATAGCAAATAATATTCTTCTTTCTGAATTCTACATGAAAGGCAAAATGGAGGGAGGAGCAGAAGGCGAAAGAGCTAGTTCTTGCACAGGTGGAGGAAGAGCGACGCCTTAAAGAAGCTTCTGAGGCTAATAACAAAAGAAAACTTGAGGCGCTACGCCTAAAAATAGAAATAGATTTCCAACGCCACAAAGATGACCTTCAACGCCTCGAGCAAGAATACACCCGCCTTAAAGAGCAAACCACTGAGACAGAACATCATCAATCTAGTGATTTCTGGACAGACAACTCAAATGGTGTAAACCCACAAGGAGAAACCATTGCAAGGCTTCTGCATGAACTTGACCGATTGGAAGAAGATTCTCAAGAAAAGGAGGTAAGTCGTGATAGGGAATGCATGATTTGCATGACGGACGAAGTTTCTGTTGTTTTTCTTCCTTGTGCTCATCAAGTTATATGTGCAAACTGTAATGAGAGTTATGGAAAGAAAGGTAAAGTTGTGTGTCCGTGCTGTCGGGTCCCAATTGAACAAAGGATTCGAGTTTATGGAGCGAGCTCGTAGTTATAATGCTATGCTCAAGCAAACCTTGTAAAAGGAAGACTTCTTAGGCATAAGTTGTTTGCTTGTGTTCAATAATGCTGTCATGGATGAGCACATATTGATATGTAAGTAAATAAATAGCAAAACCGGAATTTCGGGTTGTGTATTTGCTACATGATAGCTGAATACATAGTAAGATGTTTGTGAGACAGATATAATGTAATATTCGGTCTTTCTTATTTTCGTCTCTAATCCATCTGGGTTAGGGTAGGGTCATACTTGGAGGTTCTTCAATTGGGTTTCGTTGATCTTCATCCTCCATTGTGGGTGGGTCCCTGATGGATCTTTTCTCGAAGTATCTTTCTAATTCTTATTGACCTTTGAGTCGCGTAGTTATAAATTACAAGAGATATGTTAGTTATTTTATGGGCAAAATGCACTTTACCCTCTTGAACCATATTCTTTATACTAAATACCCTCTGAACTGTGAAAAAATACAAATACATCTACCCCCTTCAATTGCATGGAACTGTCCCTTTTTTACTCTTGACCATTATTTGTCCTTTCATTTTTTTATCTTTACCACCATTTTTTTCTTTTTCACAAATTTTATTTTCTTACATAGGTTAGTTAAAATTTATCTAAAGCATTATAATTAGTTATTTAAAATGATAATTTACAATATATTTTTAGTACCAACGTTAAACTAATTTGTTGAGAACACATTATATAAATATTTGAAAAAATTCAACTAATGCATTGTGACAAATAAAAATAATTCAAACAGATTTTTAATATATTTTATGTAAATTTTGATTATATGTTTCTGTGTGTGTCTGTGTCTATGTATATTTTAAATCAGGGGTGTAACGATATGTATATTTTTTGTTAATTTAAATACATTTATATATATATATATATATCTGTGTGTTTGTATTTATTTATATTGTTAAAATTTGTTAGCATTAAGTTTAATATATATATATATACATATATTATTTCAGTAAATTAGGGTGTTAATTAAAGATACACATATATGTAGTAGGAAAATCCAATTAAAAGATATCTATTATAATTAAGTTGATTTTATAGTGATGCATTAGCATAATTTCATCATACATTCACCTATTGTGATGTCACCAAATTAATTTATTAATATTGTTAAAAATATAACACATTATTACTTCAAGTAATTAGTTATAATGCATTGGGTAAATTTTAACTAATTTATATAAGAAAGAAAATTTGTCAAAAAGAAAAAAATGGTGGAGAAAATAAAAAAATGAAAGAAAAAGTAATGATTAAGGATAATAAAGACAATTCCTTGCCGTTGAGGGGGTAAGTGTATTTTTTTATAGTTCAAGGGAGTATTTGATACAAAGGTTATAGTTCAAGGGCCAAAGCGTATTTTGCCCATATTTTATAATCGGAATTTAGGTCTACATCGATTGTACCTTTTATGCATTTAGTACGTGAATTTGTTTCCTTGCAGTAGGACATGAATTCTACCACTTTATTTATAGCATTATATAGAACAATAGAGACACAGAGAAATTAACTTGGACCGTTAAAGTTTGGTGAAATCATTATTATTTAAACATTTGATAAAATGTCTCAAATAGTTCTTTATATATATATATATATTATCTCCTATTTTCATTGAATTTTATAAGCCCTGATTGGATGTCATGTTATTTTTCCATTTCTCCTATTTATATATTACAAGAGATATATGTCAGTTATTTTATAATTGGAATTTAGGTCTACATCGATTGTACCTTTTATGCATTTAGTACGTGAATTTGTTTCTTTGCAGTAGGACGTGAATTCTACTACTTTATATAAAGCATTATATAGAGCAATAGGGGCATTGAAAAATTAACTTGGAGTGTCAAAATTTGGTGAAATCATTACGGGTGATATTTGGTGGTTCCGGGAGTCCAATTCCCAAAACATATCCACCACATAAAGTGTTACTACATAATAATATATATATATTGGTGGACCCACACATATTTTAACACTGTGTTTGGTGGATATTTACGGAGAGATGGACTCCCAGAAGTCACTAAGTATCACACAATCATTACCATTTAAACATTTGACAAAAGTCCCAAATAGTTCCTTTTCTTTTATATTATATCTCCTATTTTCATTGAACTTTTTAAGCCCCGATTGGATGGAATGTTATTTTTAAAAAACAGCTTACAAGACTAAAAAATAAGATATTTGGATCTTATAAGTTTTTTTAAAAAAAGTAACTCACCTCCACTTTTTTTTAAACATCTTATAAATATCTTATAAGATGTAGGAGCTTATAAGATGTTTTGAATAAGCTTAGCCAAACACCCTCTAAATATGAAGTATTAAGTATGTGCTTAGTTGAATTCTTATTGGATTGTTTATTTGTGAATGTCTAAATTCTAAAAGACTGATTTTTTTTTATACGTGTTTATGTATGTTTTTCTTATTTTTGATATATTACTAATTATTTATGACATAATTATGATATTATCGGTCTGAACATGGTTGAATCATCGGGCGACCAGTGAGTATTGAACCGGTAGATTTTCTGATTCGATAATTGGGACGATTTTGAGAAAAAAAATCCCTTATTGAACTCAACGATTCTGCTAGATTGGGCGATAATTTGGCCCATTCAAATTACATCCCCTGGCCCATTAGTTGGCCAAATTTGTTTTCAGTTCGGCCCAATTAAGTCATGTATTAGTCTAATCAATTGGGCCCGATCGTTTCTTGTTTGATAATTAACTGGGCAGGGTCTAGCGCACAAACCTTTTCATCCCACTATTTATTAAAAAAAATTACTAAAACCCCTTAAAATAATTTTTTATATTCAAAGTGCTTATGAAAATATGTTTCAATCTCAAAAGTTTATCATACAAAGTTTTTATTGGAAATAATCCTAAAGTTATGATCAATAACTTTTTGGATAACATTTATCTTCATGTCTTAAGTTAAGAATTGATCAAATGGTTTTTTTTTTCAAAATCTTTTTGATTTGGATTTTTTGAATTGATGAATTGTATGATACGAAATTTAATTTTCAATATTAAGTATTTTAATTTTTTTTTTATAATTTTGAATTTAACATGATAAATATCTAAACAATACATTTTTTTTATTTGAAAATATTAAAAAATCTGAAAATAAAATCATAATATAGAAGTTCTGAAAAATAAATTTTCATACAAAAGTACACTTGGTTAAGTAGTAATTTAGAAGATCAAGGTCAATTAAGTCATTAAATTTAATAATCCTAAATGTTAAGGCTTTGTTTGTTTATGTTTTTGAGACAAAATCTTGAAAATTTCTAGAGAAATGCATACTACATGAATTCATGCAAAAATGATGTGATGTGTGCTGTATTTGTTTATGTTTTTAAAAATGGTTGGGGTTTGTAAAATGTGTGAAACCAATAGTAATTGGTTGATGTATGATGAGTTAAATGATTGAGTTAATTATTTGTGTAATGATTATTTGAATAAATAAATAATAGAATAAGATAGATATGCAATGTTAATTTATTATTAATATATAGAAATGATTGGAGGAAATGATTTTGATTGATGAATGCGTGAAATGATTGATATATTGAGTGATAGGTAGTTATATAAGAGATTGAAAAAGTTAAGTTGAAAAAAAATATGAATTTAGATGAAAATAACTTATTTTATAATTTTTTTAGGATTTTGTGAAACAAGATATTAAAAATGAAATTTGAAAACATAAACAAACTAGGCCCAAGTTTTTCCGAATGAAAAGTTGTTGGATGAATTTTTTGGATTCATCATGCTCTTTTTGAATCTAAAAATTTATTTTATAAAGATTTTAATAATTTCCCCTAATTATAACCATAATAACCATTCTTCTGATTATTTTTGCTGCATTTTCTTGGTCAAGCATTGGTTTTTTGACTAGACCATCTAGAAGGCATTTGTAATTTCTAGAAGCTCCGAATTCTAGAATTGTTAATGCTAAGAACTAGATAAATGAGACATAGCTCAAGTGGGGAAAGCATCATGGCTACAAAATTGTACACCGTATGTTTAATGAAATGTGCTTTAATTTGGACAACAATTTAATTATTATGTTGCTTGATTTAAACTTTATTCGCTTAACCCCCATATTCCCTAAAAGAAATAAATGAATCGAATCGAGTCAAATAAAATATTTTTCAAGCACATTTGAACTCCTATCAATCTTAAAATTTGTGCTTGCACTTAGTTTCCATGTTAATATCAGTTCGTGCTCGAACTATATTCAATCAAATTGATCACGATTGAGTTCAAATAACTTTGATATTTTAACATATTATTTTAACAAATCGAATCGAGTTCAAATTGAACTTCAAACTTTATCTAATGTAAAATAATGTTTAAAAAGATCAAGCTCAAACGAGCTTTCAACGATAGATCCATGATCTTACTTTCTTGAGGCATGTTTTACCAATTTGAATTCTCTATTGCAAATGATGTTACATCTGCTATTGCATTCACCTTTATACATGACAAGTGTACAAAATTTAAATTACTTATATATTTAAGGAAGATATTTATGCACTTATCATGCATAAAGTAAATACAATAGAAGACGTAACACAATTTTGTAATAAAAGATTTTGTGTGTTGTGTTACACCCACCCTTAATTTTTTTTTTGGTACATAAAAGTTTAGGTAGGATAGTCTCCGGTCACCTATCACAGTCAGGGCATGCCTCCGGGACCATAGGTCACTTACAGAGGTACTTACAGATTGCCCACCAACACAATCCTCACGTCGGCAGAGGGAATCGAATACACAACTTTCTGAGGGAAAGTGACTCGTTCTTACCAACTGAGCCAACATGTATTGGGACCCACAGTTAATTTAGTGAAGAGCTAAATCCTCATGCATGAATGGACAAGATATAACCACGTGGCATGGCTACCACTTTGTCCCGTGTAACAATGAGCATCTTCACATTTCCTCTACAATTGAGACTTTGCATTTCGTATTCACATTACACATTTTAGGGCCCCCCAAAACTATCTATATATTTCGTTATCACCCCACCCCCATGACTTGTTTATCAAGAATATCAACTACACGCTTTACTATAAACCGAAATTTCATCACACCCATAACTTTATCTTCGTTTCTGTATACAACCCATTTCAATTCACCCCGTATTCTCTCCAATTCTTTGATTTCTGAGCCGATCAAACTTAGATTTTTACACTATTCGGATTCCTCTGTTTTCAATTCAAGAAAATCTGATTTATTTTTGTGCTCGAGAGCAGATCATACCATGGCCACCTCAACCCAGCCTCAATCAGTCCATGATTTCACTGTCAAGGTATTCCTTTTTTTTTTCTTCAATTGACAGTTCATTAATGGGTGCATGTCTTTTTCGTTTGATTGGCGGTGTTCGTATTTCTCTTAATTTTTGAGGGTGTGAGCAATTAGAAGGTTCGTTATTTAGGAATTTTTTTGTTTAAAACTTTTTCGTATTGGACGTTTGATCATATAGTTATTTTGGCCAACAATAGTAGGCTCAGTTGGTAAGGAACCCGTTACTTCCCATCAGGTTGGTTCGGTTTCGATATGAGAGCGGTGTTGGTAGGTTACATGTAACTTGCCTGTTTAAGGAAACTTTTGACCTCGGAGGCATGCCCTGTTGGCAGGTGATCAAAGTCGACCCTAATTAAACTTTTTACAAACCCAAAGAAAAATAAAAATAATATATATATATATATATATATTATATATATATAGGGAAAATTGCATAAGATCCCCTATGATATGCGAAACCTACGCCAACTCCCCTCTGTTAATTTTTTTGCGAATCATGTTATTTTCTATTCTGCATATTCCCCTTTTTTGAATTTTTTCATTATAAATGTCAATCCAAATGCATTTTTGCCCTAAACATGTTTATTATCTTTAAATAATTTAATTTGGATTGGATCTAGAACATTTATGATGGAAAAAAATACCAAAAAAAATAAAAAAGAGAGAATATGCAGAATAAAAAATAACACAAGGGGGTGATTCGCAAAAAAATTAACACAGGGGAGTTTGGTGCAGGTTTCGCATATATATATATATATAGTTATTTTGGATCTTGGACTGGGGAGTGGTGAAATTTATTGATTGTTGAGGAGAAGTAAATCATTTTTCAGTTCGGGGGTATCTGATAGGTGGGGGGTGGTGGATTTCACCCTTATGATCCTGCGGTATTGGATGGACCGAGATTGTTGGGTCGGGACATGTAAGAGACTTTTATGTTTATTATTGACTAGGTTTTGGTTTCTTTATACATCTCTACTGCGTTTTAACTTAATTTTGAATTGGTTCTTGACTTGGATTGCATATGCATGACTTTTCTGTTGATATTCTTATTTCTGATGGAACATGGTTGGTCAATTATATTGCCGGGTCAATTATATTGCCGTTGCACTCTAAAACTGTACGAATGCAGGATGCTAAGGGGAACGATGTTGATCTGAGCACTTACAAGGGAAAGGTCCTGCTAATAGTTAATGTTGCATCACAGTGGTAAGTGATGGTTTCTATGATTACGTTCTTTCCGTTGGTGTCGTTAAATTATAAGCTTATACCAAGTGAATGTGAGATACAATTGAATTTGCTCCCTTTCCTACCTTTGGTTTTTTTTTTTTTCCTTCTGAATTTCGAGTGTAACAGGTCTTGAGATTAAAATTCACTGAGAAGTCTGTGCCAAGTATCCTAATTGAAAAATTATTAATGTGATCACAAGCGCTTACATACGACCTTCTGTACTCGAGACTAGTGTATTTGTATGTCTGTGCACAGTTTCTGATGGTTGTATTTTGGAGCTATGTGACTATGCCGACCGAATTGATGCGCTTGATTGAAATCTCTCTGGAAGTATATAATTCGATACAGCGAAGCCTTGTCAATTTCTTTTGTGTATATTGGAGAGCCAATGTGCAAGAGACTTAAACTTTTGGACATTGGGAGCTCTTAAATTTACTGTTGGCAACATTTATTATCTGTCAATTTCTCTTTCTCTTTTGTCTGGCTATGATATCATTCATCTCGTATACTTGAAGAAAATTTGTTGATTGTACTCTCTTGTTTGCTGCAGTGGTCTGACCAACTCAAATTACACAGAGTTGGCAAAGTTATATGAGAAATATAAGGATCAAGGTGAGCTTTTTACTTTTCTTACTCTTCTAAGTGTGCTTCTCCTTTCAATGGAGATAATTTTAATTTTTAGCCAACCAAATTTCTTTCTTCCCTTCTGTTTGAAGCTTGAAATCCAGTTAGTAAATTATATTGCTTAATCGTTTATCATTTTATACAAAGACAAGAATCAGCAACACACTTGCAAGTTCTATTTTTTTTTTTTTGGGGTGGGGGGAGGAGTGGCGTGTGTAGTTTTCTAGAATCTCAATGTAATGCTCTTTTTTGTTTGTGGCTGTTGCTCAGGTCTGGAGATACTAGCATTTCCCTGCAATCAGTTTGGCTCGCAAGAGCCTGGTACCAATGAAGAGATTGTGGAATTTGCTTGCACTCGCTTTAAGGCAGAGTATCCCATATTCGACAAGGTGAGAATCACAGGCTCTATTTGGTTTCGTTTTAGGCAAAACATGTAAAATGTGGAAGTAAGATTGTCCCTCGTTTTTATGGGATGGATTAGTAGTTGCATAGTTTCATCAATTGAGTTGACATGTTGACGAGACAATTAGAAAACATGTTTTGGCTATATAGTGTATCTTGTATTTCCTGAAACATACTCAAATGTATGGAAATCGAACACATAATTGCATTTTTACTGGTTGAAAATTGAAACTGTTCTTAGAACTGAAATGTACCATTAGTATAGCTTCTTTCTAGCTAACCACTTATTCACAGTATAACTCGATCATGATATGGGATTGCTTTCTGAGGTCATCTTTATTGCTTCTTTACATATTTTAACCCTCCGACCTTTCTTAATGGTGTCGGCTAAATATTGGTCCATTCATTCCCTATGAGCTTTGGATTCTTGTTAGTGACACTGAGATCTTAATTCCATGTTTCATTTGAACAATTAGTTCTGCTGTGTATGGATTTTTATCATGACACACAATTTGTTTTACCGGTCTCAGGTTGAGGTAAATGGTTCAAACGCTGCTCCAATATACAAGTACCTAAAGTCATCCAAAGGTGGCCTTTTTGGGGACAGTATTAAGTGGAACTTCTCCAAATTCCTCGTTGATAAAGAGGGTCATGTTGTCGACCGCTACGCCCCCACTACATCTCCTCTTAGCATTGAGAAGGATATAAAGAAGCTCCTGGAGAAAGCTTAAGAATCTTTAGTCAAGTTTGCTGCCCATCTCTATATATTATAATAAAAATCTCTTCTGAGGATATTTAAAGTGAAATAAGTAATTATGTATTCTGATGTTTAAGATTTTAACTGATTTACTTCTATAAGAGTTGATATGTTTGTGTGTATGGTTTTGTTGATTTGAGGGAATGAGATTTGCGTATGCCATATTTATTTATTGTATCCTCTGCCAAATTCATCCATCTTTGGAAGTGTTTTGGTGGGGTGAGGGAGAAGTTTGGAAATGATGGGAAATTTGACATTTTAAGGATGATTACAAACTTCCTCTCACTTTAAGCCTAATCACCAAACCTCTTCACTTTTGGTGAATTACCACAACTACTCCTGTAAGTGAAAGGAAATTATTATTTCAGATGTTATCGGATTACAATTTTACTCCATGTCAGTATCTATCTATATTTATTTTACCTTACTATTATCAAATGGGAATTGATATTTAGCATTTTCCGGCTAGATAACGGGAGTACTCCGCCGGGGTTCTATCATATATATCACATGTGACCTTTTTAAAGATAAATTTGAAGTTTTATCAATTGAAATAACAATTGTTGTGGTTTTGTTATTTTGAATTCTACTATTTAAAGTATCATTTCAACTTAAAAGGGTGAAAATAGTGAACCGCAAGTTTAATTAAATGTCATTTTTACTTTTAAAAGGATCACATGCGATGTATGTAACGAAATTACGGTGAATATTCTGCCGGAAAATGTTAAAAGTATAAAATTTAAAAATTCGTGTAGTTAAGATAAGAAAGTGTAAAAAATAAACAAGTTTAGATAAAATAGTGAAAAATAGTTCAGATAAAAAAAATACAAAAAAAAAATATTAGTTTACATAAGTGCAAAAATCTGAATAATTTGGATGGGTTAATGTTATTACCCTTAAAATATACTCAATCTTCCATATGAGTATTTTTGGAAGTTCACCAAATTCTATATGCAAATGTCAATATTTTGTTGACTTTACGGGTGTATGTAATTACACAACTAAATGGGTAAAGTAATTGTAATTTTTGATAATAAGAGGGGAAGTATTTGTAAATACACATGTTAATAGAGGGGTGTAAGTGTAATTATATGTTTATATTTTCAAGGGAAAATGACACTTTTCGTCCCTCATGTGGAGCATATGTGGCATTTTAGTCCCTCAAGTAGAAAATGTGGCACTTAAGTCCCTCATGTGTTAAATTTGTACCACTTATGTTCTTTTATCTGATTTTTGGCCATTTATTTCTCGCTAAGCTTGCACGTGATTCCCACATGCCATTTACCAGGGGTGAATATGTCCTTACAGCCAATTATCTCAACTCAAAACTAAATAACGGTTAAATTCATTTTTTAATTTCCAAATTATAGACGGGTAGAAGGATCAAAGTGACAAAATTAGTTTTGGGTTGAGATAATAAACTGTAAGGACATATTTACCCCTGTTAAATGGCATGTGGGGATCATGTGCAAGCTTAGCCGGAAATAAATGGCTGGAAATCTGATAGAAGGACATAAGTGGTACAAATTAGGAACTTAAGTGTCACATTTTTTACTTAAGGACTAAAGTGCCACATTTGATCTACATGAGGGACGAAAAGTGTCATTTTTCCTATTTTCAATTTGTATGTAATCAAATCAATATTTACCTTAATATTGATTCAGCGCCTGTTTCTTCACTCAACTTGGAAAATTGACATGGCAACGCCACAATCGGTGTTTGATTTCACCCTCAAGGTCAGTTACCTACCTTTATTCCTACATTCCACCCTATAAACGTGTAACATTTTCCGATTATTTCAAATTCAATTTCTGAGTTCCATTTTGGGGAAATTTTTTGTTCTGCATCTTTTACTAGCTATATTGAGATATTTTTTTCCAAATACTTGTATTAATGCTTCGCTTGTGGATTGATTGCTTTGACGATGTTTTTTGTTAGCGTCGATTGTAATCTAACTGATCAAGATATATATATATATATATATATATATATGAAATGATTTACTTATCTGTATTTGCTGCATTTGCTAAGCGGCAGGGATGGAGCTAGGGGGTGCTGGATGGTGCGCTCGCCCCCCTCAATTTTGAAAAATTATATTTTTCAAAATTTTTGAAATTTGAATTTCGCCCCTCAAAATCGAAAAATATCACGCTATCTCCCTTTTTTTTGAGTTTGCCCCGCAAATCCAAAATCCTGTTTATAACAAAAAAGATATAAGAGTATAAAATACGTTAAAAGTTGTAATTGAACCTAGTTCCTTATTAATATTTCCCCTCATAAATATAGCGTACCGTACTGCGGGGGCAAGCCCCTCGCACCAATCCTTCGTCTATCTAGGAAAAAAGAAATGTATAGCTATATCACAACAATCTCGCCCCCCTTCAGTAAAATTCCTGGTTCCGTCCCTGTAGTAGAATCATGTTTGATATTATGGTAGATGTTTTACTGGTGCTAGAGTTTGTAGGTGTTCTTGATGAATTCCTCTTTAGGTAAGTGGCATTATTCAAATACGATAAGTCCGTTTTAGGAATTCCTTACAAGAGGTTAGTAGACAATCACAGTGAGGCTTTAGCTAGGATTTACACTCTCGTATTGGCTAACGAGCATCTGAATCATGCCGATAAGTGTTCCGTATTCTGTCTGAATAAAGAATCAATTCTCGTTCTAAAGTTATTGAATTGACGTCTATACATCTTGCTAGAAAATTGCCACTACGAGTCAAGCCTCTGGTTGAACATTTTGCATGTAGTTTCCAACGAGGAAATTCTTTTTATTCCATTAGAATGGCTGATGCTGACAGGAGCCCCATGACTTTATGTATCCGGGAAAAGAAACGGCCATTCAAAAGCTCATGGAGTTCCACATAGATCCAAACGATCATTTGCTTATGAACACTTTCTACTACATCAAGGAAAATACAGAAAAGCTTCTTAACACTGTGTCTTACAGGTCACTTGCTGGAATGATGCTCTATACGAGATGGAATGTAATAACGCTGAAATGAGATGATTGATAGCTTCTAACGCAAAATTTAATAGGGAAAATTATTGTTATGGGAATAGGAAGTTTTTGAATTAATCAAGACACAATAACTTTTAACTAATAAGGAAGAAGAGATTGCTAAAACATATAAATTACTAAAATGACAAATTTAATGCAAAAAACTCATATTTGTGTTGCTCATTCCATATTTCTCCTAATAAAAATACCAATTATCCACTCAATAATCTTTTCTTCATCACTAATTGAAGTTTATTTGCTTCTTGTTTACAAAACTAATCATTAGAATGATTAAAACCTATTATATATATTGGAAATAAATGTACAACCTTCGAAACACTTTGGATAACTGAGGATTACATTAAATAGGGTTCTTATATATATATATATATATATATATATATAGTACACTTTACGAATAATGACTTGAGATTGAGTTGCAGTTAGGCAATTAATAAGAGATTAACAAAATACCAAATAATATATTATAATGACAATTAGGTATATTGTATATTACATCATGTAGACAATCTTTTTATGATGTAGAAATTTACATATAACGTTTATCAGGTCATATGTACACTCGTGTTTGTCATTATATCTTTCCTGTGTGACAATTATTCAATTATTCAGATCAAGGTTGTTACTAAGGAAAAAACATTATTAAAAGTAAGGCTAATAATTTTTTAATTGAAACGGTTCGAGGGATACGATGAGAAAACCTTAAATTGCAAGGCCAGAGACAAAATGGTGGCGAAAAAATAATTTCTGCTTGTTGCACGAGTACGAACTTGTTACTTATACAGAAAAAAAATTATATAATATTTGTGTGCAATTATTTTAGAGTTTTTACAAGTGTTGCCCAATTTCAATCTATATTACATTTCTTATCAATGTGATTTGTCGATTTGTAAGAAATCTGTGTCAAAAGAAATTATTGATTGATTGTTATTTGTTAGAAAAGAATAGGAGTAAAATAATGTGATTTTGCATTACAGTTTACTTTTTAATAATTTTTTAAAGTTTATCAATCTCTTCTCCCTAATTAATTAAAAGTTATTGTGTCTTTATTAATTCAAAGACTTCTTATTCCCTTAACTATAATTTTCCCAATGTAATAACAGTGAATGAGGTAACTGACAACTCATATTGGAGAACTCTGTCGTAAATTGTTGAAGAGATACAAAATAGACAAATCGAGACACCATTTTTCTAGCATGACTATGTTGAACATCAATTTTAATTCTTTTACTAATCGGATGTTAAGAATTACTACCAATGTAGCATTAGAGTTGCAGTCATGCTTTACATAAAAGAAGTGAACTTGTCATCATCATTATGCTATTGCTAAGGCCTAAGAGGCTTTGCTTGTGGTTTGAGAGTTACTTCTTGGATGGCCAATTTATAGAGCCTTTTTTGTTACAAGTAAACAAGGATATACAAGCCTTGTATATTGAACTTTTCATTATCATATTGAGGGGTATTTATGTGCACACTTCTAGTCTATTGTTAACTTACTCTTGTAAATACAATTACCATACTATAATAGTTGCTTCAAGGGAAATATAAGATCTTGTTCTGTGGGTTTGTTCAAAGTTTATTGTTCAATGTTTTACAGGATGCTAAAGGAAATGATGTGGATCTTAGCATTTATAGAGGAAAAGTCATGCTGATTGTCAATGTTGCCTCAAAATGGTAGACGTAGTCTTTACTTCATTTCTGGCTTTTGAATGTTACTCTCCTCAAATTAGTTTGCATGCTGCAGTGACGGAGTATCATTGGCACTTAGATGGTATGGTTGCAACTAAAATGTTTAGTACGGCAGTTGGACATATATATAGTGAATGGAATATTATTCCATATTCTCTCTAGTTTCGACGTTTTGAGGTGTAGCATGATAGATTTGTATCAATGTAGTGTTGATTAGCCTTTATTGATATAACTAAAGCCTATATGAATATGACAGTTCGCGTTGTGCAATTTATACACAAATCATTATGCAGATTTTTCTTGTTCCCCCACATGCCAGTGGGGTTGTACTTGTGGAGATATATTAGGAGCTTCCACATGAATAAAATGTTTTGTTTCACACTAATATATGAAGATGGATGAAGTATCCATTCATGTTCATCTGGTTTTGAGTTGGATGCTTACTAAGGATGTTATTGTTCAGTCAAGTTTTTCAACCAAATGGTGTTTATCAATCATATTATCTATTCTTAATAATTTTATTGTTGTTTCAACTTTTGAATTAATCACTGCAGTGGGATGACCAATTCAAACTACACTGAGCTTAATCAACTGTACGATAAGTACAAAGATCAAGGTATATTTTTTCTATAGTAGACTAATACTTATCTTTATGTACACACAACTATTGTCCTTGTATGTATATGAGTGCAAGAAGAAGCTACCAACCTATCCACCTGCCTTCGAACATGCTATATTTTACTTGAAACTTCTTTTATTCTTTGTTTGGTCATAACGTTGGGGAAAGGAAGTGCAAAACAAATGTTGATCTAAAGCAGGAGTAAAAATAAGGATACCTTGTAAAAAGTTGCATGTTGTACTAGTTCATTAGGTGATTCATTGATTATAAAAGGATATTCTGCCCTCTGTTTTGTATAATAGTCTTGTTTATGCGGTCCTGTTATGATTGATTACCCCAACTAATTTTCAATAAGCTTTTAACACAGATACAACTGTCTTGAAGTCTAATTTTTTAACATCCTTCTTATAACGGAAGCTAAGGCTCTGTATGGATGGATATTTTAGAAATATTTTCATTTTGTGGATCACCAGAAAATGAAAATGCACACTCCAAGGTAATAGAATATTCAAATTTTAAATCCTACTACACATTCCCCTATATAACTACTCATCATTTCATCATTTCAATTACTTCATTCTCTTTCTTTATTAATTACATAATTCAACTATTCAACACATTCTCTTTCTTACTTTATCATAATAAAATATTATTCTAATTTTTTCTCCTATCATCATTACATATATAACTAATTCAATCAACTTTATATCACATCTACACAATTTCCAAACATTTTTCAAAAATACATCCAAACAAACAAAAAAAATTAATATTTTCACACAAATTTCTATAATACACATTCTCCAATAAAAACTCAGAATTCATTTTTGAAAACACAACCATACAGAGCCTAATATATTTGAACTCATTACATCATGCATATTCTATCTATCTTTTGCTCCTTTTCCTTAAATGATGAATTAAATCTTGTTTTATATTCAAAATAGGCCTGGAGATTCTGGCTTTTCCATGCAATCAGTTTGGCGAAGAAGAACCTGGAAGCAATGATCAAATTCTAGACTTCGTCTGCACTCGATTCAAGTCAGATTTTCCCATCTTCGATAAGGTGATTTCATTTTCAACCCTGGAAGTATTCACATACATCTAAATTTGATTCTTTTTTAGCATTGATGTTCTCATTTGTGTTTGGTATTATTTAACTGAGTATAGTTCTCCAGCCTTTTGAGGTTTTGCTTTACCCAACTAATTATTGAGGTGTGCGCTGACCTAGCTCAGAAACTCAGCACCTATTGTTGGTTTAGTTCATGTCATCCACTTGGGTAGTACCGAAGGGGGTCTGTGAACTATTGGATGTGTACACGATGATAAATTGAGATGATAGACGGTTTACAACCCAACTGGGTATGTACCCACTTGGGAGGCATGAAAAGATCCCCAATTTTGTTGTCATGTTGTGAAGTAATTGCGCCTATCACTAATATCTTGTCTTGTTTGATAAGTTTCTCGAACTGTAACATTTCGATATAAGTACATGTATTCTAGTTCCGATCCTGTTAGAAGAATTGAGGAAATTGAAAAATAAACGTACCAGTCTGAGCTGAATAAGCATATATTTCTTAGCTTTCGATAATTGAGTATATTTTGGAATGTGTCTTAACTGCAATTTGCATTCATTAGATTGAAGTGAATGGTGAAAATGCTGCTCCACTATACAAGTTCTTGAAGTTGGGAAAGTGGGGAATCTTTGGGGATGACATCCAGTGGAATTTTGCTAAGTTCTTGGTCGATAAGGACGGGCAGCCCGTTGACCGATATTACCCCACAACATCGCCTCTTACAATTGAGGTATGGAACACTTAAAATGATTTATGCATCTACCTAGCGATGGCAATGGTACTAGGTTGGACCCCAACCCCTATGAATTTTAAGACCATAAACTGGTCAAGAGCTGGTCTTGAGTTTCAATGTTTTGGACCTGGTCTGCCCCAAAACCACCTTTTTTCAAATTCTATTTTTGTTCTGTATTTATTTCTGTGATATATATGGATAAATAAATACATATGTATACTCGCATCGAAATATAAATATAATACACCTCTAACTTAAAACAAGAATGTGAAAGTTATTAAAAGTTTATACTTTCAATATATATATATATATATATATAAAATATGAAATTATAAATTTTTAAAAATTAAAACATGCATGTGTGAATATGCGAATGATTTGTTCTTCATTAACAAACATTACTTTCTCATATTTGGAAAAATATGATGGTATTTTTTCTCTAAAAAAATAGTATATATCTTTTTAACATTAAAGTTTGTAGACGGGTCTACCCTTTCACGTCTCTGTGGGGATTTGGCAAAACCTGCCTAAAGCCAACATATTGCCATCCCTCAGGCTACCTCACCCTCTCTATTCCTTCTGCTTGGAGGAGATCTCGAGAATATATATAATATACACACTTTTTAAATACACATAAAAGATGATGTTGTCATGCTCTGTATGATAGATCGTATTGTTAATTCTTCGTTCTTGCTGTGTGACTGCAGAAAGATATACGAAAGCTCTTGGGGCTCTCATAACGGATGAAAAATCAATGTTGTTTAAAGGCTCTAGTACTGTCGAAACTTTGACTCTGCTTGCTGTTTTATTTGTGGGTGTTTGCTTTCGTTCCACCTTTTAGAAAGTTTGGAATTTAACTCTAGAAGCCAGAATTATATTTGATTTCTTTCGTACAATATTATTGGAAATGACGAAGCTACAAACTCATTTTCACGGACTGGAGATGTAAGCAGTGTCTGATTTGTAAAGTGAGGAAGCCATATCTTATGTCGTTTTATATATTGGCTTAAACATCTTGTTTCATGATGCCTCGACTCCTCATCCCGTTTTCTTTCTTAGACTAATTTCTTGCACTTCAAGAAATGCTTATTAGAGATATGGTTCAGTATAAGTGCTGAGAGATGAGCAGATCTTTTGCATTTTTGGTGTCACATATGTATGCATAATGGAGAGAACTATCAACATTTAATGTTTTGGTGGAGCCACAAGTATATTGTTGATATATATACTGGTAACTTCAACCCAAATGTGACGATTCTTTTTTGAACTGGATTGTATTTTTTATCAAATACTTTGACATATAAAGAAGTAGAAAATTCTATCAAATAGATACAGGGGTGGACGTTCCATTCGGGTTTTTGGGTTCGGATTAAACGGTGCGGGTGGATCGGGTGAAAACGGGTTTAGATTATTCTGAACCCAAATGCCATGGTTCGTTATCAGGTTCAATTTTTTAATTTTGTTGGGTAATTCAAGTGTGAAGCCCCTTCTGGGACTTGTCCCACATGGGAACAAAGAGGGAGAAATGAAAATTATTTATAAAGAGTTGTCTAAGAATTTAAATTAAACAATATCAATATTATTGAGTGGTTTAACTCTTCAATTACAAGTTATGCTCAGTGAGTTCGGATATCGAGTCCATCAGTCTTGCAGACTCGGGGCCTAACATCAGGTGCTCGATATACCAAAAGAAACAAAAAGGATCTAATATTATTTTCCTAAGTCAAACAATCAACTTTGGTTGATTTTTCACCTTTCTCTTCTATTCATCAGCCAACACCCAACACCAACAGTACCTTAAACCACCTTCTCTCTTCTCTCAACTCACTCCACTGCTCCAGCCTCCAGTCACCGCCAGGTGCCAATCACCACTGTCGTCGGCCGCCACCAACAGACACTACTGAAAGCCTGTATTTTTCAGCAGAGGCAGAAGTTTTACATGGGCTTTCAGAGGCCCAACCATGGTTCAAAGTTTCTTTTCTTTTCCACCGAAATGTCCGAAAAGTTTCTGTTTTTCAACTTACGGAAAAGAAATCACCATATAGTTTCGAAATTACATTGTTTCCTAGGAAACTTTTAATATTTCTATGGAAACTCTCAATGTTTCCATGGTTTCCATGTTCGTTTCCATGAAAACATTGAGATTTTGGTAATTTTTTTTCAAAAAGATTTGCTTTATCGCAAAAACAACAGAGCTCTCAAATCTCTCAATGTAGGGAAAAATGTTAAAAAAAGAAAATAAGAAGAAAAAGAAGAAATGAAGAGTAATAAATTTAACAATCAAATGAATATTTATTTCACCAAGAAGCGATTTTTAATCATACGACTCAAGATGAAAATTACTGTATTATCGATTAAAGTAATTTTTTCATATAATTTGTAGATGAGTTGAAACCATGGTATCAGCCATATTAACTCTTTATTTTTTTCACAACACTTTTAAAATTTTTATTTTACAATTTAAATTACTAAAATTTTATCAATTATATGTTCTATGAATGTTTAACTTCAATCAAACATTACCACTTTTTATTTTTTTTCACAACACTTTTAGAATTTTTTATTTCATAATTTAAGTTAGTAAAATAATATTGGTTATATGTTATGTGAATGTTAAACTTGAATCAAACGTTACCACTTTATTTATTAGTGTAATTTGATTGATTATTGATGTAGATGTATAAATATTTTACACAACTATTATTTTTTCTTAATAAAAAAAAGGAAGCAACCCTTCTTTACTTTTTTTTCCACCGTTTTTACCTAGTTTCTAACATTTTTCAAGTTTTCCATGATGTTTCCGAAACGTTTCCGATACGTTTCTTATATTTAAGAACTCGAAACTTATCATCAAAACGAAATTTTAATCCTTGGGCCCAACAGCCCAAACTCACGTTATTTATTTATTTTATTAAGGTAATTTACCCGAATCCAAACCAATTGGGTACCCAAACCCGATTTGTACCCCAACAAGCGGGTACCCAAGTAAATCGGTTTTGATTCGGTTAGTATAATTTACTACCCAAAACCCGAAAAGTCCAAACCCCCAAGTCCGATTCGAACACCCATCCCCACATAGATGGCTTCTCATTTGAGAAGTGAACCCAAATTCCACTGCCAATATCATTACTATATGTTACAAATTAGAATCCACAGTCTAATGTTTTTGCACTACCAAACAGTGGCTCCCATTAAAAGGCACACATACATTGAAATGGACAATAAATCTTATAAATGCAATCAGATGATAAAGATAACCTGACTTATGATGCATAAGTGAAATAGTAGAAATTCAGATATCCAATTACACACAAGCATGAAACCAGAAGCTCAATACCAATTCCTACTATTTGTAATTGCTCATCAGGCTTTTATGCGGACCACAAAAGAACCTGTTAAGTACATAGAAACAATAATAATATATATTAGAACTCAATTGTTAGGCTAGTATAAGGCCTACAAGACATGAAAATCCTCGACTTTCTTTGAACTCACAGTCCTTGTATATGGAAGACATAATTTCCGACTTAATAGGAAAGAGATAGGTACATGCACATTTCACTTAATGGATAATTACTGCGAGCTTCTGAGGTTTTGCAAATTACCAGGATGTCATACCTTAACTCCTCAAAAAGCTGGGGTGAAATTGTAATCAACTTTTTACTGACATGGACAAAATTGTAATACGCTTCTACTTATAATGGAGGTTATGATAATTTCTCAAACATCGGGATGTTTTTCATAATTATGGTCTCACGTACGGGTGTCTGTGTAATTTACCCAAAAAGAAAAGGGTGAATCGGTCAAACAAAAAAGTAATATCTCCCGCCACCTTATTTTTGTGGTACTAAATTATAAATTTACTTCCTCAAGCTCATACCAAAGAGCTTGAGGGAAAAGTATTATACCTCCTAGTTTAAAGCAAGTTCCACTTCCACCCCACTTTCATTGAACCAAACAATGCCTTGGTAATGTGGCATTGATGCTAATTCAAGTGTATCTCTGTAGCGGTGATGAAATGTGAATGTAAAAGTGGAACATGGGATTGTTGTCTTGCGCTTCATAGAACATACATTATGGATAGAATGACTATCACTTTACGGGTGATAGATGAAGATATGGAAGGTGTTTAGAAATGGTATCAAGACTTGACACATAGGCACATTGCACATTTTTTAGGGATAATTGCATGCACACCTCTCATTTATTAGGTATTACCACGAGGCCTGAGGTTTTTCAAATTACCAAGACACCCCCTGTCAATCCTGATTTGTAATCTGCTTTTGCTTTAACTGGCAAATGATGAAATTGTAAAATGTTTTCACGGGGTAGGTGATAGTAATTTCTCAAGTCTCGCGATGTTTTTTGTAATTAGGATTCACAGAAGGGATGTCTACATATTTAGTCTTTTTCAGTGGGTATTGGTACAACAATCTATTAGGTGCTAAAGTTATGGGCTCCTGCCAAACATTAGTGGCCAAGAATACCAAAAAAATTGTGTAACAATGATACTTCCATAATTGCAGCATGCACTTTTCATTCTATTATTTTAGAATTATCTATAATTTAAATAAACCCGACTCTGCTATGTAATAAAAGTAATAAACTCACATGCTGGTAGGCTGGATATATCTGCAGAAACTGCACATGGTATTCCCAAGTTCGAAAGTGCTCCTCTTATAATTCCACAAGGAAAGTAAAGATGCATGCCGGTAGCTTGCGCTGCTTTGTTTTCTGCCATTGCTGAAGGATCTTGAATAGAACCAGACGTTTCGACTGACGGATCAACTGACATATGTGCTAGCCAACGGAACCGATTATCTTGCAATACAAAAGTACCCTACAAACAAAATAGAATTGAAATCAAACATATCTCATTAAGTTGAGAGTAAATTATGTGGATATTCCTATGTGATATCCTAATTACGAAAAACACCTCGAGGTTTGAGAAACTATTATAATTTCCCCTGTCAAAAAAAGCAAACTACAATTTCACCCGTCAACAAAAAAACAGATTATAATTGGTTTTCGAATTGTCAGGATCTGAAAACCTCAGGGGACTCATGGTAATTACCCAATACACAAGGGGTTGGTATGTAACTATGCCTTAAATTAATTCACAATTCTGTTCAAATTCTAATACATACCGATGATTTGTCTTTAAGTTATCTATCTGCTTCTTGAAGAGTTCGGACCAGAAGTCCTTGCAAATAAACTTGATAGCCTCCAGGTGATCCGTAAACCTTGGTCGATCCATTGTGTACCTGACAGAAAACAAATAAAATCAGAATCAATATTCTCATGAAAACATGAACAGGAGAAATGAACAAGTATGATGTGATCCAACACTCTGCATTTCAATCTAAAATTATAGTAATATTGACACGCACTAGTAGGACAAAAGGCCACAGTGGAACTGACTAATTCAATAAAACACTAATGCAGCACTTTAGGCCACTCCTTTTAGTGATTTTCAACCAAATGAGTACATAATTCTTAATGTTAAAAAAATAAAACCAAATTCAATATAGTATCACATAACGAGAAAAAAAGATTGATTGTGACATTTACTATGAACATCTAAAACATATAAAAGAAATGGTACATGAAACTTAAAATGCATAAAATTATACTGAAATCTATATAACCACCTTTAGAATATCAATATGGGTAGTCAGCAAAAGTATTTGGATCAAGTTACCTATTTTGATTACTTTAAGCATCCCAACAAGAGTGAAGAGGACTGTTCCTTACGGTGCCTACAAGATACCCCAAGAGCCCTATTTCTTCTTCTTCCTCTTTATACTTCTTTAAATAGCGAATACTTATATATCAAACTAAGTACTTTCTTCCTATTTTATACTTCTTAAGAGACACATCAACCTTGCCAATCTTCCTAGATGAATGACAGGGCTGTGACTTTAGCAACAGCAGTTGTTTCCTTAATTTGCATCAGAATGCACTCAACTTTTCTGGTAGAATAGAATTTGCAGTACTGCCATGTACTTGCAAATAAGATGTTTGATGGATTACTTTAACTCCTTTGATAGCATCACTAACTATCAGTGGTGGTAGCTCCCGACATTCACACTAAAGATATTATAAGGGTATCTTTCAAATCATAAACAAATAACTTAGCACATAACGTATGATATCTGCATTTCACAGAATAAAAAAGTAAGGCCTCACATTATCAGAATTTACCTGATAATCTCTTATCTTAGCCAATATAAAATCCTATCTGATGGGGTTCTTATATACTACTCTCTCAGTCTCAAACTTCAAGTCCATAAAACTTACACAGAAAAAATTGATTCACAAATCTCATTTAATACTAAGTGGAGTATAGCATGGTGAAAATAAAATTGCAACACTTGATTAGAAACCTCAAGCTGATAGTTTCCACTTCAGGGCTTCTCCAGAACCTACTTCCATGCTGTAAGTTTTCATTGTTAACACGAGACATACCTCGACATTGTCATTAATTAAGGCTCATTATGAGGTGTAACAAGTTATGAGCCAGAATTATCAAAAGGAAGGGAAACTACACTTGTAATAAAATGTGACTTCATTTGGAAGTTGCACTTACAGCCTCATAAGTAAAATATTAGTTTTTCGTTATTAGCAAGTAAGAGATGGGGGATAATATGAATAGTGATGGTATTACGCCTGCTAAGTTGAAGTCTGTTACTTAGAGTAGCTATTAAAACAAGCCACACTAATATTGTGTTAAGGTATAAATTCCCTTTAATATATTGATAGACAAACAAGTATTTATAGAGACTACAGGAATAAGGAAATATGAAAGAGACCTAAAGTAACAAGAATAAGAAAATATAAAAGAGACCTAACTTAACATAAATACATAATATGAGATTTATTCTAATAACCCCCGCAGTTGAAACGACAGGCAAGCCGATGTTGAGACTGGATCGAAACTCAAGAAAGAAAGACGAAGGCAAGCCTTTAGTAAAGATGTCAGCAAACTGGCGTGAGGAGGGGACATGTAACACACGAACATCACCAAGATTAACACGTTCTCGTACAAAATGTAAATCTAATTCAACATGTTTTGTGCGTTGCTGCTGTACCGGATTGGACGACAAATAGACTGAACTTATATTATCACAGTACACAATAGTGGCTTTAGAAAGGGACAATGGAGTTCAAGGAGAAGATTGCGGAGCCAAGTAGTTTTAGCAACGGCGTTGGTAACGCCACGATATTCAGCTTCAGCACTAGAATGAGAGACGACATGTTGGCGTTTGGAGACCAGGAAATAAGATTGGTACAAGAAAGACGCAATAGCCAGAAGTGGAACGACATGTAGTAGGACAGCCAGCCCAGTCAGCGTCAGAGTAGGCAATAAGTTGAGAAGGGGAGACGGGCAAAGAGTGAGACCCTAGGAAATGGTGCCACGAAGATAACGCAGTACGCGTTTGAGGGCAACGAAGTGATGTTCGCGAGGATCATGCATGAAAAGGCAAATTTGTGGACAACATAAGCAAGTCGAGACGAGTGAAAGTGAGATACTGGAGAGCACCAGCAAGGCTGCGATAAAGAGTAGGATCAAACACGGGACTAGAAGAGGAGGAGTTGAGTTTAGAGTTGATGTCCGCCGGCGTAGATACAGGTTTGCAGGAGGCCATGTTAGCGCGTTCTAGAATTTCAAGGGCAAATGTGGATTAAGAAAGAAAAAGATGAGAAGGAGAGCAGGAAACAGAAATACCAAGAAAGTAATGTAAATGACCAAGATGTAGTCATGCAAATTCAGTGGAGAGAAGAGATGTGATGTGAGAGAGAAGAGGAAGAAGATGTAGTTAGAACGATATCATCCCACGTAAAGGAGAAGGTAAGCAGTGGAGGGACCCACGACGAAAAATGAAGAGGGAAAGTATCAGCACGACTACTCGTAAAACCAAGAGAGAAAAGATAAGTAGCAAAACGAGTGTACCAAGCCCGAGGAGCTTGTTTTAGACTATAGAGAGCCTTATTGAGGCAACAAACGTGGTGAGGAAAAAGAAGCATCAGAAAACCCGGGAGGTTGTTTCATGAAGACGATTTTAGTGAGATGACCATGAAGAAAGGCGTTTTTAACATCCAAGTTGATGAAGAGGCCAAGAGTAAGAGAGAGCAAGGCTGAGGACTGTGCGAATAGTGGCTGGTTTGACAACCGGACTGAAAGTGTCAGCATAGTCAAGGCCGGGCTGCTGTGTAAAGCCCTGAGCGACCAAGCGAGCTTTATATCGAGGAGTGCCATCAGACTTGAATTTGTGACGAAAGATCCACTTGGAGCCAACAATATTGAAATTGGGAGGAGATGGAACAAGATCCCAAGTGTGATTAGAGGCTAAAGCAGATAATTCATCAGTCATAGCAGCTTTTAGTGAGGATCGCGCAAAGCTTGGGCATAGGAGCGGGGTAGGAGGGAGTAGGCAGCGGAAGAGGAGGTGGAGAGATTAAAGAGTTGACGAGGCTGATGATGCTTACTTTGAGCGTGTGATCATGGGGGGTGGTATAGACCGTGGGAAAGGAGCCGACGAGGGGACAAAATTGAAGAGTCCGAGATGGGAGAGACGGGTGGAGGATTCGTGGGGACGGTAGTGAGGTGAGGAAGCAGCGGAGATGGTCATCATCGATCAATGTAAAGAAGTCAAGAGTATCAGTGGAGGCAGGAGAAGAGAAAGAAGGAAAAGAAAAGATGTGTTCATCGAAGGAGACGTGACGGGAGAGTATAATTTTATTAGTAGTTAAGTCTAACAACGATAGCCTTTGTGATTGGATGGAAAACCTAAGAAAAACAAGCAGAGGAGCGAGGGTGTAATTTGTGAGAAGATGTAGCTGACATGTTGGGGTAACAAAGACAGCCGAAGACTCGAAGATGATCATAGGTTGGAGCAGGTGGTAAAGAAGCTCGAAAGGAGTTGATAAGACAGAGTAGTGGTAGGAAGAATATTGAGGAGATGAAACGCCATGTGGAGTGCTTCAGCCCAAAAGGGTGGTGGAAGAGAGGCTTGAAACAAAAGAGTGCGAATGATGTTATTGATGGTTTGGATAGTGCGTTCGGCTTTACATTTTGTTGGGACGTATGCGGACACAAGAATCGAAAAAGAATACCATTTGTTTTAAAAAAATCATGCAGTTTAGTATTATCGAATTCACCATTATGATCACATTGTAAAAGATTTTATGGTAAAGTGAAATGAGTGTGAACATAGTTATAAAAATTAATAAACACACTAGGAGCATCAGATTTATTGCGTAAAGGAAAAACCAAAGAAAGTGAGAAAAATCATCCAAAAAAAGAATATAATAGCGAAAACCGCCAAGACTCGGAATGGGAGATGTCTACAAGTCAGAATGAATAATATCAAATAAACCACTACTACGAGTAATGAATAGAAAAAGGAAACTGTTTTGTGTTTCTGAGCTGACAAGCATGGCATAACAAATTGAAATCATTTTATTACAAGAAATAAAACTACGACTAGAAAGAAAACTAAGGATAGATTGGCCACGGTGACCAAGACGTCGATGCTAGAGTACGGTGGACTGAGCGGCGCATGATGAGGAGGTTGCAAAAGCTGAAAAGTATAGAGTGCATGGGGTAGAGGTCGCCTTCACTAGTGAATTTTCACAAGTGAATTTTCTAACGGGTCAAACTCTACGGAGCAATGATTATCACAAGTGAATTTCTAACGGAAATAAGATTTTGACTAAAGAAGGGGACACGAGGACTTTATCGAGAGAAGGGGTGCGAGAGGGGAAGGGAAAAGTAAAGAGTCCAATAGAATTAACCGGAAGCACATCACCATTGCCAACTACAATTGAATTAGAATTACTAGAATGCACAATATTATGTAAAATACCTTGATGAGGTGTCATGTGAGCACTTGCCCCGGTATCCATGTACCATTGGTCGTCGGGTTGCTGAAGAGTCATTGTCTGAAATAGCTGACACATATCGGTTGAAGCAGCGGCTGGAGAAGTGTGTGGGCCAGGAGAAGCGGACAGTGGGGAGCTGAAGGAGGCGCCTGGTGGAGTGGGCTGATTATAGCCGTAATGGGCTGAAGGAGCTGGGCTTTGAGGCGTGCAGTGGGCCGCGACAGCAGACTGGGATGGCGGGCTGGGGAACTGCGTATTGAGGGTTTGCTTGAGCCCAGGAGCGGATGGGTGGGAATAAGTTGATGGGCCGTACTGTTGGGATGATTGTTGAGGTTGATAGAGGCCTTGGGGCCGTGGACCAAGAGGATAAGTGGGCACCAGTTGATAGGAGAATCCGGGTGGTGCTTGCGGAGGGCGCATATGTGTACCTGAAAATGGGAGACAAGAACAATTGAAGAGGAGCCGTCGACGTAAAGTGAGTGATGAGATTGATGATCCACAAACCAAAATCCAAGATGAAGCAGATTGCGGCTGTATTGCAGGCTTGATACTAAAATATCATGCGATGCCAAAAGCCAAGATGAAGTAGATTGCGGCTGTATTGGAGGCTTTATACTAAAATATCATGCGATGAGGGAAACAACACCGACTTAAACGGAAAGAAAGGGGAAAATATAAGAGTGAAGTTGTTTTTTTTTTTAAAATGCATGCCCGCTTGACAAGCACCGGCGGTGGAGAAGGTAGCCGGCGGCTGCTATGAAAAAATTGAGGCCTAGGTTTAGGTTTGGCTCGATACCATATTAAGGTATAAATTTCCCTTTAATATTATTGATAGCAAAACAAGTATTTGTAGAGACTACAAGAATAAGGAAATATGAAAGAGACCTAAAGTAACAAGAATAAGAAAATATAAAAGAGACCTAACTTAACATAAATACATAATATGAGATTTATTCTAACAATATGTTGCAGATATTATGAATAAGAAGATTATGGCTGATGGCAACAAACAGCATATGCATGATGATGTGGCTTCCAATATCCTAACAATCTATTTTTTGTGTGCTGATGGAAATGGTGTCTCTAACACAAAGCCTCTGTCTATGAATGAGCCACATCTCTTCCTCATCTCTCTCTCCTCATCTCTCCAAACCCTAGCCTTCTTTTCTTTTATTTTCCTCCGCCGGCGATGGCTTGGTGAAGCAATCGTCTACTTCACCACTGTTACCACCACCATCGTCGGCGGGTTGGGTTGGAGCATCCTTCTTGAATTTGTACATTACATCTTCAAATCTGACGAGACGGATATGGATCTAAAGAGACAGAGATAGATCTGACGAGATGAAAATGTGTGATTCTTAAATTTTTAATTTTATATAGCGCTTTAAATATTTTGTTTAGTATTGTATTTTCTCTCTCGTATGAGAGTTTGTTTTCTCTCTCGAATGAGAGTCTCATCTCTCCTTGAATAGGAGTTGCACACGAATTTCTTGTGTTCGTTTGTGAGTTCTTAAAATTTTATCTTCAAGAACTTGATAGTTTGTGTTTCAAATGTTCTTACTACATCGTTTGAGTCGATATGAATTGCATTGTTCCAGGCGTTGTAAACTTTCGATTGAATGATATATAAGACCAATATGTTAAGAGGAGATCGTATCAGGAATTGGTTGCAGCTTCTGCATCTTGTACATGGGAAATTAACCTTGTCCACGAACCAACTGACGACTTGTCCTGTTCCTAAAACTTTTCATTTTTACAGTTCAAGTAGATTACCTTCTTCTACTAGTCATGCTACAAAATATAATCAAGTACGTGGCATCGAACTGGTAACTCCTCTGTTGCAGCTACTGAACCAAAAGTACAACCATCTCCTCTGACAATGGTTATAACTATGCACATTTCATATATTCACAAGGGCAATAAATAGCCTTGTGAGAAAGCCTTCCCCATCTGGACCAGGACTACATGGTTTAGCTTCTGATACCAGCAATATTGGTAATGTTGATGATCCAGCTCTACTGGGAACAGAGAGGGTAAATGCTTCTGAAACGCCTCAAGCAATGTCCATAAATCATAGTGAAAAATCAGGTAACACCCAAGCATCATCATCATCTGATGGCTACTGCAAGAAGAGGAAAAATCAGCTTGTAAGATCATCGTTAGAAAATCATGTCAAAGAGGAGGGGGCCAATGGAAACACACATAAGTTTGGGTCGGGTTTTGCAAAGACTTACAAATTAAGTTCTAAAGTTTCATTACATGATACAAGTCTTTAGGGGAAACTACATAAGAATTTGATAGGACCTCAGAAAGTATGGCTGTACTTGTTTCCATGGAAAAGATCAACATACCCGAGAAGTTTTATGCATGCTTTATGTTCAAAACCAAACATTAGTCCATTTTCCACCGCCAGGTATGCAAGAGCATCTCTTATATATCTTTCTGTGTATTTTTGGGGGTAAAAACTAATGATGCATCTGTGTATTAATTAATTTATTTATTTTTGTGGTGTAGCCAAGAATTACTGCTTTCCAGAAAGAGAGGTGCAATTTACACAAGATCAATACATGGATATGCTTTTAGGATGTCCAAAGTTTCCCTTCAATATTTGACAGTTCAATTTTAGTGGCATATATTTTTCCGTTTTCTTTTACACTTAGAATGACAGAAACAAAATAAGCACATCCAAACAAGAATTACTTATATCCACAAGAAGTTATTGCAGTCAGAGTGGAACCAGTAGCCTTCTTCCCATTCAAAACAGAACTTCATAAAACCAAACTCCGTAGAACTAAAGCCAATAAGCCACAGCAACTTCATCCTACATTGCTCCCACCAGCTTTTCCATGCTCGTGTTCCTACTTGGTCCTACTAGCTAGAGTCGAACTACCTCGATTCCTTCTTAGACCCTTAATGATTTTTCAATTGAAAAAACGTACAATTCTACCTCAATCATGATACAAGTCTTATATATTTTGAACATCATGGCAGTCATCAGAGCACAAATTGTGTGACTAATATAAAAACATGGTTGATGAGACAGATTCCAAAGCAAACCTTGAATAGATCAGGAGAATTACTACAAAGTTTGTAACTTGTAACATAAAAAAGTTGACATCAGAGCTTATTTTTCACTTAAATATTAGCTAAGTGTTTCTAAATAAGTTGCTATCACCACCTAAAAACTTGAAGATCTTTTGCTTACCAGGGTGATTGCACTAAGAAAAAAGGACATGACATAACAAACTCATTCTTAATAAACAGCATCATTACGGTCTAAGAGTCACAACAAAGACGAAAGACATGGATTAGAAACTTAGCGGTGAAGATTATTGATGTCTAACAGCCTTCGACATTGTCAAAGAGAAGACATAACAAGTCATATAATACAAATCAACACCCTCACACCTCCACCAGACAACTTTGACCAATTCCATACAGGATGATACATCTTGGCTTGGCATTCTAATAAGATGGTCATGCTCCACTCAAATTTGAATACTAACACGCAATTATTTTAAAAGTTGGCCATTGAAAAAAATAAACTTGGATTAAATTAGGTAATTTTTTATCTAGTATTGTTATATTTTTAACCTGATAATTAAGTTTTTTGCTATTTGTTTAAAGGATGATTTTGCATTCTGATTCACCCGAACCAAGTTCGGAAGAGTGACCACATGATTTAAGTTGTCTAATTGAATTTATCTCAAATAATTGCCTATGCAAAATTAATATAAAACATTTTTCTTTTGTTACAAAATCAATATAGAACTACATATTATTTTAATGACTTTGTCAGCAATGAATCAAAGAACGTAATTGTGTACAATTTATAATGTTGAACAAACATACTACAACATAATCAAAAAAGATAAAGTTTATCGAGCATTTCTCTTCATCTTTTGCAGCTCAATTTTTTTTTTTTTTTTTTGCCTCATTTCATTTCATAACTGTACCTTAAATAGAAATATGGATGATGTTAAATCGAAACATGAAATGTGACATCAAAAATAAAAGAGGATTAACAGCATGAATGGAAGATCTTCACTCACATATACCGACTTAGCACAACTGCGAGGACGACTTGAGAGGTTTTGCGAGGTGGTACAATCACATGACATGATACACCAAACAAGAAAAATCTCTAGCCACACGGAAAGGCAGAAAACTATGCTTGTTAACTGAATAACTATGTTAACTGATACTCGTATTCGGCTCCAGTAAACGCAAACAGAATCATATTATGGTCTACTGGACACAAGAATCAGAAAACATCACCTAACTGGTGATGTTAGAAGCGAAGTTGGTAAGTGATACTTTATACAATCTTACATCTTATTGTGAGGTCCATAGAATCCTGGTTGAGGCACTTCATTTTCTCTTTGCTAATAGTAGCTGATCTGGCACAATGAGAGCGCTGGAGCAATCAAAGCGGAGATATATACCAGCATTCTGGTGGCTTGGCAAGCCAAGAGAACTAAGGTCTTGAAGCCTTAAGAAATAATGGTATGTAAACAAGTTCACGAGCTGATTGTCTCGTTCTCAATACACAGTGCATTTGTTATATGCTTCAGTAAAGTCATCAAAATAGACGCAAAAAATCGCAATACAATGATCATAAGAAGAAAAAAAAAGCACAGAGAGGAACAAAAATGAAAAAAAAGAAATTGCAGAATCCAACTTACATTTTAATAATACTGAAAAACAATAACAAGCCATGCGAAAAACTTTTCGAATTAATTTATTTTCTGTTTCTTCAGGTATTTCTACATTGGTTGGTATTGCGACATAACAAGCAACAATTACAAGGAAAAATATATTGTTGATACGCAGAATACCAATAAACTGTTGCAGAAAATCTTCCAGTGCCCCCAACTACTCATGGCCATTACAACATGAATGGTGGTTGCTATAGTCTGCTTCATGCAGAGATACTTCAACTTGAACGTGTTCATTAAACAATACACCCCTTTTCCTGTATGTATGGCTCAAACCTTCTTATCTCTAAGTACTCGGAGCACATTTCTTTATCATATTAAGAATACTAGGATTGTTTTCTTTCTTCTGGAGTAAACTAAATAACAAAGAGGCTGTTGACCCATCAGGGGAGAACCCTCTCCCAACCATTATATCAAGTAACTTGGCAGCCTCATCTAATTCACCACTCTTTAGGATTCCTCGAAAAATAATATTGTAGGTAGCCCCATCGGGGAAACAACTTCTCTGTTCCATCTTCAGCAAGATGTCTTTGGCTTCCTCAAGTAGCCCTTTTTCACAACATCCATTTATTATTTTAGTGTATGTTATGACATCAGGTTCCAATCCTTTTGAAGGAAGATCAGCAAAAAGAGCTCGTGCAGTATCCAATTTTTGAGCTTTGCACAATCCATCAATGACAATAGTGTAGTAATGTATATGAAGATGTAATCCCTTTTTCTCAATCTCATCTAACAATGACAATGCTCGTTCCAAAAGTCCATTACCACATAAACCATCCAACATAATACAATAAGTATGAAAACCAAGTTTATGGCCAGCAGCTAGCATCTCATCAAAAATCTGTAGGGCAGTAGAACATTTATGCAGTCGAAACAGGCCTTGCAATACGGTAGTGTAGGTGACGATATCAGGTTCCAACCCTTTAAGAGGCATCTCTCGGAAGAGATGCATGGCTTCATTGATTTTCGTCTTTTTGAAGTATCCATTGACCAAAATGCCATAGCTTATATTACAGGGAATAATGCCCTTACCAGGCATAGAGTCGAATATCTCCCGTGCTTCATCTACTCGGCCTTGCAAACAATATCCATCCATCAACGCATTGTATGTGACTACAGTAGGAACATGATTTTTCTGAATCATGATGTTGAGTAAATCATGTGCCTTATCCACCAACCCTTCCTTGCATAATGCATCAATCACAGTAGTGAATGTGATAACATTTGGATATATTTTGCAATCTATCATCTCCTTCCACAATGCTTTAACTTCTTTCCATTGACCGAAAGTAGATAAGCCATTAATCAAGACATTGTAGGTGAAAACATCGCGGTCGATGCCTTTATGTGGCATTTCATCAAATAGCTTCATTGCAGAGTCTAACAATTTATCTTTACATAGACCATCAATAATCATATTGTATTTATGAGTGTCAGGCCTACAACTCCCTTTTTCCATTACTCGGAGAAGCTGAATAGCCATTGCGGTGTTACCCGCCTTGCAAAGTCCATCAACCACGACTCCAAATATAATGTTATTCATTTCGCACAGTTCTTCTCTCACTATTTTCCTGAACAGATTTTGAGCCTCAGCAATCCTATTTTCTTGAAACAATCCCTTCAATAAGGGGCTGACTGTCGCTGCGTCGAGCATGTAGCCGCGCTTGAAAAAAGCAGCCAACATGGAGAACCCAAAATCGACTCGATGAGAATTGCAGTAACAGTTAATGGCGATATTCATAGCATAATTATCAATTGAAACTCCCAAAATGGAGATATCTCTGAAAAGGGAGATGGCAACGGTGTATTGTTTGAGCTTCACAAGGCGCGAAAGCAGATTATTAAAAAGTCGCGTATTTGGCAGAGGCTTCCTTTCGATCATTAAACCATAAATACTAAGAGCATCATCCACACCATTTATATCACCAAACTCAATCCTCCTCGATTTCATCGTGCCATTTGAGACCAAATTTGTACTTAAACATCGACAATCGAACATAAAATGAAGTGGGTTTCGAGAGAATAATAAATTGAAAGTACCTGACGATGATGAAGATTGAAAGCAACATTGAGAAGAAGAAGAAGAAAACAGCAATAGCGCGAAACACCGGCTCCTCATATCTTCTACAGCAGAAGAAAAAATATAGGAATGACTGTTTAGTTAATCGCATTTCAGAAAGCGTTTGCGGAATTGCACTTTATTAGGTAGGAATGAATGTGGAATTAGATCTGATTAATAGAGGAAAAAACAAATTTACTTACTATTAGTAATTTTTTTTTTTTTTTTTTTTTGGTGCGCGCCAAAATCGTGTAAATTGGAGGGAAGTTTGACTCTGCGTTAATGGTTGGACGGAGAAGTTGATGCAGAGATCAATATTAATGAAATCATGATAATTTAAGTATCAATTGAATGAATCCAGAATTTGGAGGACCAAAATCGATTTTGATGCCTAAGTGGGGAACAAAACACTAAATTACCCTAAATTAATGCATCATAACATGAATATAAAATTGACTTGTGACGGATAACCATGTTAGATAGGATATATAAAAAAGGAGTGAAAATGTTGAAAACAAAAGGTTATAAGATGACTTTTCTAATTTAATTCCAAGAAAAATTTCAGAGGAAAGTAACAAGTGTTTGGCAGAACTTGCTTATTCTCAGTACCGCTGAATTATTCACTTTATATCATTTAGATCCCTAAGCTATTAAAGGGTAATGACATTTTCCCATCCAAACTATTCGAGTTTTTGCACTTTTGTAAATAAACTTTTTTTTGCACTTTTTTATCTGAACTAAACGGGTTTTGCATTATTTTATCTAAACTTGTTTATTTCTTACACTTTCTTATATGAACTACACGAATTTTTACAAAATTTTATATTTTTAGCATTTTTCAGTCTAATTTTACTTAAGTTTTTAGCCTTATAAAGTTCGGATTAAAAAATACAAAAGAAAAAAGTTTGTTTACAAAAGTACAAAAACCCGAATAGTTTGGATGGGAAAATGCCATTACACCCAACTATTAAATGTAATAAAATAGTTTCTAAACTATCAAACGTAACAAGATAATCCCTTGACTTAAGGACGTGTTTGGCTAATTTTTTAAATTAATAAATAGTATAATACGAATGTTATTTTTGAATATTAAGTACTTTAAATATTTTTATATAATTTATTTTATTTTTAATATGGTAATGATTTAATATATACTTTTTAAAACTTTTAAGAAGAAATGTAAAGTTAAAATCATAATTAGTATCAATTATTGAAATAAAATTTTTAGTTGAATTTTTAGATAAAACTACAATTGATTCTTTTTTCTAAAGAAGGCTAAGGACAATTAAATCAATATATTTATTAACCCTAAATATTCAATTTTTTGGAAAGAAAAGTTGGTAAAATTAGTTTTTTGAATTAAAAAGTATTATAAAGATGTTTTTGGGTATAAAGTGTATTTTAAGGAGGTTTTAGTAAATTTCTCTAAAAAATTAGTAGAAAATCGGTGTATTATTTTCTGTACAAAAGTGCGTGGTAACTAAATGGTTAGAAAATAACAAAAATATAAGTACACAAAAGACGCATTTTATTGAAAACAAATGAGGGCAAAATAGACAACTTTTCAATGGCCACGTTGCAATGGTCAAATTCAATGCCGCGTCAGCAACTTGTCACGGCAAGCCAAGCACGTTCATCCAATCGTGAGATTATTTTGTTACGTTTGATAGTTTAGGGATCATTTTGTTACGGATGATAATTCAGGGACCTAAATGAGACAAAGTGAACCGTTCAGGGGTATAAAGTGTATTTTGCTCATTTTTAAATTTCAAATTTCAAATCTCATCTCATTAATTTTTATTTTCGAAATTATCCGAATTTAATTAGTTTTTTTTGTTTTTGAATGGACCGAGTCTATTAAAGTCAGTACATTTAATATTGTTGATTGTGGGAGTGAATTATTCTATGTCTCTCATATCTCACATATACAACCTTGATAAATTAGAAATGGGTAGTTTCACTTTTGGTCCCCAAGTTATACACCTTTTTCGATTTGAGTCTCCTGTTACACCCTCTTCAAATATGGTGCATAAACTACCACATTTTCATCAAATGTGGTCCCTTTGTCTATTTCTCCATCAAATTAATAATGATTGAGGTCAATTGTAATATCAGAAATTACATTTGCACTCTGAAAGTACAATTTTTGACACTTTCCATCAAAAAAACAACTAACAAACTTTAGCATCTAATCATAATTCTAATGGCAAATTACAGCTCAGCCCACTTTTTAACCATAAGGTCCATAACCATCTTTTACACTATTGTTCAAACAGGCAAATATCTTTTTTAACCATAAGGTCCATAATCACCTTTTTACACCACTGTTCAAACAAGCAAATATAAAAATAAAATACTAAGGAGAAACAAAAATACATTTTCTTATCCATACAATGTTAAATATAACACTCTTCATCGTCTTTACATTGTACCCACATTTATCCTGAACATAGACCTATCGGATGTGGGGATTAGGATATCTGACTAGACCCGAATTAATGACTATTTATTAGATATCAAATTATTTATTAATTAGGTCTATCCATTTAATCAATAAATAAGATAAGGATGGTCAATCGAACCCTTCTAACCGGATTCATACATAATACATAAATATAAAGCGTAATTAATTAGGTCGAATATTGACACCTATTCTTTTATATGTATTAGTAAATAACATGTGTGTTGCACGTGAATCATATACTCTCGTTAAAATAAATCTTGTATATGGATATTTTTCAATTTGTAAATGTTATATATTCAAAACTCTAATAATAATATAAATAAAGAATAAATCAATACATAAGAGAACTAAATTTAATCAAAACTAAAACCTAAATAATGATGTAAATAAATAAATTTGGGAAAATTGCATTTTCAGTCCCCACAACGTAGGCTATGTGTAGTTTTTGGTCTCAATATTATGACAGTCACCACATTGTATTCTATGTCTTCAAAAAATTGTGCAATTTGGTCTCAAGCACATACATCCATTAGTAGTTGAACGGAAAATAGCATATGCTTGTCACGTGCATGGTTAATTGAGCAATTTATGTCCCATGATATTGGACCAAAATTGCGCATGACCCAACTTTGGGGACTAAAATTGCACATGACTCTAATTTACTTATCTCTATTTAAATATTAATGAATTATGTATCATGACACCCATAATCATATAGTACTTGATTTTATTTTTAGAAATGATGTACACATATTTAATTTGTCTTTATATATATTCATTTATTTGACTACTCATCTAAATCACAAACATGTCTAGTTAACATAATAATTATTTATTTTCATTCAAAATTGAAATTATCGTGACTTGGTGGTTATTTAGTAATTTTTTTATCAAATTTGGAGAAAACAAAGAAAAATAAATTAAAAGTCTAATAAATAAAGAAAAAAGAAACAAAATTAGGAGAAAAAATATTTTTCAAAAAATTAAACTGAAAACTCGTGTGCAGTTATTGTCCCATAACTTAGGCTTTTATGAAATTTTGTTCCCAAGAATGGGCTAATCGTGCACGTGAGTAGCATGCTATGGCTCAAGTTATGGGATTAAAAATGCAATTCCCCAATAAATTCTTATGTAAATTCATGCTTCATTTATTCATTCTCTTGTTTATTTTTTTATGTATATATTCAGCTTTCATCTGCTTGAGTTCTTTGTACTAGCAATTGTCCCTTCATTATGACTCAAAAATTAGATGTCTTTGTAGTATTCTTGTTTCTTTTTCTTTTTGTTTCTTTTTTGTATTTCTCTATTTTCTGAAGCAAGCGTACATTTTTCTCTCAAATCATTCAATGCATCTTCATTTTAAATCTCAATTACATTCTTCAAAAAATTACAATAAGTTGTGTACATAATGCTTTCCTTTTTAATTGCTTCTTTACTATCGGATGTATCAATTTCATTTATAAAGTTAAGCATTATTGATAAAAATGTAAAAGAAATAAAAAAAAATCTCTTGCGTGTAAAAGCTAATGCCATAGAGAAATAATAATAACACAATGGGGAATATATTCTTATTTCTTAACGTGATTGTTTTTAACATTGTACTTTGGATTCCATTCCAACCTTTTTTTTCAAGAAAAGCGCTAGCCGTATCCAATGGGCAATATGATCGCATTTTATCAAAGATAATTTAGTTTCAACTTTTAGATTTGTAATTCGTAACATATTCGGTAAATGCATACGTACTATAATATAGTACCCATATACTTGAGCAAATAAAAAATCATATATCATTTTGAAATGAAGGGTACATAATAATGATTAAAAAATTATCACTATATATCTAAGTATAACGCTGGCTAATGTCAAATTTGGCATCGAACAAGCCAGCCTTTCTAAAGATGACCCTAAGTTGTTTTTGAGCCGGAGTAATCTTATGGGGAGGAATACTCTCACGTCAATTTAAAGGGGTAGGTATAATAGCTCTTTCAAGGGAAAATAGAAAATTTGAGTCTTCGAATGACCCTTAGAGCTAACGCTTCCCCTCAAAACTCTACACGAATGTCATGGAGCCTATGATTAATCGCTAATAGAGCGTGAAAGGCATCCAAGCTTATATCAAGCTCGAGCTCGGTGAATTGGTGGATGAAGCCCTCGAAGAAGGTAAAACAGTTGGAGGTCAGTTAGCTAATGCAGATTCCATAGTGGGTCAAAATCTCGCCAAATAGAGAGTGATAGGCTAAAGAAAACCCTGACCGGAAGTACTCTAAACAGAGGGTCACATGCCTTTTAGGAGGGTCGTGGATCCTACGGCCCTGTAGAGGTACATGCACCTCAAGATTCACATCCACGTGCTGGAAAAGTGACATCACCTCAGCCTTGGTGATTGTGCTATCACACGTTGCGAGGTCAACGACACGGTCTCATGACTGTTTTTGGGGTCGAGATCCTACATCACCCTCCTCAACCTCCTCATAATCACTCTCCAAACTCTAAAAGTCATCCTGACAGGGGTACACCTCACTACCTGAGGGTCGGGGACACCTCTAGTCCTACGAGAAAACCAGGGGTGCAATTAGAGAAATTTTAGATGAGAAACAATATAAGCTAAAATATATAAATAAGTCAAGAAAGGCAAAGTAAAAGGCGACATATGATTTTTTCTGCTAGTTAGTAGAAAATCTTAATGTGAATTTAAATTCACATCGCTCCTATTTGTTTCATTCCGACATAAAGGCAGAGAAAAATCTCAATTTTTGAAAGGGAAAAATATATCAAGGCTACGTCATCTCAAAACATTCTCCAACACGAGGCAATAATACCTTAAGGGGCGCTGGGTTGCCTCGAGGAAGACGACCTCGAGGGAAACTACCTCGAGGTAACCGGCCTCAAGGCAATGCCTCGAGTCACCCCGATTGCCTCGAGGCAACCAAGAGGCAGCACCTTCGTTGCCTTGGGGCAACAACCACAATGTCCCCCTTGGAAGAGGCGATTCGCTAGACCCCCGAGTGGTCAAAACCCGGGATACACCCATACATATTTCATTTGTTGTACATTCAAACACAAAATATGGATGAAAATGCATCAAATTTAGATCTATTACAATGAAAAATTGTTGGGAAATATACATATAGCCCGACTAAGCACAGCGAAAAATTAAAATTTTAGTTTCTAGGATTTAAACATGTGAGTTTATTAATCCTACTGGCTTATCACGTATCATAGGCTTGCGCATCTCTACATTTGTTATTTAAAACTTAAATAAAGAAGATCTTACCTTATTCGATTTTTCGTAAAAATCGAAGAGTTTCTTCTTCCTTAACGTAAGCTCCCTAGCTTGTTTCTCGTTCCTTGAGTTAACTCCTTTGTTTTTCCCTTTGATGTAGATTTCGAATTCCTCCACCAAAAACGTCTTTGATCGGATTCTTGATTCACTTCAGAAATCCAAGTGTTTCTCCTCTAAAGTTGATCCACACCCCGGATACCCACTCGTTTATAATCTTTAGCTAGATTGATCTATAAACGTTTACTCTAACTCTAAGGAATAGTGTATGGGTTTAAGGTGAAAGCAAAAATTACTTCTCTAAGTATTTTGGAAGAATTCTTGAATTCAAGATCTTGATGAATAATCAAGAACTCAAGAACACTATATGAAGGAAAGAGAGAAACGATTTTCTATGCAAGAGGAACAAAAATTTTGGCTTCAAAAGTCATCATCAAATTTCCGTTCTCTACATATCCTATATATAGGACTAGGTTCTTGCAATTCTTTTCCATGTACAACTCTTATACATTAATCCTTTTCCATGTAGGAATAGAAGACTAATTGATTTCTAAATAGAACTCTTCTATTTTAATTAGTTTTCTTTCTCTCTAAGAAATCTTATTTCCTTCTTGAAGAAAATTAATTAAACTCTTTAATTATTTTTCTCCACCAAATTTTCGACCAAGACTTAATAAAATAGTCTTTTAATAATTAATCCACGATACTAGATTAATTAAAAGTCACTTCCTATTAAATTAAATGCTTTCTAGACTTAAGCTTGATTAAATTGATCTTATCAATTTAATTAATTTATTTATTCAACACTTGAATAAATAAAAGTCTTAATTAATTAATCTAATTAATTAATTTATTAACTCAACTAATTTGAATTAAATTTCCTTAAATAAGAAATGGATTTGTCCGAGTATTGTGTGTGACCCTTTAGGTTCACCAACATACTAGTAATGGGTTCATAACCTTTATGATTTAATTTGGACAATTAAATTGTCTCGATTAATTAAACATTTTTAATTAACCATCTTATTATTTAATCTCCATTAAATATAAGATACCCATAAATCAAAGAAAAGTTTCTAGCTACTTATCTTGAAGACCTAGATGTAGGCGATTTAAAGTGAACATTTCCAATTGCGCATTCCATGCAAGTGAGATTCCTCCATCAACTAATTTCCCAATTGAATTAAGGATCGAGGAATCTTATTGGTCGAGATCCTTGTAAATTCAATCTTAATAATTCAAATGTGTTTGACTAGTGATTAATTAATTCAAGAAACTCATTTCTTAATTAATTACTTACTTGCCTTGGCCAGGGACTAAATCAGTCAAACCGCTTAGAATATTATAGAAAATTCACTTATTCATCTAGACAAGTGATGGATCCTTTGTTGTCAACACCAACCTCCATATACGAGTCACTACACCCAATCACCAGTCCATATATGTCCTTGTAAAAGAACTGGCACATGAGTCAAAGTGCAGGGAGTCATTATACAAGATTACTGTGATGACTCAAGTCAAAGAATTAATCTTGCATTATCGTGATTAAGAAACTCCTAATTCGACATATATAGAAATAATTCCAATTTAGGAAGTTTCAGTTAGGGTAATCAGTGAACTTGTTCTCAACAAGCACCCGCGTATGTGCATTTGTGTCAACTACACGAATGTCTATAAAACGAGACATTCTCTAATTAAGAGTGTGCATCATAGGCGCAAGTCTATCCGAATTATCAATGTCTCATCTTGATAATTCTATGACTTGGACAGTATTTAGAAATCACAGTCTTAGAGACTTGTTTTATGATATCCATCCAATGAGATATCAAGCCCCATAACTATGTGTGAATTCTAGGGACTTCATCATACAGTTATAACAATATAAACATAAGATGAAGAAATGCCTTTTATTAATATAATGTAAAACGAAATTGTTTATTACAAGAATAGATAAAGAAAGCCTATCTAGGATTGGCTCGCAGGGCACTATTCTAACAAAAATTACTTTTTTCATACATTATCTTGGCATGTTCGCCATTTTGGTACTTTAATGTGAGGGATGACAATTTAGGTACAGTAATGATACAAAAATTGGCACATTGGGTACTTTTTGCCAAAAATTACTGACATGGCCACGAAAATCGCAGGAAATTGCTAACGTGACTGCTGAAAAATGTCAAAATTGCTGATGTGGTGCCAAGTGGACAATGAATTGGTGACATGGCGGCCAAATGAATTTTTTTTTTGTTACATATGGGATTGGAACCAATGACCTTGGAGATAAAATTTTGTACTCCCACAATAGAAGTTGTCTTATTTAGCTTATGTTAAGTTACTTATAAGCATTTCGATTTCTGACATAGTAATATATGATTATCAGTATTTAATACCTATAACTAATATTTTATAGCATTGTCGATAACATATTATTTCATAAAATGTGACGTATGCTTTCATATCAAATGACGTATTTTTCTCTATTTATTGATGTATTTGTATATTAATATTCATGTATTAGTACATTAAATGGACATATTATTTCATTTCAACTGACGTATGATTTTATGTAAATTGACGTATTTGGACATTAAAAGTGAAGAATTAGTACATAAAATGGACATATTATTTCAAACAAAAGTGACGTATGATTTCATATCATTGGCGTATTTTTCTCTGTTAATTGACGTATTTGTACAATAAAAGTGACGTATTAGTATATTAAATGGACGTATTATTTCATACAATGTGACGTATGATTTCGAATCAAATGACATATTTTTCTCTATTAATTGACATATTTGTGCATATGCTCTATGTTAACATAATATTTAGAATAAACATCATAAAAATGGCTTATGATTCCGAGCATCGTACAGTGCGTTATAGACTTTCTCGTGAAGTCGCGCAAAACTATTGACAAATATGAGCTTATGTTTGAAGAAAAAACAATTTCATACTAGATGATTTTTGATAATGTGTCATACATTTTCAAAAAATTCTATGTGTCTACTTTTAAAGTAAAAAAGCGGTTTATGATTTCGAGCACCGTACAATGCGTTGTGGACTTTCTCATGAAGTCGCGCAAAACTGCTGACAAATTTTAGCTTATGTTTGAAGACAAAACTGTTTAATCCTAAAGGTATCTTGATAACGTGTCATACATAATTAGAACTCCCTATGTGTTTACTTTTGATAAGAGTCATTTTTACGTGTTTTTAAGCCCTTACGTTTATGTTTTAGATTCATTTATTGCTTGATTTATGCCACATATGCGTATAATCTATGTGCTTATTGAGTAAAGGTGGAAAATCACTACACAATTGCTGACAAATTTTAGCTTATGTTTGAAGACAAAACTGTTTAATCCTAAAGGTATCTTGATAACGTGTCATACATAATTAGAACTCCCTATGTGTTTACTTTTGATAAGAGTCATTTTTACGTGTTTTTAAGCCCTTACGTTTATGTTTTAGATTCATTTATTGCTTGATTTATGCCACATATGCGTATAATCTATGTGCTTATTGAGTAAAGGTGGAAAATCACTGCAATCGACGTAAAGCGCTCAAAACACAGTATTTCAGTGTATTTTGAAGCCGAATTTGAGGAAGTTTTCTTCTATACAGTTGTATAAATCCGTCTTGGCTTCATGTGACAACTTGAATCATCCAAATCCGAAGTCCGTGGAGAAAGTTATGAAGAAAACACAATTGCTGCGCTGAAAAGCAAGAAAACGGTTCAGACTCTGCATCCGGCGCCTAGGCGCCACCACACCCGCGCCTAGGCGCCAGTCAACTTATTCCCCAAGCCATTTAGGCCACCTGGACCACGCCTAGGCGCCATTCGGGGTCACGCCTGGGCGTCGATACAACGGTTTTGAAGGTATAAAGACCAAAAATGAAAGGAAAAAAAGAGGGGGGGTTCGAATTCTAAGTGAATTTTGGGGATTTCTTGGGATTGGGACCTCACTTTTCATCACTTTAGAAGAGCAAAAGAGAAGGGAAAGAAGAGATTCAAGCCTCCAATTAAAGATTCAATCATCAATTCAACATAGGGAGTTTCTTAGCTTTAGATTCATCTTTGTCTATGAACATGGATCTTATGCTTAGCTTTTTCCTTATGCATTTTATGAGCTAAATTGTTGAACTAGGGCCATGAGAAGGCCATGTTGTTAGTATTGTGATAATAAGATCGTTTTCCATTTCAATTCATATATTGCTATGTGTTGTGATTTTGTGGTTGAATGCCTTACATATGCTTGATCACCATGTGTTTGATATCATGCCTAGGTGAATTATTCGAGAGAAAGTTGACTTAGGGTGCAAGAGTTTCACAACATCACCGACCAAATAGGAATTGCCCTAGACATAGGTAAAGATTCCCGGGTGAAGTCGTTCGATTTTAATTGAGAAAGCTCTAGTTCTTTAATGCATGCTTAGTGGTTAGATTTTCGGGTAGACATACTTAGGAAACCACCAATTAAGTATAGGAGTCTATCACGAGACATCGGTTATTCTTTACCTTAGGAGCTTTCACCATCGCAATGTATGTCTAATGAATTGGTAATGATCTTAGGATAGCAATACGCAACATGTGCCCGAACATGAGCCTTAGTCACCTCTCCACCTTAGAAGTTTAATCTCTCTTTACTTTCGCTTTAGCTTATTTTACTTTCCTTTTTAGTTAAATCTCTAATTTATTTCCTTTTGTTATCGAAAATCATAAACTAAAATTCAAGTCTCCGTGGTTCGACAACCCGGACTTATTGTCCATTTCTATCACTACACACGACTAGTGCACTTGCTACCAAAGCATGTTAGCTTCTAGCGTACCAAGTTTTTGCAAAATCAAAAAATAGTTTATGATTCCGAGCATCCTACAACACGTTATAGAGTTTCTCATAAGATTGCGCAATACTACAGAAATTTTTAGCTTACGTTTGAATAAAAAACTGTTTTCGAACATTCTACAATGTGCTATAGACTTTCTCGTGAAGTCGCGCAAAATTGTTAATAAATTTTAGCTTATGTTTGAAGCAAAAACTGTTTTATATCAGACGTTTCTTGATAATATGTCATAGTTTTGAATTATAGAAATAATTCGCACGGTCATAGCAAAATGGCATTTTGCTATGAAACGCAAGCTCTTACCTTGCGATCTTGTGATTTTAGCCATTTGAAATCGTTTAAGGCCTCAAATTTATGTTTTATTGCGAAAATACCCTATTTTCGCAATAAAACATAAATTTGAGGCCTTAAACGATCTCAGATGGCTAAAATCATAAGACCGCAATGCATAGCATGCGCCTTGTTCAGCACGCCATTTTTCTATGATCGTGCGAATTTCGTGTCATTTTAACACAGCAAAATTTCAACCGAGGAATATTTTTGTAAATACACAAATATACATACACCCATCCACACATACACAAATATACATACACCCATCCACACATACACAAATATACATACACTCATTAATAGATACACAAATATACGTACACCCATTAACATATACACAAATATACATACACCCATTAACATATACACAAATATACATACACCCATCCACACATACACAAATATACATACACCCATTAACATATACACAAATATACATACACCCATCCACATATATACATACACAAATATACATACAACTACATATACACATACATAAATATACATACAACCACATATACACAAATATACATACACCCATCAACATATACACAAATATACATACACCCATCCACACATACACAAATATACATGCACCCACACATACACAAATATACATACACCCACACATCTACAAATATACATATATATATAGGGAGAGAAAGAGAAGAGGCTTACGATCGTGGTGGTGGTGGCGGAGGCGTAGGTATGTTGTGGTGGTGGTGGCGGCGGCGGCGCAGGTATGTGGTGGTGGCGGCGGCGGCGCAAGTATGTGGTGGTGGTGGCGGCCGCGGTGGTGGCGGCCGCGGTGGTGGCGGCGGTGTCGGGCTTTTGGGGGGGGGGGGGGAGTGAGAGAGAGAGGCTGAAATGGGTTTTAAATTTTGAGAGTGAGAGAATTAGGGGGGCGGCCGAGTTACCTAGTTAAAAACCCGTCCGCCTATGACAGCGGTTCGGGTGCGAACCGCTGTCATAGGATGTTTTTAATTTATTTTTTTGAACAGCGGTTTGGGGATAACCGCTGTCATAGCCCGACACTAAAACAGCGGTTCGGGGCGAACCGCTGTCATATCCCGGCACTATGACAGCGGTTCAAGGCGAACCGCTGTCATAGGTCCGAACCGAATAGCCTTATGACAACAGTTTTGCAAAACCGCTGTCATAGATACGCTGTAATAGTGTATTTTTGTAGTAGTGTAGTAACAAGTACACACCCTCCAATTCAGTTCCCAGAGTAGTGCAAGATAAGGGACCACCTATAAGGAGATTGAACCCAGAAGAGGTTGATAATAGAAGGAAGAGAGGTCTGTGCTTCAACTGTGATGAACCCTATCAATTTGGGCACAAATGCAAGAGATTATTCACCATAGTGGCTGAAGAGGGGACTGAAGAGATAGCTGATTATGAAGAGTAGGAGACAATAGAGGAAGAAGAGGACATGCTGATCTCAGTACATGCATTAGCTGGGAGGCAAGTTCAAGACACAATTAAGATACTAGGACATGTCAGAAACAACACCATCTCAATCCTAGTGGATACAGGAAGCACCCATAGCTTCTTAGATCCAAATGTGGCATGGAGGTCTGGCTTTGAACTGGAATGTACTAACCCCTTGTTAGTAACTGTGGTTGATGGGAACAAACTAGAGTGCAACACTAAATGTCCCAAATTCACATGGAAAATGGGAGAGCAAGAATTTCAAGCAGATATGAGGATGCTAAAGCTGGGTGGTTGTGATATGGTGTTAGGTGTAGACATGATGAAGAAATTTGGACCAGTCACTTTTGATTTTGACAGTCGGTAAGTATCTATGGTCAAAGAAGGGAAGAAGATATCACTACAAGTAGTTCAAGCATAAGCTCACCTTAAAATCATCACTGGTGAGAGGTTACAAAAACTCATTAATAAAGATGCATATGAATCAATTTGTCAACTGTTTGGTGCTTCTGGAGAAGAGTTAACAAGGCAAGAATTACCAACTCAAGCAAATGAAAGGGTGGAAGGCTTATTGTTGACATACAACAAGGTGTTTGAGGAGCCCACAGGTCTACCCCCACAAAGAGAACAAGACCACTGCATTCCGCTAAAAGCTGGGGTACAACCTATTAAGCAACAACCATACATGTATTCTTATATTCAAAGGATGGAGATTGAGAAGATGGTGGAAGAAATGATGAAGGCAGGGATTATACAACATAGCCACAACCTCTTTTCATCACCAGTCCTTCTAGTCAAGAAGAAGGACAACAGTTGGAGATTTTGTGTGGATTACAGTATGCTTAACACTCTTACTGTCAAGGATGGGTTTCCTATTCCTTTGATTGATGACTTGCTAAATGAACTAAGAGGGGCTACTGTGTTTTCCAAAATAGATTTGAGGTCAGGGTATCACCTGATCAGGGTAAAGGAGGAAGATAGACACAAGACAGCTTTTGTGACAGTCTCTGGATTGTATGAGTTCAAAGTAATTCCCTTTGGACTCAATAATGCCCCAGCTACCTCACAATCATTAATGAATATTGTATTTAAGGAGTATTTGAGGAATTTTGTGTTAGTATTCTTTGATGACATATTGATATACAACACTGATTTTGAGGCCCACATGAATCACTTGTAACTAGTCATGGAGAAGCTAGAGGAAAACAAGTTGTTTGCTAAGAAGTCTAAATGCTCATTTGCTCAATCTCACATTGAATATCTTGGGCATGTTATATTTGAGGAGGGGGTAGCTGCAGATAAAGGAAAGATACAATGTATGATTGAGTGGCCATCTCCAAAGACAGTGAAGGGATTAAGAGGTTTTCTGGGATTAACTGGTTATTACAGAAAGTTTGTCAAGAACTATGGCATCTTAGCTAAGCCACTCATATCTCAATTGAAAAAGGGGCAATTTAGCTAGAACCAAGAGGCAGAAGAGTCTTTTAAATTGCTAAAGGAGGCAATGACACACAGACCTGTGTTAGCATTGCCAGATTACACCAAAAACTTTGTAGTAGAAACTGATGCATGCTATGGAGGCATAGGAGCTGTAATAATTCAAGAAGGCCACCCTATAGCCTATTTGAGTAAAGCATTGGGGCCCAAGAGCATGGGTTTATCTATATATGAAAAGGAATTTCTGGCCATTATTCTTGTTGTATAGAAATGGAGACACTATCTGGTTGGAAGAGAGTTCATAATTAGAACAGACCAACAAAGTTTAAAGTATTCGTTAGAGCAAAGGATTACTACTGCTTTTCAACAAAAATATTTGGCCAAACTAATGGGGTTTACATACAGGATTGAATATAAGAAGGGGCTAGAGAATAAGGCTGCTGATGCCTTGTCAAGAAGGGGAATAGAGGATTTGAACACTGAACAACACATTTCTCAGTGTACAGCTATATCCACAACCCAACCCTTATGGCTCCAACAACTGATTTCATCTTATGAAGGAGATACATAAGTGAAGGAAATTATAACAACTTATCTTTTGAGACCTTTTGATGTGTCTTGGTATTCATTCCAAGGGGAGTAGCGAAGTACAAAGGGAGGATTTATGTGGGAAAACACACTGAATTAAGACAACAACTTATTGATTCAGTGCATAGCTCCACTACTGGGGGCCATTCAGGTATGAGAGTGACACTCAAAAGATTACAGATGGTGTTTTATTGACCAGGAGCTAAAGAGGATGTGAAAAGGATTATTGAAAATTGTGAAGTTTGTCAATTATGCAAAAATGAACATGTGGCCTACCCTGGACTACTACAGCCCTTACCTATACCTAAAATTCCATGGCATCATATCTGCATGGATTTCATTGAGCAGTTACCAAATTCTGAGGGTAAAGATACTATTCTGGTAGTAGTGGATAGAATGACCAAATACAGTCATTTTTTTCCATTATTCCATCCTTTACCAGCTTCCAAAGTGGCTTCAGTTTTTTTGGAAGGTATATATAAATTACATGGTTTACCAGCTACCATCACTTCAGATAGGGATAAGGTGTTTATCAGCCATTTTTGGAAGGAATTGTTGAAGGTTTTAGGAGTTCAGCAAGCCATGTCCACTGCTTATCACCTTCAAAGTGATGGACAGACTGAGAGGGTGAACCAATGCCTGGAGGGATACTTAAGGTGTATGTGCAATCAACACCCTAAGAAGTGGGCAAAATGGATAGATTTAGCTGAATGGTGGTATAATACTAGTTTCCACACTAGCATTAATATGACACCATTTGAGGCTTTATATGGATATAAACCTAGCCCTTTCAACATGACATCTCAGCCTGAAATAAAAGTTGCTGGGGTTGAGGAGCTAATAACACACAAACAACAAATTGTGAATACTCTGAAGGGGTATTTGAAGACAACTCAAGACAGAATGAAACAACAGGCAGATAAGTATAGGAGTGAGAGGCACTTCAAGATTGGGGATTTTGTGTACTTGAGGCTGCAACCATACAAGCAGTATACTTTGAGGGATAAGAAAATGTGGAAGTTGAGCGCAAGATATTGCGGACCTTTTGAGGTAATAGAAAGGATTGGAGGGGTAGCTTACAAGCTCAAGTTACCTGAAAAGGCTAAGGTACACCTTGTGTTCCATGTCTCATTACTAAAGAAATCAGTTTCACCTGAAGCTAGGATAACTTCAGAGTTTCCAACCTTGAATGAAGAAGGAGATGCAGTGCTGACTCCTGTGGCTGTCTTAGGGAGACGAATGGTTAAGAGGAACAATACTGCCGTCAGCCAGATTCTAGTTCAGTGGGCACACCTTCTACCAGAGGAATCAACATGGGAAGATTGGGTCTTGATGGTACAACAGTTCCCTCAATTAGAGACTTGGGGCCAAGTCTCTTAAAGGGGGAACCATTGTCAAGACTTGGAATAAAAGAAATAAGAAAAATTGAAAAACAAAAGAAAAAGAAGAAAAAACGTAAAAAGAGAAATAATGTTTCTACTGGTCTATGTTTAAGCTGGGACGACACCGTTTAAGCTCAAATTAGGGTTGCTGGATTTATTAGGTTAAAAAGGGGGGAAACAACGCATTTATAGCTTAATTAAATGGAATTAGGGCATCAGTGGGTTTAAGAAAATGGGGGGAATTAAAATAGGACACGTGGCGCAGCTGGTAGTGGAAAATTGGAGCATCAAAATCAGAGTTCGTTATTCATTTTATTTCAGATTTTGGACAGTGACTTGCATGTGAGGTAACCTTCTTCTTTCCCTTCCTCTCTTCACCATTGTTGCACCTGCAAGTTGAATCCAAGCTCACCATTCTCTTACTACAATTTACAGGTTATAGCTGGAGATTGGAGCTGATTCATATTCGGATATTGAGTGACAGTTATTCTTGTGAGTGAATTCCCAAGTTGTAATTATCAGTTATTATTAAAAATTACAGAAATTAATAGAGTTTTAACATTTTCCTTGAACAGTTGTTGAGCCTCAGCAACCCTGTTTTCTTGAAACAATCCCTTCAATATGGGGCTGAATGTAGCTTGATCGGGCATGTGGCCGAACTTGAAGAACGCACCCAAGATGGAGAACCCAAAATCGACACGATGAGAATTGCAGTGAAAATTAATAACGATATTTAATGTGTAGTTATTAATTGGAACTCCCAAATTGGGTATATCACTAAAAAAGGAAGCCACAAATGTGTACTGTTTGAGCTTCACAAGGCGCGAAACCAAATTATTAAAAAGTAACACATTAGGTAGAGGCTTCATTTCGATCATCACTTTATAAATACTAAGAACATCATCCACATCATTTATGTTACCGAACTCAATCCTCCTCAATTTCGTGCCATATGAGACCAAATTTGTACTCAAACATCGAAAATCAGAAACAAGATGAAGCAGAACTGGAGCAATAAATAGAAATTACTTGAATCAAGGCAGCATTGTTGATAACAAAACAGAAGTTGTGCCAAGCCCCCTCTCTTCATATCTTCCACAGTAGCGCAGCGAAATCAGACGAATTGGGGAAGCAGAAAGCCTCTCAAAGTCGATGATATAAAAATATATATATATACACACTTGTGAGGCATCTATGCTAAGTGTTTCTGGATAAAAACAAATTGAATAGGGAGGAATCAATATGATTGATTCGAGCACCGTGATAATTCTTCACTTAGAATTATCTAACAACCCCACGTTCGAGTTCGATACGCTAGACGGTAGTTCAGACTTTAACACTTCGACGTGTTGTTTAAATTAGTTGTTCGGACCGCAATTATTCAACAAAAAGGAAATAAGCAAAAGGGGAATCGAAGATACAAGTCCAGATATAGGATTTATCTATCAAACATAAGCAGCTTTCTCGAGCAACTTGATAAACTTGAATAGAGTCACCAAATATTGATTCTACTGAACTACGCTACTACTGCTAATCTACAGTATTGACTACTCCTAATTACGCCTACTCCTAGAGATAAAATCAGAGTTGATGATTTTTTTGTTGTCCTCTCCTTTCTTCTCCTGGCCTTGCTTTTATCACGTACCCACGTTCATCATGGCCGAGAACTATTTCCCAACCGTATTTTTAAATTTCCTTTATTGGCGCGTCTTTGAACTGGGTAACTTCCTATTTTTTTGGATTCGTCTTCAGATTTGGGCTCTATCACCTAATTCCTTTTAAAAAAAACTAATTCAAATTAGGTGGGTTATTGAGCCCATTTCATATTTTATTGATCAATGACTTTAGTTGGGCTTGTTTGATTTAAGCCCATTTTCGAATTAGTCTTGGTTGTATAAGATATTTTATTTCAAGCCCCTTTTCGGATAAAGGATAGTTTGGGCTTTCTTATCTGGAAAAACCCACTGCATTTTGGGTGTAAACAAATGCCCCCCTAATACACATGAATTAATTCAGATTTATGTGTATTAAAAGGCACGTTTGAATTCCATGTCATCAAAGGTCGTACCCTTTTTGTAACAGATTTAGTACTAGGTGATCATTCGGATTCCAGGTCGTCAAAAGTCACGCTTTTTGTGACAAACTATTCATAAATTTGGCGGCCATGCAAAGGCACGTCTTTCTGCATTCACCTTCGCCCCACGACCTTTCTATTAATGGTCATGTCTTTTCACTGACAAGCGATAAGAAACCTATAAATTATTGTGCTTCAGTTTTTAGAGAACACAAGAATTCAAATTTCCTTCTTCTTTATTTTCTGAGCAAAACCTAAAAGCAAACATCCCCCTTTTTACACCAGTTCTTCGTCTACATCGATTTCTCACAAAAATAGCTTTTGCTCCACATCGTTCAATGCACAATCTAACCTCCCTGTTTTGGATTGTGAGGAAGCATCGGATCTCTATGATGAGATTAGGGCATTCGAAGCCCATTATTCCGATGCCAAAATCCTTTCGCTCAACATACCGTATATTGTCCCTCGATGGGCTTCCGACCGCCAGGGTCAAACCCTTAGCCATATAGCTTTGGGTCCTTGCTTCGAGTCATCTGCCTTTGAAGATGATGCCTCCCATGTACCTAATTTGCTCGGGACATGGCCAGACCTCGAGTTCGATAATGCTCCGATTTGTTTAAAGGGTGCCCGTAAGTTTGCTTAGACTAGCCCAACAAAGCCAACCATAGGTTGGATTGGCAATACCGACGCCTTCCCCTGGTTCAATCACCTCAATCGATTTCATACGAAATGGGAGAATAATCGAGTGATGGGGCTAATTCGAATAGCCTGTTACCAAACCCTCCCCTTCGAACAAGTAATGACAAATGCCCTTTCTCTCTCGTGGCATCCTTCGTATAACTGCTTCATATTGCCTCGAGGACTTTAGACGGTCACCCTCAAAGATGTGGCTCTTATTACCAGAGCATCGCCCTACGGGGTTGTACTTCGAATTGGTGAAGTGGAGGGTGATGCTCGAGCACTCTTGAAAGCTACCAATACCTGGTTTAAATACCATGGTAAAAGTAGGGGTGCCAATATTTCCTATTCAGGATTAGTTAAGCACTTCATCGAGACGGATGACGAGGTTACTGATTTCGAAGAGGTACTATTTTTGAATTATGTCTTCTGCCGCCTATTCATGAATGCATGTTGTGCAGTCAACAAGACATTCTTGCCTCTTGCTGCTAACATTGCCACAGCTTTGGATCCTGTCGAATTGGGTCCTTTCATCCTGGCCCACTTCTACAGGATGATGTTTCACATTTACGAAGACCCTTCGAAGGTTAAGAAGGTTGCAGGTCTGTTATGGTTACTAACTTGCTGGTCATTCCTATACTACCCGGAGTTGCTAAATATCAGGACTCCATCATCCGAAGAGGGAACCCCATCCTCGAATACTATTCAGCCCCTTTCGAATTGGGCGTGCTATGGGGAAGCTACCATGAACCTCTTGATTCCCCTCAAGAAAGTATCCTATCTATTAGTGCTGAGTGCGGTGTACAACCCATTGCATATCTCGACCTGGGGCCCATTCTTCGAAACCAGATATGATCAGGCTCCGAATCACTGGTCACATGTGGCCCTGCCATCTTGGCTGCTCGAGATTGATTCCCTAAGGCGGACTGATGATGATCGTCCTTATTGGAGATCTACCCTTTCCTCTCGAGATCTCTTGTATGCGGATAACAATCCCGGAGTCAAGGTTTACAACCCTCAGGTATTCCTTTAATATTCTTCATGTTCTATAATTTGAGTGAATTCGAGTGAATATCTTCGTTTATTTACATATTACCATTTTCTTTGCAGTTATGTTCGAGACAGTTTGGCATGAGCCAAAGCTTCGCTCTACCTTTTCTGGGCACTCTGAATCGACCATGGTCAGGCAGATCAACCATTTTTCCCAAGACAAAAAAGAGAATCGGCCGAGGCAACCATTCGAGGAAAACCTTCCAGCCAGATTGTTGTCTCCCCTATCCCGAGCTTTTGTAGGCTCCTTCGAGTGGATCCCCACTTCGCCGAATTCTGGAATCAAGTCTTGAAGCGCAACTTCTTGAGGCAAATTATTCAAAAGTTGGTCATGGATGCCACAAGACTCTGTTCGGGATCTATCCAAATGACTGCTTTATCCAGAGTGCTATCCTATGAGGTATGGGTAACGAAATGTCTTCCTCTTTTCATTTCTATTTTGCACTTTCAAATATCTTGATCTTTCGATTTCGGTATGTATGAACAGGACGATGCATATGTTATCCCTTTTTCACTCACATCGGGGTGGAGATTCGAAAGAGATAATCCCTTGGTCCACTCACATGAAAGGCTTTACCAGGCCCTTCGAGAATCTGAGGCTTTATCGATGCCTCCCCTCAGATCCATTCCACCTGCCCACCCCTCAAGAGCAGACAAGGCCAAGGCCCCTGTTACTGCTACATCTCCGCCCGTTACTCGAAGACGCCGAACTGGGGGCATCACCATTAGAGAGCCTTCTCCCCCACTTCAAACTACGACCGAGGTTGAAGATGAAGATGCACCCATTGTATTCCAAAGGCGAAGGTTACATGGGTCTTTCGAGGCTGGTTAGCATTTCTTCTTTACCTTTTTATAAGTTTTTCATATCTTTCTTCGTTTATATTGATAGGACATTTGCATGCAGGCCCTTCGAATGAGACTCCTTCCATAGTGACTCCTCTGCAAAAAACCACATATACTATAGCTCCAGTAATCGAGATAGAAGATGAGGCTGAATTGGACATGCCCTTACAGGCGGATGCCCTAGTCGAGGCACCTCCTCATGATATCCCATCTCAGTCGAGGGAACATACTCAAGTCCTCAAGGACCATTCTTCAGGTAAGTGTCTTAGTAGTGGTTTCACTTCTACTTGTACAGCAGTTTCTTGGCTTGGATTTTTACAAACACTTCATTTTGTAGATTCTGAAGAGACTTTAGTAGAGAATCCTGCTTTTGTGGCGGAAGAGGAAAGGACTGGTGAAGGAGCTCTCGAGTTGGGTTCCTCACAGCCTACCGAATGCACTTCCGAAGTTCCTCCATTCGAAGGTAAGACTAACTATGTCGACACTTGCTCAATACGACTATTATGATTTAACCTTTTGTTCTTTTAGGCATTGAAATCACCCCTGAGGAAATTCTTGAAAATCAAATCGCAACGCAATCTCTTGAGATCCGGGATGCCCCTCTACCTCGAATGCAGCTGTACCTACTAATGTCATCCCAATCGAAGGTAAACAAATTTGCCATATTATCGTATATCATTTGCATGATCCTTTATGTCCCTTAAGATATTTCGTGTTTCATTCTCAGGGAATGTTGAACTTATGTCTTTCTCGAGGGTTGACTTAAGCGAAGCCCTTAATGCCATCAAAATTGATCCGACCAACCAAGAGCTGCTTGGGAGGACTCGTTCGCTCCTGGATGGTGCAACACCAAGGATTGCTTTCCAGTGTCGTCCTATGTTTGTCGCGGCGAGGCAGATGTTCGAGAATCGCTTGACGGCTATCCAAGGTTTGATCGATCAGGGTCTTACCCCTTTTGAGGAAAATATTCACCCTATGGGATCCCAACAATTGGGTCAACTTCAAGTTTGAGTCCCTACTCTAGAAAATACTCGAGCAAATTATCTGGCCCAAGTTGCAGAACTAGATGCCAGAATAGCTGGTCTCCAAACTGAGAGGGACCACCTTCTAGATCTGGCCAACAAGACCAATGAGGAATTGTCGGTTGTTAACAATCAGATTGCCCTACTCACACAGGAGTTCGAGACGATGGTGAAGCCGGCATTGCTCGAGAAAGATGCATTTATTTTAGCTTTAAATGTATTGATAGACTCTTTACGCTTTCTAGAGTAGTCATGTCGATTAGTACTTTCGAATAGTAATTTTCTGCTCTACTTATTGTTTATGAACAAACTGCCAGTTTTCGGCATTCTCTTGAATATAATATCCACATTTTCTTGCCATATACTTGGAGTATATGTCTTCAAATGTCTTGCATTTAAACTCCTTCCATATTCTTTTCCATTTAAGTACTGAAGTCTAAATGAGTTTCCCGATAATTTGCTTGAGATTGAAAATGGCCCTTCCCACTTAGGTGACCATTTTCCTAAAAAATGATCTTTCGAGCCTTTTGGCAATATCATTTTCCAGACTAAATCCCCTACTTCGAAGGATTTTTTCTTGACTTTTTTATTGTAGCTTTTTTCTACTTTCTTTTTCTGGAGTTCGATTTGCTATAATGCCATTATTTGAGTCATTTCATGATCCAATTTCTCCATGGTCATATTCTCGATATACTCCTCTCGTGTGAGTTTTGATTGCTCCAAAATCCTTTGTGACTTAATATTTATCTTCATCGGTATAACAGCTTTGTGACCGTACACTAATTGAAAAGGTGTAACCCCTAGGCTGTCTTTTTTTATATTCCTTAATGCCCATAAAGTATCCATAAGCAATTCGTGCCAAATCTTAGGATTGTTTTGTATCATTTTCGAGATACATCCTTTAATTAACTTATTTGAAGATTCAGCCTGTCCGTTTTCTTGAGCATAATAAGGGGTTGAATTCAACAACTTTATCTTAAACTGACTCAGAAATTCTAACATCTCTGTGCTGTTGAAAACCCTAGCCTGGTCGAAAGTTATAGACTCAGGTATCCCGAATCGAGTTATGATATATTTCTTAATAAAATCAACCACCAACTTCGAATTGATATTCTCGAAGGCCTTAGCCTCAACCCATTTGGTAAAGTAGTCTGTAGCTACTAAAATATAACTATGCCTTTTTGAAGAAGCTGGCTTTATCTCACCTATGATATCTATAGTCCATCCTCGAAATGGCCACGGTTTTACAATTGAGTTCAGCTCAACTGTAGGCTGCCTTAACACTTTGCCATATTTTTGACATTATTTGCAACCTTTTGCGTAATTTATGCAATCCTTAAGACAGTTGGCCAGTGAAAATCATATCGATGTATCATCCATCTCATCTTTTGGCCGGCTTGATGAGCACCGCAGATCCCTTTATGGGTTTCTGCCATTATAACCAAAGCGTCCTCTAAATCGAGGCACTTTAATAAAACTCCTTGAGTATCTTTTCGATAAAAGTCTTGCCCATCATAAAAATAATGGTGAGCCATTAGTTTTAACTTATTCAAAAATCCTCCTTTGGTTGGATCCTTCAAGTACTCTATAATCTCGAGACGCCAATCTTCTTTTTCCTTGAAGATATCGACCTTATTAATACATAACGTCCTTTGTTCGAACGGTAATAAAATTCTTGTTTCGAGTTGAATTGTTGATTCGAGTAAATTAAGATTGATTTTATAACCTGATGTCATTTGGGCCAAATCATTGGCAATTTGATTCTTTTCTCTTGGCACATATATAACCTCTACTGATTCGAAGTAACTCATCAGTTGATGCACTCGAGCATATGAAGCTATTGATACTGGGCTAATACATTTAAATATTCCCTTTATCTAATTTATGATTAATTGAGAATCTCTTTTTACTTCAATGTTTCTTGCTCCTATGTCGAGTAGTATTTCTAAACCTAAAATGAGAGCTTCGTATTCTGCTCTATTATTTGTGCAATCTCCTTCGATTTTCGTGCACATTTTAGTAATCAACTTTGATGGGGATATGATGTATATCCCTACCCCAGCACTATCTCGAGTGCTTGATCCATCGAAATACAAAACCCAAGGGACTTTGCCATCGAAATCAACATTGAAGATTTCGAGCAATTCATCTTTCATTGGAGGATGATCAGCTAAGAAATCAGCTATTACTTGACCTTTTACGGTCCTTTAAGGCACGTAGCATAAATCAAACTGGAGTAGACTGAGACTCCATTTACTTAACCGTCCCTTTATTATAGGTTGATTGATCATAAATTTAATTACATCAGTTGGTGAGAAAAGTATAGGCTTAGACACCATTTTTCAATTGAGGTGTATCTTTTTTCGGCATCATTTAAGAGCTTACTTAGGTAGAAAACAGATTGTTCATATCCTCTATCATTCTCTTGCACGATTAGACGACCAATCGAATGGTCAGCCACAGATATATATAATCTCAACTTTTTCCCTTTTCGAGGAGGAATTAACACTGGGGGTTGAGTCAAACAAAATTTTATGGCCTCGAAAGCCTCTTGCTGTTTGTATCCCCAAACAAACTCGTCTTCATTTTTTAAACGTAAGATGGGCGAGAATGCTTCTGTTTTCCCAGCTAAATTAACTATGAACCTTCGCAAGAAATTAACTTGCCCTAGAAAACGTTGAAGTTTTTTTTATTTTTCGGAGGTTTGGCCTCCAATACGGCCCTAGCTTTATTTCGATCCACCTTGATGCCTCGATTATGAATGAAGAAACCTAAAAAGTTTCCGGCTTCCACACCGAAAGCACATTTTAATGAATTCATTTTTTATTTGAAATGCCTCATTCGTTCGAAGGCTTTGGTCAAAGAGTTCAAGTGGTCTTGATAGGTCTGAGCTTTGACCACAATATCATCTATATATATTTTGAGGGACTTACCTATAAGGTCATGAAACATATAATTCATTGTTCTTTGGTATATAGCCCTAACATTTTTTAATCTGAAGGGCATGGCTACCCATTCGAAGGTTCATATGGAGCCTGGGCATAGAAACGCCGTTTTGTTTCTATCTTCTTCGGATATTTTTAATTGATAATATCCTGAGTAACCATCCATAAAAGACATCAATTTATGCCTCACAGCTGCATCAATCAAGATGTCTGCCATGGGCATAAGATACTCATCTTTTGGTGTGGCTTTGTTCAAGTCTCGAAAGTCAATAAATATTCTCACCTTTCCATTTTTCTTTATTACTGAGACAATGTTTGCCATCCATTCGACATATCGAACTGGTCTTATGAACTTAGCCTCGACTAATTTTTCAATTTCATCCTTGATTGCCCCCATTAATTCTGGGGACATTCATCGAGGCGCCTGTATTACTAGCTTAAAGCCGGGTTTAATCGGCAACTCGTGTCGGGCTATGTTTATGTCAATCCCAGGCATTTCATGATGAGCCCATGCAAAACAATCTTTAAGTTGTTGTACGATCTCGATTAGCTTTTCCTTTTCAAATTGTTTTAATTTTGCACTTATATAGGTCATTCTTGGACTTTCTATAGTCCCGAGATTGACCTCCTCTAGAGGGTCTTGGATATCCTTTCGGATATCTTCATCAGGTTCTATAACTCCCTGTTCGAACACATCAGCCTCACAGTCTTCTTTATTTTCTAAACATTCGATCATGTTATTACTAGTTGCTGTACTAAAATCCTCGAGTAAAGCATGGTTGTAAATAGATAAACCGGAAATAAATTTTTCAATTATCAATTTCTTAATTAAGCATTCGGTTACATCATTACTTCTAACTTTGTCCATTAAAACTAAAGATTTACAGAACTTTCTACTTCGATCTATGCTGAACCACCGTCTATTTTGGCTGTAGACTGTTCCACCTTTTCTCGAGCTATAATGCTTCCATCTCCACCTTCTGCCCCTGCCGTTTCGATGGCTGGATACTGTGGAGCTTGTTCGTCCTTCACTTCTATCTCTCTGGCCAAGTACCTGGCATGAACAATATGGGTGTCAACAAAATAGGAATTTTTCTCGGCTTTGATTATTTTAAATTTATGTCCGTTCCAACAGACCAAAACTTGATGTAGGGTGGAAGGGATACAATAATTTTGATGTATCCAATCTCTCCCCAGTAAGGCATTAAATGATGGTGAATTCGTGTTTACCACAAAAAATGCAGAGTACGAGCTCTGGGTTCCAACCTTTATTCGACAAGGTAAGACTCCAACCACTCGAGTGGCCTGTCCAGAAAAACCATATACCGAAACATCAGTAGTGACTAGGTCTTTCACTGTCTTTCCAATTTGTTCTAACGTTTTTTCGGGTAAGATGTTAACAGTAGCACCATTATCAACTAGGATTTTATTAACTTTAATGCCTTCGATTTCAGCTTCCACAAATAATGTCCTCATATGGTTGTTGTTGATCTTTTCTTTCGAAAATAAAAAATCAATTAAGTTTTTATTTTCTGACTTCGTTTCAGACAACCTACGGTTCAGAAGTTGGGACTTGGAACTATTACCTGAGTCTGAGATGGTCAACATCTCGGGTGATTTTTCCTCCTCTTCTGTTATATCATCTCTTGCAGCGAATGATGTTGTTAACACCGTCACCATATGCACGTCCTTGTCTTCTTCGAAATGCAAGGCTCTTTTTAGGGAAGCTTCCTTTGCTTTCAACTCGGCTTCATTTGCCGAACCTTCATGAGTGTCATCTCCCAACAGGATGTCCAGGTCATCACCTGACTCAAAATCATCAAAGTCCTCATCTTCTTCGAACTTCGCACTTTTTCCTTTCAGAATGGTCTCTTTGAATTGGTCACTCAATTGGTCCATCTCCTTTTCACACTCATCCATTTCAGGCCTCGCTTCTACCTTAGCTTTTAACAGGCCTCTGTTTAATGCCTCCTCTTCGATTCGGAGATTAGCGATAACGGCCTCTTGCTGCATTTCAAAGGCCACAGCAGCTCGGGAGTAAGCTTTTGCTGTTTGATAGCCTTCGGGTGGCTACTTTTCTTCTCCTCAATTTGCCCGTTGGATTCACTTAGCCTGCTAAATGGAGAATCCCTTCCTTCCAATGGTGGCCTTCCATAACCTCTGCATCCCATTTCCTCGAAAATGCCGGTTATAAGGTTGGAAGGCGAAGCTGTTGTTCTCGAACCTTTGTCTTTTGTTCCATTCCTTTTGGTAAGCCGGGATCCAATCAGGGTCATTCATGATCACCTGAAGCCTCACCAACTCGTAGTGCAGAGTGTCAGCACAATGACTGCAGAGTACCTTCTGCATCTGGTTAAGATTCTCAACCACCCTCGAAGGGACCTGAGAAATCATTTCACACCTGGGGGTCTCGAGTGCCTCCTTGTATGTTTTTTCCTCAGCCTTTGGGGCCTGAAGAATCACTTCGACGTGCGACTCCTGTTCCTTGGGCTTTTCGTCTCGACCAATCTCCAAGATCTATTTATTTATCACAGATAAGATGATCTTACCCCTTTCGAGCTGTTTGGCCACAAATCGCCTGAAGATTTGTGTTAGGAATTTCATGTTAGATGTTTTGATGATGACAATTAGGACTTTTTGTTAGACCCCAAAATATGTAAGTTTGATTTTAGCTTTGAAGCGTTAGATTTGTAATAAGCTTTGTTTTGTTTTTATTCTAGATTGTTAGGCTAAGTAGTCTTAGGCTGAGAGTCTGATAATTTTTTAGAGAGTTTATTAGTGGTAAAGTTTGAAGACTCAAGCGCTTGAAGTCTGAATAAAGATGAAGTTTCCAAGCGTCTAGAATGACCAGCTACATCAAGCATCACCTTATAGGATAGAAGTGATTCAAGGATGAATAAGCGTCTATCAATGACTGATTTCACCTGAATTTATTTCTAAGTCCAGAAGGAGTTGATTCAAATATTCTCAATGCATTAAGTGCCAACGGGCATTTAATTCAAATGCATTGAATGCTAATAAGAGCATTAAATGTGATAAGCACTTTCAGACATACGGAGAAGCCACCCTATTGGACTGTCAACTATTCACAGACTGCAGCACCAACTTTTGTTCAATAGATTTTCAGGAAAAAGGACAAAAGTTATTCACTCGCGGAAGTGAGAGACATGCGCCTGTGCATGTATCAAACGGACACTTTTTCCAAGAATGCCTATAAATAGGACTTCAACAACAAGCCAAATACATACGATCGATTTCCAAGCCAAATTGTTGTTGCATTGAAGTCTCATTCCTTAAACTCTCAGAAAAGCCAGAATATTCAAGAAAACATTCTCTTTGCTTTTCTTCAATTCCTGAGACAGTCAACCAATATCTCAAACATTCTTTTCGAAAAAACCAAATTACTACTGAGATATTTCCAGTTGTTTGAACTTCATCAAAATCAAACAAATCATTTAGAAAACCCCATCCAAGCCTCGCGATCTGTGTGAAGTCGAAGTTTGATACTTGCATTATTGCTGGGTGAAAGAAGCAAGGGGATTGAAGTGATTTGGAGCAAAAATCTGTGTGAATAAGGAGCTCAAGTCATCGACATCCATCTCTCCCTAATTTGTAGAAGATTCTGTGTGATTCTTTGAAAATCACTTTAGTGGATTGCCTCCAAGTGTTCAAGGAGAAGAAGGACGTAGTTGGGATTACACCACCTAACGAACCTTACAAATATTGTGTTCTTTACTTTACATTCAGTTTTCATATTGTCATATCATAAATTGATCAAGTAAAACTTAATCAAACGCTAAGCAACTAAATACACTTTCTGTGTCGCTACAGCTTTTAAAAAGAAGACTACAAAAATCATTCCGTTGTGCTAACACTGATTAAAGAACCGAACGCTTAAACCTACTTGGTTAAAGTATTCAAATCTTGAAGTCTAAGTTAACTTTCTAAAAGCAGTCTTCATTGTACGCTTAGCCTAAGCGTCTATATTTCAAGTAAACGCTCAGTCAAGCGTCTACATTTCAAGCGTCCAAAACCATTTTAATACGAAACTTTTTTAAGTCGAAAAAGACTTCAGGGTCTATTCAACCCCCCCCCCCCGCCTTTCTAGACCCTTTCGTATGCCACTTGGGACCAACAAGTGGTATCGGAGCGGTTAAAGTTGAAATTTTAAAATTTCCAAGCACAGCTTCTTGTTTAGATTCTTTTCAAACTTAGTTGCTTTAGATTTTAAAAATGGCATTTGCTAAAGTTCCCAAACTGACTGAGTCAAATTTTGACACATGGAAAGTCAAAGCATTTACATATCTCTGTTCTTGTGATGATGACATGTGTGATATTATTTCAGATGGGCCAATCAAAATATATAAAATTATCACTAGAGCGCCTGGAGCCACGGAAGACACTCCAGATGGTTACGTTGAAAAATCAAAACAAGAATGGTCTCCAGATGAGCGTCGAAGAGCTAATTTGGATAATGTTGGTCGTAACGCTCTATATACGGCTATTGGTGATAATGACAACCTATTTAACAAGATCAAATCGTGCAAAACCACCAAAGAAATATGGGATAAGTTGGCTACAATTTGTGGTGGCTCAGCACAGATTAAAGAGAACAAACTTTCCATTGCCAACGAAAAGTTTAACGGATTTAAGATGTTACCCAATGAAACTTTAGAGCAATTAGACATAAGATTTACAGCTCTGGTTACAGAACTTATATCGTTGGGAATGGATTTACAGAATCGGGAAATGGTGGTTAAGATCTTTAGAAGTTTACCAAGTAAATTCTTGATGAAGACAACTGCTATGAGAGAATCAAATATGTTGGATCTCCTAACTCCAGAAGACGTTTTTTTAGAGCTCAAAGCATTTGAGTTTGAGTTAAATTCTGCTAGTGATGTTGTGAGTAGTCCGGTGATTGAATCTGGAGCGCTTATAGCATCAATCAAAGGGAAATCGGGTAATAAAGGAAAGAATTTAGGTATCAATGAGGAAGTGGAGTTGGCTTTGCTGAATAGATTCAGGAAGTTCTTGAGATATGAAAAGAAAGGAAAAGGTTTCAATAACCAAGGACAAAGTTCATATCAAGCACCTTCTCCGGTGCAACAACAATTTCAAGCACCTCAGTATTCTGTTCCTTCACCCCAAGCACCTGCTCAATACCAAGCATCTACTCAAAATCTCTCAGCTCCAGTGGTCTCAAAACCACACATTGCAAGGTTAACAAATGAACAAAAGATGAAAACTAATCATTGTTATAATTGCAGGAAACCAGGGCACTACCAGGTAAATTGCCCTTATCCAAATATATCCAAGCCCTCAAGGCAGGATTACTTGGATAGAAACCAATTCAGGAGCAACCTTCGTCAACAAGGTCTGCTAGCTGAATCAAAACCAGCATTCTCACCTGAAGATTTAGAATCATCAGAGGAGAGTAGTGATGATGATGAGCCATTAGATGACTCGGCGCTCATATGTCTCATGACCAGAGATGATGAAGCGTCTCCTGAGGTAATCAATGAATTATGTATTCCTCTCTCTTATGATGAATTACTTGACAAAGTCAAAGAATACTACAATGAATGTCAAGAAGCTGAAATATATTAAAACGATTTCGCTATTATCTCATCACTCACAAGAGATAAAGTAACGCTCAAAGCAGAGTTGCAAGTTCAGCAACAGTGCATTGAGAAGAACCAATCGCTTGAGAGTGAAATTATTCAATTAAAAAGCTATCTTGATATAATAGTTAAGAGAGAAGCTGATTTGATCGCTAGACTTGCTAAATCAGAGCAGCTCATCTCATCATTATCAAAAGCTTCTAGAAAGTTGGATAATGGGACTGAAGTAACTAGATTATTTGGTGAAAAGACCGGTTTAGGATGCGATAAACTCGGTAAACAACCTAATAAATCTAATGTTACGGCGAATAACAAAGGAAAGGGTGTTATCTTAGTTGAGAAAAGGTCAAAAAGTCAAACACTAAATGAACCTAGCGACAATGGTAAGAGGCCAAATGAGAAAGCCAAAGCTGACTCAGGCAAGGGTAAGGCTAAGGCAAATGATTCACAAAGACGGTTTTATCCAAATGCTCAAAAGGCTAAAGATAAGTCCGACCACTGTGAATTAAGCGCTAAGTGTCCAGCACCAAAAGTGCAACCCAAGCTAGCGCCAAGGAAATACCAGCGTCAATATCCAAAGCAGTCAAGGTCATATTATCGATACCATGATAATTATGATTATGACTATGATTATGATCACTGTTATAATCAAGGATATTATTATACAACCAAACAACACACATAACACAATGTGAAACCCAAGAAGGCCAGTATTCCTACAACGAAGACCAGGCAAATATGGGTTCCTAAAGTTCTAATTGAAACTAACAAAACTACTAATGTTAAAAGGACCTAAGCAACAATGGATACCTAAACAGAAATAGAACTTCCCTTTTGATTGCAGGTACCTAGAGCTAGAGCCAATACATCTGTTTGGTACTTCGATAGTGGATCGTCAAGGCACATGACTGGTTCCAAGGATCTTCTGATCAACTATTGAGTTGCCAATGGTCCTCGGGTTGTATTTGGTGACAACTCGAAAGGTAAAACCAAAGGTATAGGTACTATGCATAGGAGGAACATCATGATAAGTGATGTTTATTACGTTGAGGGTCTAAAGCACAATTTATTAAGCATAAGTCAATTTTGTGATAAAGGCTTTGAAGTCATATTCTCAAGCGACTATTGCTATATAAATGACGCTAAGACTAAGTGTACTAAATTGAAGGGTAAAAGAACTAACAACGTATATTTGGTAGATTAGGGTTCAACAGTTGATAACAACCCAACATGCTTTGTTGCTAAAAATGAATCTAAAATGGGTTGGTTATGGCATAGAAAAATGAATCACCTCAACTTTAAGACAATCTCTCGGCTTATAAGTCAAAATCTTGTAGAGGGATTACCAAATGGACCATTTCATAAGGATCGTCTTTGTGACGCTTGTCAAATGGGTAAACAAGTTAAGTCATCGTTCAAGAGAAAACCTCATTTATCTACCTCTAGAATACTTGAACTACTTCACATGGATTTGTTTGGACCTGTTCAAACGATCAGTGTAAGCGGTAAAAAGTATACTTTGGTGATAGTAGATGATTTCTCTCGATTTACTTGGGTGGAATTTCTTTCATCCAAAGATGAGACATGTGACAAGTTAACAACGCTTATTCGACAACTTCAAACATTGAAAAATCTTAAAGTTGCAAGAATAAGAAGCGATCACGATACTGAGTTTACTAACAAGATTGTTGAGAAGTTTTGTGCAGAGAATGGAATACATCATGAGTATTCTGCTCCCAGAACTCCCCAACAGAATGGTGTTGCTGAGCACCGGAACCGAATGCTCAAGGAATCCGCTAGGACGATGTTAGCAGAATCCAAGCTTGCTCCTAAATTTTGGGCCGAAGCGATCAACACTGCATGTTACACTCAAAACCATTGCATGATCAACAAACAGCATGGGAAAACTCCATATGAACTATGGAAGGGACGTAAGCCAAATGTTTCATATTTTCACGTCTTTGGTTCTAAATGCTTTATCCATAATAATGGATCCCAAAGCCTAAATACATTTGATCCTAAAGCGGATGAGGGAATCTTTCTAGGCTACGCCAAGAATGGAAAGAATTTTCGCATCCTAAATAAGATCAAATCAAAGGTTGAGGAATCTATTCATGTTGTTTTTGATGATGCTAGCCAAGAACCGAGTAAGGTTAATATAAATGATGTAGGAGTTGAAGATCTATGTCATCAAGCGTCTAAGATCACCATTAACTATGACAGTGACGACGATGATGAGATCTCAGTTCCACCTCCTAAGATTACTCGTGAGGTTACTGTGGATAATTATGTAAGAAATGCTGATGATCATGAAGAGAGTGATCATCAAGAGCAAACAAGGATTTGTGAACTTGAAGCGCCTACGCAAGAAGATAGTCAATTGTCTGATCGTCAAGCGCCTGTTCAACCTCTTAACCCTTTCCAACCAGATAGACTATAGCTGTGTGATCATCCACCTGAGCAGATTATTGGAGATATTGGAGCGCCTGTTAGGACTAGAGCCGCTACATTCAATGCGGCTATGTTCGCAAGATTTCTATCTCAAATGGAACCTAAGAAAGTGGATAAAGCTCTAAGTGATCCAAGTTGGATTGAAGCCATGCAAGAAGAGCTTAATCAGTTTGAGCGTAGTAAGGTTTGGACGCTAGTACCAAGACCAACTCACCAAGGAGTCATTGGAACTAGATGAGTTTATAGAAACAAGATGGATGAGAATGGAATTGTAATAAGAAACAAGGCCAGACTCGTAGCTCAAGGATATTTCCAAGAAGAGGGTATTGATTTTGATGAGACATACGCTCCTGTCGCCCGTCTTGAAGCAATCTGCATGTTTCTAGCGTATGCAGCGTTCAACAAGTTCATGGTGTATCAGATGGACGTGAAGAGTGCTTTCCTGAATGGTAAACTCCAAGAAGAGGGATATGTGGAGCAACCACCGGTATTCATCAACAATCATGGTAAGGGTATGGTCTACAAGCTAGACAAAGCACTTTATGGGCTTAAGCAAGCACCCCGAGCATGGTATGACACTCTCTCTATCTTCCTTATTGGTAAAGGCTTTTCGAAAGGCAGCGTTGATACAACGTTATTTAAAATTACCAATAACGAAGATATCCTCTTAGTCCAAATTTATGTTTGTTAGGAATTTCATGTTAGAAGTTTTGATGATGACAATTAAGTTTTTGTTAGACCCCAAAAAGTTGTAAGTTTATTTTTTGTAGAAAACTTGTATAGGCTTTGAAGCGTTAGACTTGTAATAGATTTATTAGGCTTTGTTATCTTACTTTAGAGTGTTAGGCAAAATAGTCTTAGGCTGAGCGTCTGATGATTTCTGAGTGAGTTTATCAGTGGTAAAGTTCGAAGACTCAAGCGCCTGATCTCAGAAGATAGATACAGTCTCCAAGCGTCCACTTTGGCCAGCTATATCAAGCGTTACCTTATGGGACAGAAGTGATCTCACCTGAATTTACTTCTAAGTCCAGAAGGAGTTTAATGCAAATATTCTCAAAGCATTAAATACCAACGGGTATTAATTTCAAATGCATTAAATGTTGATAAGAGCATTTAATATGATAAGCAATGTCAGACGTACGGAGAAGCCACCCTATTGGACTGTCAACTATCTCAGACTGCAGCACCAACTTTCGTGCAGCAGATTTTCAGGAAAAAGGACAAAAGCTGTTCACTCGCGAAAGTGAGAGACACGCGCCAGTGCATGTGTCAAACGGACACTTTCTCCAAGAATACCTATAAATAGGACTTCAACAACAAACAAAACAAGATGCAACAATTTTATCAAAGCCAAATTGCTGTTGCATTAAAATCTCATTCCTTAAATTCTCAGAAAAGCCCGAAACTTCAAGAAACATCCAAATTGCTTTTCTTATATTCCTGAGACAGTCAACAAATATCTCAAACATTCTTTTTGCAGAAACCAGATTCCTACTGAGATATTACCAAGTTGTTTGAACTTCATCAAAATCAAACAAACCTTTTAGAAAATCCCATCCAAGCCTCGCGATCTGTGTGAAGTCGAAGTTGGATACTTGCATCATTTCTGGGTGAAAGAAGCAAGAGGGTTGAAGTGATTTGAAGCAGAAATCTGTGTGATCAAGGAGCTCAAGTCATCGACATCCATCTCTCCCTAATTTGTAGAAGATTCTGTGTGATTCTTTGAGAATCATCTTAGTGGATTGCCTCCAAGTGCAAAGGAGAAGAAGGACGTAGTTGGGATTACACCACCCAACGAACCTTACAAATATTGTGTTATTTACTTTTCAGTCATTTCATTCATCTATCACATCACTGCATAAGTAAAACACAATCAAAAGCTAAGCACCTAAGAAACATCTTGTGACGCTAAAACTTTCAAAGAGAAGACTCCAAAATCATTCCGCTGTGCTAACCCTGATTAAAAGAACTGAACGCTTAACCTACAAGGTCAAAGTATTCAATTCCTGAAGTCTAAGTTAACTTTATAAAACAGTCTTCAGTAGACGCTTCACAAAGTCTCAAATATCCTGTGTGAACGCTAAGGTGAAGCGTCACACTCTTCAAGCGTCTATCATTTCAAGCGTCCAAATACGTTTAATACGAAATCAATTTTAAGTCGAAAAAGACTTAAAGGGTCTATTCAACCCCCCCCCCTTCTAGACCCTTTCGTATGCCACTTGGGACCAACAAGTGGTATCAGAGCGGTTAATTTTGAAATTTTAAAATTTCCAAGCATAACTGCTTGTTTAGATCTTTTTCTTTCAAAATCTAGTTGCTTTTTTTTAAAAAAAAAGCTTAGATATGGCATTTGCTAAAGTTCCCAAATTGACAGAATCAAATTTTGACACATGGAAAGTCAAAGCATTTACGTATTTATGTTCATGCGATGATGACATGTGCGATATTATTTCAGATGGGCCAATCAAAATATACAAAGTTATCACAAGAGCGCCTGGAGCCACAGAAGAAACCCCTGATGGTTACGTTGAAAAACCAAAACAAGAATGGTCTCCAGATGAGCGTCGAAGAGCTAACTTGGACAATGTTGGTCGCAACGCTCTGTATACGGCTATTGGTGATAATGATAACTTATTCAATAAAATCAAATCTTGCAAAACGACTAAAGAAATATGGGATAAGCTGGCTACAATCTGTGGTGGTTCAGCTCAAATCAAAGAAAACAAACTTTCCATTGCTAAGGAAAAGTTTAACGGATTTAAGATGCTACCCAATGAAACACTAGAGCAATTGGATATAAGATTCACAGCTCTTGTTACAGAACTTACGTCATTGGGAATGGACTTACAGAATCGAGAAATGGTGGTTAAGATCTTTAGAAGTCTACCAAGTAAATTCTTGATGAAGACAACAGCTATGAGAGAATCAAACATGCTGGATCTCTTAACTCCAGAAGACGCCTTTTCAGAGATAAAAGCTTTTGAGTTCGAGTTGAACTCTGCTAGTGACATTGTGAGTAATCCAGTGATTGAATCTGGAGCGCTCATTGCATCAATCAAAGGCAAATCGGGTAACAAAGGAAAGAATTCGGACATTAATGAGGAAGAAGAGTTGGCTTTGCTGAATAGATTCAGGAAGTTCTTGAGATATGAAAAGAAAGGAAAAGGTCCTAATAATCAAGGACAAAGTTCATATCAAGCGCCTTCTCCCATACAACAACAGTTTCAAGCGCCTCAATATTCTGTTCCTTTACCTCAAGCGCCTACTCAATATCAAGCGTCTACTCAAAATCTTCCAGCTCCAGTGGTTTCTAAACCACACACTGCAAGGCTAACAAGTGAACAAAAAATGAAAACCAATCTTTGTTATAATTGCAGGAAACCGGGGCACTACCAGGTAAATTGTCCCTATCCAAATGTATCCAAGCCCTCAAGGCAGGATTACTTGGATAGAAACCAATTCAGGAGCAACCTTCGACAACAAGGTTTGCTTGCGGAATCAGAACCAGCATCAGCACCTGAAGATTTAGAATCATCAGACGAAAGTAGTGATGATGATGAGCCGATAGATGACTCAGCGCTCATATGTCTCATGGCCAGAGATGATGAAGCGTCCCCTGAGGTAATCAATGAATTATCAATTCCTCTTTCTTATGATGAATTACTTGACAAAGTCAAAGAATATTACAATGAATGTCAAGAAGCTGCCAAAATATATCAAAATGATCTCGCTATTATTTCATCACTCACAAACGATAAAGTAACGCTCAGAGCAGAGTTGCAAATTCAGCAACAGTGCATTGAGAAAAACCAATCGCTTGAGAGTGAAGTTATTCAATTGAGAGGTGATATTGATATAATAGTCAAGAGAGAAGCTGATCTGATGGCTAGACTTGCCAAGTCAGAACAGCTCATCTCATCGTTGTCCAAAGCATCCAGAAAGCTCGACAATGTGACTGAAATAACAAGGTTGTTTGGAGAAAAGACCGGTTTAGGATGCAATGAATTCGGTAAACAACCAAACAAACCTAATGTTACGGCAAACAACAAAGGAAAGGGTGTTTTCTTTGTTAAGAAAGGTTCACAAGGTCAAACTCAAAATGAACCAAGGGACAATGGTAAGAGGCCAAATGAGAAAGTCAAAACTAACTCAGACAAGGGTAAGGCTAAAGCAAATGATCCACAAAGACAGACTCATCCAAACGCTCAAAAAGCTAAGGATAAATCTAGTCACTGTGAATCAAGCGCTAAGCGTCTAGCACCAAACGTGCAACTCAAGCCAGAGCCAAGGAAATACCAGCGTCGATATCCAAAACAGTCAAGATCATATTATCGATACTATGATAATTATGATTATGACTATTATTATAATCGTGGATATTATTATACATCCAAAAATTACACACAGCACAAGGTGAAACCAAAAAAAGCCAATATTCCTACTATGAAGACAAGGCAAATTTGGATTCCTAAAGTTCTAATTAACACTAACAAGGATACTAATGTTGAAGGACCCAAGCAACAATGGGTACCTAAACAGAAATAGAACTTCCCTTTTGATTGCAGGTACCTAGAGCTAAAGTCAATACATCTGTTTGGTATTTTGATAGTGGATCGTCAAGGCACATGACAGGTTCCAAAGATCTTCTGATCAACTATCAAGCCGCCAATGGTCCTCAGGTTGTATTTGGTGATAACTCCAAAGGTAAAACCAAAGGTATAGGTACTGTGCATAGGGGGAACATCATGATAAGTGATGTTTATTTTGTTGAGGGTCTAAAGCACAATTTATTAAGCATAAGTCAATTTTGCGATAAAGGCTTTGAAGTCATATTCTCAAGTGACTATTGCTATATAAACGACGCTAAGACTAAATCTACTAAACTAAAAGGAAAAAGGAATAACAATGTATATTTGGTAGATTGGGGTTCAACACTTGATAACAACCCAACATGCTTTGTTGCTAAAAATGAATCTAAAGTGGGTTGGCTATGGCATAGAAAAATGAATCACCTCAACTTTAAGACAATCTCTCAGCTTATAAGTCAAAATCTTGTAGAGGGATTGCCAAATGGACCATTTCATAAGGATCGCCTCTGTGACGCTTGTCAAATGGGTAAACAAGTTAAATCATCTTTCAAGAGAAAACCTCATCTATCTACTTCTAGAATACTTGAACTACTTCACATGGATTTGTTTGGACCTGTTCAAACAATCAGTGTAAGCGGTAAAAAGTATACTTTAGTGGTAGTAGACGATTTCTCTAGATTTACTTGGGTGGAATTTCTTTCATCCAAAGATGAAACATGTGACAAGTTAACAGCGCTTATTCGGCAACTTCAAACATTGAAAAATCTTAAGGTTGCAAGAATAAGAAGCGATCACGGTACTGAGTTTACTAACAAGGTTGTTGAGAAGTTTTGTGCAGAAAATGGAATACATCATGAGTATTCAGCTCCCAGAACTCCCCAACAAAATGGTGTTGCTGAGCGCCGGAACCGAACGCTTAAGGAAGCCGCTAGGACTATGTTAGCTGAATCTAAGCTTGCTCCTAGATTTTGGGCCGAAGCGATCAACACTGCTTGTTACACTCAAAATCGATGCATGATCAACAAACAGCATGGAAAAACTCCATATGAACTGTGGAAGGGACGTAAGCCAAATATTTCATACTTTCACGTCTTTGGTTCTAAATGTTTTATTCATAATAATGGATCCCAAAGCCTAAAGACTTTTGATCCTAAAGCGGATGAAGGAATCTTTCTAGGCTACGCCAAAAATGGAAAGAATTTTCGCATTCTCAATAAGATCAAATCGAAGGTTGAGGAATCTATTCATGTTGTGTTTGATGATGCTAACCAAGAGCCGAGTAAGGTAAGTATAAATGATGTAGGAGTTGAAGATCTATGTCATCAAGCGTCCAAAATTACTATTGATGAAGATACTGACGATGATGATGAGATCTCAGTGCCTCCTCCTAAGAATACTCGTGAAATCAATCTAAATTATCATGTAAGAAACACGAATGATCATGAAAAGAATGATCATCAAGTGCAAAGAAGGAATCATGAACTTGAAGCGCCAACGCAGGAGAATGGTCAAGCGAATGATTCTCAAGCGTCTGTTCATTCTCAAAACCCCTTCCAAACAGATAGACTATGGTTACGTGACCATCCACCTGAGCAAATCATTGGAGATATTGAAGCACCAGTTAGAACTAGAGCCGCTACATTTAATGAGGCTATGTTCGCAAGCTTTCTATCTCAAATGGAACCTAAGAAAGTGGATGAAGCGTTAAGTGATCCAAGTTGGATTGAAGCTATGCAAGAAGAGCTCAATCAGTTTGAGCGAAATAAAGTTTGGATGTTAGTACCAAGACCAACTCATCAAGGAGTTATTGGAACTAGATGGGTATATAGAAACAAGATGGATGAGGACGGCATTGTTGTAAGAAACAAGGCCAGACTCGTAGCTCAAGGATACTGCCAAGAGGAGGGCATTGACTTTGATGAGACTTACGCTCCTGTTGCTCGTCTTGAAGCAATCCGCATGTTTCTAGCGTACGCAGCGTTTAACAAGTTTACAGTATTTCAAATGGACGTAAAGAGTGCCTTCCTGAATGGTAAACTCCAAGAAGAAGTGTATGTGGAGCAACCTCCAGGATTCATCAACAATCATGGTAAGGGTATGGTTTACAAGCTCGAAAAGGCACTTTATGGGCTTAAGCAAGCACCTCGAGCATGGTATGACACTCTCTCTATCTTTCTTATTGGTAAAGGTTTTTCAAAAGGCAGCGTTGACACAACGTTATTTAAAATTACCAATGATGAAGATATTCTCTTAGTTCAAATTTACGTTGATGACATTATATTTGGTTCTACTAATAAGCGTCTGTGTGAGAAATTTTCGAAAATGATGCAAGAACAATTTGAAATGAGCATGATGGGTGAATTAACCTTCTTCTTAGGACTACAAGTTAAACAACTCCCTAATGGCATATTTATCAACCAAGCTAAATATACACGAGATATGATTAAGAAATTTGGTATGGAAAATGCATCATATTCAAAAATTCCAATGAGCCAAACGCTTAAGTTAGATAAAGATGAAAGTGGAAAGAAAGTTGATATCACTAATTATAGAGGTATCATAGGATCACTTCTTTATCTCACTGCCAGTAGACCTGATATTATGTTTTCGGTATGTATGTGTGCACGATTCCAAGCTGATCCTAAAGAGTCACACTTGACTGCTGCCAAGAAAATCCTTAAATACCTAAAAGGCACACAACATGTGGGCTTATGGTATCCCAGGGATTCTCCTTTTGAACTAATCGGTTACTCAGATGCAGATTTTGCAGGTTGCAAAATAGATCGTAAAAGCACTAGTGGTACTTGTCAATTCTTAGGTGATAGGTTAGTTTCATGGCATAGCAAGAAACAACAATCCATAGCTACCTCCACAGCCGAAGCTGAGTATGTAGCTGCAGGAAGTTGTTGTGCACAAGTTCTATGGATGAGGCAACAACTTAGAGATTACGGAACAATCTTAGGACCAACCCCCATTCATTGTGATAACCAAAGCGCTTTAGCCATGACTCAAAACCCTGTTCTTCATTCAAGAACCAAACACATTGACATTAGATACCATTTCCTTCGTGACCACGTTCAAAAGAAAGATATCTCCATGCACTTCATTGGAACTGACAAACAACTGGCAGATATCTTCACCAAAGCACTCAATGAACAACGTTTTCTCACTTTGAGAAGTGAACTAGGTATGATTGATTTAAACGCTTGATCATGAAGCATCATATTTTATTAGGCATATAATTTAGGGGGAATCCACTTAAGTTATATCTCACAATATTCTTAAACAAATTTTTTTACTTGATCATAACTGTAAGCGTCAATGATAAAATTTTCAGATGCATAATCATCAACGCTCAGTTCTATGTTTGCATAAAATATTGAATGCTCAAAATATTGAAGTCTTTTGACTTCAAGCGTCCATCTTATCAGCTAAGCGCTGAATAGTTTATCAAAAATTTATAAAATATTTTTGTTACAAGCCATGCATAAAATTTTTCAAACTTCTTTCAAGGTCGTGGGTAGACTCAAAGGTCTATTTTGTAATCTACTCACACGCCTCTATCACATCAAACTGGCGGGTACTCAAATTTTTTTAAAAATGACGGTTCAGAGATAGCACGTGTTTGTGTACGTGTCAGTGTACAAACATGCGCGTGTGTTACACTCTGAAAATACCAAACGTTAATTTTTCTTTAACTCGGATGTCAAATCTTTATATATGAGAATTACCAAATGTAACTTCTCTCTTTTACACAAAACTCGCGTCCGCAGTTAATAAATTCATGGCTAAGATTCAACAGTTATTACACGTGTTTAAATCCTACTAAGACTACACAACACAAGTTTCAAAAACTCTTTACTGTGTCATTTAAAACACAAACTCTGCAGAAAAAGTAACTTACTTTCTATTCACGCATATCTGCAAATCTCTCTTTATCTCTCTCAATACAACAGAAAATCTCAGTTCATCTTCTTCGTTTTAAACAAAAAAAATGGCACCAAAGAAATCATCATCTACTTCTGCTGAAACTACCATCAAGGTAACTGAAGGTCTTGTTGTCGACTGGAAATTCCTATATGAACAAACTCAGATCAACCTGACGGACGTAATGGACATGGTCGTCCAAGCTGGGCTCAAACCCTTCTTAACCCAATACTCTTATATGTTTCCTACTGAAGTTGAAACTTTCTGGAAGACTGCTACCCTTTCAGAGGACAAGAAGTCCATCTCTTGTAAAATTCCCTTCTCCAAGAAGGAGTCTCCAAAGGAATTCATCCTATCTGCTTCCACCATTGCCAAGAACTTCAATTTGCCTAATGAGGGTGAGGCACTGGATTCTGTTACGTTAAAACAAATTAAGGAAGCATGGGCAATCATGAGTGCGTACGACGACGTTCCTTACACTCAATACTTCGAGAAGAAAGATCTGGTGTCCAAATATCGGTTATTGGCTGATTTCTGCAGCAAGATCATAGAATGCCGCGTGGGAACCTTTGATAAAGTAAATCCTGTCCAATTTCAGATGATGGTTGCTATACTCTTCAACATCAAAATCAACTGGAGTGAGTACATCTTCGGACGGTTTCGGGACAGTCTAAGCGCTTCAAATAAGCCTTATGGACTCATCCTGAGTGACATCTTGTTTAAATCGAATTGTGTGTACTCGTCTGGACTTCCTTTGAATAAGTCCAAGTTGTTGGGAAAAAGGATTCTGACCAATATGTTCAATCCTCCAAAAGTTAGTGGTGCGGCTAGACCCCTATCTGAGCGACTGGAAGAACGCCAACTGCTTGCTCAAAAGGCTGAGAGACCAGTGCCAGAGGAAGCTGTGAAGCGTCCAGCAGTAACGAAGAAGAGAGCCCCCAGAAAACCCAAAGTTAAAATTGCCGTCCCCTCTCAAAAGATTGATGAGGAAACTGATGAAGATGCCGAGGACAAGTTGCCTCTCAAAAGACGAAAGCTGGAAGGGATCATTAAGCAAATAGACTTTGAAGAACCAGCTGCTGATCCTCCCGCTCCTCCGGCTAAACTAGTTGAAGGAGTCAACATTAAGAAAATCTTTAAGCGTTCCAGGACTAGCAAGCGTCAAGCTACTCCTGAAGAGCCTGAGACAGTTGAGCCAAGCGCTCAAGTCGTCGTTGAGCCAAGCGCTCAAGATGTTACAGTTGAGCCAAGCGCTCAAGTTGTAGTTGAGCCAAGCGCTCAAGATGCTGCTGTTGAGCCAAGCGCTCAAGAAACTGCTGTTGAGCTTAGTTCTCAGGGTAAGTTTATTTCTTCCCACAGCATTTCTATTCCTACATCTGTAGAAGATCCTGCTCTTATAGAGGATGGCTCTTGTTTTTCAGCTATAGTTCCAGCTGCTGCTGAAGTGTCCACAGATGTTCTGTTGGATGTGGACCTGACTGGAGTTGTAGCTATCGCTCAAGATGTTGCCGCTAAAGTAGCTGCAATTGAACCTGAGGAACCTGCTACTTTAACAGAGGCACGTTCAGAAGATCAGAACGCTGCTGAAGACGTTAGAGCTCCTCGTCACTTCTTTCAACTCGATCCGCTGAAGACAATTGATCATTCAATTAACTATATGCCCCCAGCGCTCGACGAAGATTTCATTCCTGCAGGATATAATATAGAAAGATATATTGCTGCAGAAGCTGACGCTGCAAGACTGATTGACTTTGACAGCGCAATCAAAGCAACCGTTCTAGACAGACCAGGAGACAGACCTCCTAGATGTGCCGTGGATGTGGCTTACTATCTTGACAATGGCCACAGCAGACCAACTGGGTTCGCGCTAAGGGATTACAGTGTTCGTGTGTATGATCCTCTCCGTCCTAGCTTTCTCAATCCCTCAGAGTCAGTCTTGAACAGAGAAGGTTACACACATTTCCCTCAGACGGCTCACAGCCCTGAAAATCTTGCATCGGCCCGACCTCTCTGTCTATGGAAAAATAAAGAGATTCATGCTGGTGAGCGCCTTGAATCGTTGACCGATCTGCTCCAGACTGAAGCTGATGCTTACTTTGACAGCGTCTGGAATGCCAACTATCAGCCTGATAAGCACCGCTTTGAAGCCATAAGAGATATTCATCTTGAAGGTATTCGTGCTATGGTGAATGCTGGCACAGACTTCTGTATAAATGAAGTAAATTGGGTTGAAGCGTACATGGGACATAAATACACCTTCCCAGAGTTAGTCCAAGCTCCCCATCTTTTCGGCATAGGCATGCATGACAAGAAGCGTCAATTCGCCAAGTATTGCCTCCTGAAGCGTCAACAAAGACTCGGACCTGTTCTCAAGCTCCCAATTATTAGACATCAAATAGAACAATGTCTACGTCAAGAACTTCAGAGATTATCCATCACCCCTCTTCGGTTTAATGCTCAAGCGTCTTCCAGTGGTACAGTTGGTGAACGGTGCTTAAATCTTGCTCCAAGCCACTGTGAAGAAAACTTCAATCTGATGGTAAAGATTCTATCTCCCGTATCTCTCTTTGATAAAATCTTCACTGCCAATCTCAGATCTTGGAATGGCTCAGTGATCAATTCATTCAAAGGATATCCGCTGCTCCCTTCCATTCGCAGTGAGGTACTCAATCACTATGAGTATGTTCTTTCTCTGCTTGAAAGGAATCAAGAGCTCGCTCAAGCCATTTATCCGTATCTTGAAGAGTACTATGCGGACTGTGTGCCTACACATCGACGTCCTGCATCTCTTCCCTCAGATTGCTTGATTGGATTTTCCAGAACTCACTGCACAGATTCACTATTCTCCATCGCTCAAGCGCCGTCCAAAATTTTCCCAGATCATGTGCTGGATATCATTGGTCCAATGTACATCAGGGCCATTGATAGTCCTCTTCGCACATTTATCTCCGGTACTTGTATGTCCAGGACCAGACTCATTGAACTCTTGGATTCTACATCCACCTCTTATGCCGACTCAGCAAGCTGGAACTTTCAATTCACTGACTTTCGCCAGCCTGAGTCAACGCTTGAGGAAGCGCCTGCTGAGACATCTGAAGCGTCCAAATCTGCAGATACCAGTATTCCTGACGCTCCTGAACATGCTACCATTGATAGTGCTGAAGATACTTCCCTGGATATTCGAGGTACTGTTTTTGATCCAGCCTATCAAGTTCCTTTTGACTCTCTCAAACACTCATCACGATTCAAGCGACCAGCTCCTCAAGTGGTTCAATCAGATGAGAGTCAAGCCTTCGGTCCCCTGCTTAAATCTGTTTTGGAGACAATTAGCGCTCAAGCTACTCAGAGTGAAGAATCTCTCCATTGGATTAAGGAAGACCTGGCAAAGATTGAAACTCACGTAATGAGCGCTCAGATTGCTCATATGCGTAGTTCAGCTCAAGCGGCAGTTGGTGAGTGCAAACAAGACTTTCAAGAAATGCAGGATGCTGCCCACGCCACCCAACTTGCCATGAAAGAAGAACTTGAAAAGCGCCTTGCAACCCTTGAGATATCTGTGAATGACGCCACCAGCGCTAAGCTTCTTGTTATGCAGGAACGCTTCGACAAGCGTCTGGATGACATCACAGATTCCTTATCTCAGATTGCTCATCAGGTAAGTGTACTCACAAACCACTTCTTAAAATCTGATGATGGCAATAAGGGGGAAGAGAAGAAGAAAGGAGAAAAGCGGAAAGCGTCCAGTTCAAAAGTTGAAGATCCTCCGTCTGCTAAGCGTCAAATGCCTCCTTCTCAGTCTGCGCTTAATCTCCCGTCTTGGATAACTGCTCTGACACAAAGTTCATCCGGAGCGCCCAGTAGTACACTAAGGGAACCTCCTAGAGCGTTATATCCAAACCTACCAATTCCTACAAGAGCACTGCTTGAACAGTTTGACATTCCTCTTCAGAGAACATCCATTTCAGAACCTACAGATCCACAGATCTTAGCTGAAGAAAGGAAAATGACTGATTTTAGCCAAGCTTTTCGAATCTGCCTAAGGTACATTGGTATCGACCCAACTGACTGGGATAATCACTTTAAAGTATTCAAAAGAGACAACAAGAAGAAAACAAGCTTATCATCAACAAAGATCATGAAGCAATGATGATCTTGGAAGACAATCTGACTGAAGCTATCCGAGCTGAAATGTCCAAGCGATACAGAGTTAGACCAAGTCATTAAAGCTTTCTGATTTTACATTATCTATATTCTTGTCTCTTATATCTTTAAATATTCAGCTGTAAAAATGCTTGTAATTCTCGATAAATATGAAATGCATTTTTTTTGCTGAAACATCTCGTTGAAGCGTAACTAACTTTAACTAACGTCTACTGATCAAAGCTAACTTTTACGTTTGGCTATCTAACTCTTGAACTATAAAAGAGTAAGTATTGCCATCATCAAAAGGGGGAAATTGTTAGGAATTTCATGTTAGAAGTTTTGATGATGACAATTAAGTTTTTGTTAGACCCCAAAAAGTTGTAAGTTTATTTTTTGTAGAAAACTTGTATAGGCTTTGAAGCGTTAGACTTGTAATAGATTTATTAGGCTTTGTTATCTTACTTTAGAGTGTTAGGCAAAATAGTCTTAGGCTGAGCGTCTGATGATTTCTGAGTGAGTTTATCAGTGGTAAAGTTCGAAGACTCAAGCGCCTGATCTCAGAAGATAGATACAGTCTCCAAGCGTCCACTTTGGCCAGCTATATCAAGCGTTACCTTATGGGACAGAAGTGATCTCACCTGAATTTACTTCTAAGTCCAGAAGGAGTTTAATGCAAATATTCTCAAAGCATTAAATACCAACGGGTATTAATTTCAAATGCATTAAATGTTGATAAGAGCATTTAATATGATAAGCAATGTCAGACGTACGGAGAAGCCACCCTATTGGACTGTCAACTATCTCAGACTGCAGCACCAACTTTCGTGCAGCAGATTTTCAGGAAAAAGGACAAAAGCTGTTCACTCGCGAAAGTGAGAGACACGCGCCAGTGCATGTGTCAAACGGACACTTTCTCCAAGAATACCTATAAATAGGACTTCAACAACAAAAACAAAACAAATGCAACAATTTTATCAAAGCCAAATTGCTGTTGCATTAAAATCTCATTCCTTAAATTCTCAGAAAAGCCCGAAACTTCAAGAAACATCCAAATTGCTTTTCTTATATTCCTGAGACAGTCAACAAATATCTCAAACATTCTTTTTGCAGAAACCAGATTCCTACTGAGATATTACCAAGTTGTTTGAACTTCATCAAAATCAAACAAACCTTTTAGAAAATCCCATCCAAGCCTCGCGATCTGTGTGAAGTCGAAGTTGGATACTTGCATCATTTCTGGGTGAAAGAAGCAAGAGGGTTGAAGTGATTTGAAGCAGAAATCTGTGTGATCAAGGAGCTCAAGTCATCGACATCCATCTCTCCCTAATTTGTAGAAGATTCTGTGTGATTCTTTGAGAATCATCTTAGTGGATTGCCTCCAAGTGCAAAGGAGAAGAAGGACGTAGTTGGGATTACACCACCCAACGAACCTTACAAATATTGTGTTATTTACTTTTCAGTCATTTCATTCATCTATCATATCACTGCATAAGTAAACACAATCAAAAGCTAAGCACCTAAGAAACATCTTGTGACGCTAAAACTTTCAAAGAGAAGACTCCAAAATCATTCCGCTGTGCTAACCCTGATTAAAAGAACTGAACGCTTAACCTACAAGGTCAAAGTATTCAATTCCTGAAGTCTAAGTTAACTTTATAAAACAGTCTTCATTAGACGCTTCACAAAGTCTCAAATATCTTGTGTGAACGCTAAGGTGAAGCGTCACACTCTTCAAGCGCCTATCATTTCAAGCGTCCAAATACGTTTAATACGAAATCTTTTTAAGTCGAAAAAGACTTAAAGGGTCTATTCAACCCCCCCCTTCTAGACCCTTTCGTATGCCACTTGGGACCCTTACCATTCGCGGTGGCAGGGACCACTAGGACCTCACTTTTTTTGTGTATTAAGCGGTTTCGATCTTATACTATACCATTATGATGTGGTGCTTGGTTAAATTTCGGGTTCATATTCTGAGAATTGTTGTTAATGTTATTATTGGTTTCGAGAGGTGAGGGTCTTGAAGTTTGGCCGATTTCGAATTGACCATTTCTAGGCCCGTTCTCTTGAGGATACCCCAAAGGAACTTCATTCGGATTAAGATACACACTTTGGGTCCTAGGCTCCATCAATTGTGATACTTTCTCGATTAAAATATTATGCTTGCTTATTAAGGGTTCGAGACCTAATGGTACTTGCGTGTTTATCATATTCGAGAAAACATCACACGTTTGACTAAAGATTTCACCGAGTTCGGATATGACTCTGGTGACCTCTCTGGCTAAACCATCTCGAGCACTCATGGCAATGTCTTGTACGATTGTCGTGAATATTCGAGCGGACTCCTGTGCTAATGCTCTGTATTGATCATGGAATTCCCTTCTTTGATCTTCTCAAGCACCCGCTAGGGTCTGTTTCATGAGACGGACAAACTGTTCGTACATTTTGTCTGCTCTGACCTTGTTTTTTGCTACCGGTTGGATATCCAACTCCTCGGTGCATTCATCATGAGAGAACTCGTCTGACATCAATAATGTTTTGGTTAGTACGCTTTAAATGTTCTTCAAGAAATTAACTTCACAGGAACCTGCTCCCACTGTGGTAGCCAAAATTTGTTTCTGGATAAAAACAAATTGAATAGGGAGGAATCAATATGATTGATTCGAGCCCCGTGATAAGTCTCCACTTAAAGTTATCTAACAAACCCCGCGTTCGAGTTCGATACGCTAGACGGTGGTTCAGACTTTAACACTTCGACGTGTTGTTTAAATTAGTTGTTCGGACTGCAATTATTCAACAAAAATAAAATAAGCAAAAGGGGAATCGAAGATACAAGTCCAGATATAGGATTTTTCTATCAAATATTTAAATCTGATCGAAAGATAAACATTATACCTCCATATTGATCTTCAATTGAACACAAGCAGCTTTCTCGAGCAACTTGATAAACTTGAACAGAGTCACTAAATATTGATTCTACTGAACTACGCTACTACTGCTAATCTACGCTATTGACTACTCCTAATTACGCCTACTCCTAGAGATAAAAACAGAGTTGATGATTTTTTTGTTGTCCTCTCCTTTCTTCTCCTGGCCTTGCTTTTATCACGTACCCACGTTCATCAAGGCCGAGAACTACTTCCCAACCGTACTTTTAAATTTCCTTTATTGGCGCGTCTTTGAACTCCTATTTTTTGGATTCGTCTTCAGATTTGGGCTCTATCACCTAATTCTTTTTAGAATAAACTAATTCAAATTAGGTGGGTTATTGAGCCCGTTTCATATTTTATTGAGCAATGACTTTAATTGGGCTTGTTTGACTTAAGCCCATTTTCGAATTAGTCTTGGTTGTATAAGATATTTTATTTCAAGTCCATTTTCGGATAAAGGATAGTTTGGGCTTTCTTATCTGGAAAAGCCCACTTCATTTTGGGTGTAAACACTAAGTGTAACAAGCATTCTTGTTACAAAATTTTTAGGATACGACACGACGAGAATACGGCTATATATATATGCATGTATAGTATATAAAAATTAATTTGATTCGATAAATTTATTGATATAAACAAAATTTTGTCTAGTTCTGTAAATTTCTGTCATTTATTTAATTTTTATGTGTTAATTTTTTATTAAAAGACCAAAAATATTATTTATTTTCCTATTTTAAGACAAAAAATATTATATAATATTAAACAAATATTCTATCTCGTATCCAAAACGTATCGGATAATTCAAATTTTGTATCGGATACGGTATCCCAAAAATTTTCTTTTCTTTTCTTTTTTGGACACTTCAAAAATGGTCTGGACAAGATATCCGAGAGTATTTGTGTCGGATACGGGTACGATACGGATACGATACTGCACGGGGTCGATTTTAGGAGTATCCGTGCATCATAGCTTGTGAGTAAGTGTAACAAGAATGCTGTAAGAGAAGATTGCATTTGAGTTGGATGAGGTCTTTCACTATAGTATAATTTAGGGTAAATTAAAGTTACCACCCCTAAGGTATAGCCTAGTTACATATGTAGAGACTACTCGTATATTCATAATTGAACTTATCACCCTTAAGCATCCGACTTACAGATGGCCTCTCCTATGACTTTAACGTCCGAAAAATGTTGATATCACCAAAAATATTTTGGGACTTCCCTATTCTACCTTTGGATACTATTTACAAAAGTGTTTCGGCCAAAATACCTTTGGATATATTTGTGTTTCGGAGTTTGTATAACATATGGATAAATGTTACGTGAATTTGTTCATGCACCATGTGAGAGTTATAGTGTCACCTTATTTGTTTTGTTGTTTGATGATGTAGCATAATAATAACCACATAGTCTATGAAATCTAAGGGATAGTTATTCATTATTTATCACTTTTACACGTTATTTCTCTGTATCTTTCTCTCTCTATTTTTTTTTAATCACATTAATTTTGTTTGCACCTTTTTTTTTTTTTTTGTATTTTTTATTCTCTTCTCTTCTCTCATCTTATATTTAAATTTTATAAAATTTCTTCAAAAAACTCCATATTATTATTTTTATATTTTTGTACAAGCATAAAGTGTGCCTTGCCGACTTGTTTAATTAAATAACAAATTGGTCAATGGTATTGGTTTACAATAGACAAAATCAAATTACTTCAGGTTGTATGAAGTATGAAGAAATAATTATATGGGACAAACTACTAGCACGCCTGGAAATAAAGCTTTAAATTAAAAAATATCATATGAATATTTTGGACTAGAAAGAGCTACTCTTTACATTTTTCATTCGAGAAAATCCAACCTTCTAATATTTTTTGTAATTCTAAGACTATATTACTTGCACTTGTGGGGCATCAAAAGGTCGGAATGGAGTTGCCGGAGGAGGTGGTGTTATTCGGGACCATGATGGCGATGTTGTCTTAACTTTTCAAGACTTTATCGATTTAGTCACTAACAACTTTGCTGAATTGCATGCTCTCGTTAAAGGTCTCGAGCTCGTTGTCGAGAATGGGTTAACTAAATTGTGGGTTGAACTTGATGCCAAATTTGTGCTTAATCTGATTTCATCTCATGTTAAGTGCCATTGAAAGAGAAGGTTAAATATTTTATGTCGGTTTTGGAGATCAATTTTACCCACATCTTTAGGGAAGAGAATCATGTAGTTGGTTCTTTAGCTAATGAGGCGTGCAAAACCTCCATTTCTCATGTGCTTCTTCCTCATCAGATCCATGGACTTGTCAGAGGCTTGGTTAGGATGGATAAATCTAACTTACCGAATTTTAGAATTTTTTGAATGATGTAAAGGGAGTAATACTGCTTGTTTCAGTTACGCGTCTCTTGAAATTAGTGGTACTTCTTATCTCTTGAAATTAGTGGTACTTCTTATAAGAACCTCTCATGTAAATAGTTTTTGCTCTTGATTTATATAAGGGTGGAGAACCCGAAAAAAAACCCCCCACCAAGACATAGATGGTTTTTGAAAGGAAAAAATAAATAAAAAACTTTTGTAATTAGTGAATAATTTTTTTATAAATACCTTTATTTTCTTTTTCTACATTGCTGCTTTAGGAATTGTTATCCTAATTTATGACTTTTAAATTATTTGGGATTTTTGCCTTTCCAAAAGTAAACAAGTAATTCTAATTAATTAGTTGCTAATAATTATTTAAGTTTGAGAAATTCATTTAAACGCATAAAAATAAAAAACTGATTAAAAAATTGAAGTCGTCATTTCCCACGAATTATCAATTTAAAATCTAAAATAAATATCAAGAGTTCAAATTAATAATTTCTTAAAGCAAGATGTTGAATTATGAAAAAATCTAAAACTCACAACATATAATTTTGGTTTTTTTAGATGAAAATTTGGTGACGTTATTTTTTTGGATACGAGAAAATGTTGCGTGAGACCTTTTAATATAATTTTGGTTTGTAGGGGGACTTTTGACAATGTTAAATCTAACGTTAAAATGCAATACTAAACATATCAAAGAAGTTCTACTACAGAAACAACACAATAATCACGCACCATACACCAATTTAGAAAATATAACCTGAGCCATAAAGTAGGGTCGATAAGTGAATTCCATACACAACGCACTCCGCTAGAACCTATTTTGAATTCATCGCCATTTAGCGAGAATAATTAACCCAAATTGTTAGACGGTCCAACCAATAAATTCTATCACGCGACTACTTTTGGGATTCCACAATAACGCAATATATCACAATTAGGGGTGAAAAATACACCAAACTACTCGATACTCGACTCGAGCTCGATCGCTAAAAGCTCGTTTGAGCTCGATTCGTTAACTTATCAAACCAAACTTGAACAACTTTTTGTGTTTGATAAGTTTTGAAGCTCGGCTCGAACTCGGCTCGATTAGTAAAAAATAATAAAAACATGTAAAAAAAGTCAAGCTACTCGAACTCGACTCGTATTCGGTTCGATTAAAGCTCGTTTGAGCTTGACTTGATTAATAATCAAACAAGCTTAAACACAAACTTTGAAGCTCGATTGTATTTCAAACAAGTATGAACAACATCTCGTTTGACTCGGCTCGGTTTACACCCCTAATCACAATTATACTTAACCTACTAAATCTAATAAATCATTGGACGTTCGATAACATATATCTATCACTATGCTAGTGAATCCTCATTGCTCTAGCAAAAAGAGATGCAATCAAATATTTCATAACAATGGTGCAAGAATCAGAATACAACACCTAACCAATGTTTTTACAAGGGGAGTTGGAAGCAATACTTTACAACCACCACCTTACTTACATCTCCTTGAGAGGGTCATGCAATTCTGGTCGAGACCTTGAGAAACAATCGTTTATCAAAACAAGTGCAGGAGCTGATTGTCTCGTTTGCCAATACACGGTACATTAGTTTGTAGAGTTTGTTGCCTCAAGTAGCCCGCCTATTACATAAATAAAAAGAAAAACTGGGTGGTGTGAAAATATTTCTGCTTCGATATATCCATTGAAATAGACTAGCATAGAATCGGAAAACAGAGATTTCACCTTCTATGATCATGGAATAGAAAGTGCAGTAAGGAACGAAAAGAAGAAGAAAAATTATACATTTAATTCTATAAAATGAAAAACGGTCATGCAAAATTAAGTTTTTAATTAGTTAATTATGAATTACCTGTCGTAAAAAACCTTCAAGAGTCCCCAATTTGTCCTTTGTCATGACCATTCGACCCATATAATAAGTGATAATTCCAGGCGAAGTCTGTTAACAAATTACATTGTGAAAGGGCATCCTCTGCTTGATGCCATGATTGTTGCAAATTGAATATCCGTGTGAGTTGCTTTTCTGTAAGAGGCTCCAGTCAATGGATGAGAAGCTGCACTACCATAAAGAATTTAGCATATCATTATATCAGATGAAGTTATCTTGAGATTACAAACATAAATAACAGATGTTCTCTCCAAAAGAATTGAAACAGTGATCTATAAGATTTTGTTTGCACCTAAATGGAGAGAAGCTAAGTGATGCAGCCTATAATTATGGGGAAGCGCCTTCATAAGTTCAGATGGAATACATTTCCTTTCAGTCTGAAAATTTCATCGAAATGTATTGTCACATTCGCCACAAAAATATGAAGTTCCATGTCACTCGCGTGCAATTTATCAACACATTAATTATTGTTGATTTGGAATCTTACACGGGAAAAATCCACTCTCAATTTCAAGAACTAACAGGCCCAGGTTTTAGTTTTGGCACATTCAGAATAATTTGTAGGTTGCGTATAGAAAGATTTAGATTTGTGGAAAGGATTTGAAACGACTGCATTTTAGGTGAATTCGAATCCACCTTGTGTCAAAGGATTTCATATCCATTGTAACTTGAAATAAACGAAACGGATTTTTTAAAATTGTCGACTTTAAGTCCCCCTAATACAAAGTCATTGAAAATGTTTCTACCAAATCCTTTCATCCAAACGCAACAGGTTTAACAAACACAAAAACACTAATGTTTAAGAAAAAAGTAAGAACGAGCAGAAACTAGAATATCAAAGCGAAGACCTACTTTCTTTCTCGATCTGCTTTTGCTAGCAGCTTCATGGTTTTGGGCAAGCCTTCACAGTATCTGGATATAATGTGTTTCTTAATGCCACAAGAAACGGATCATGAACTTAGTGACGTGACAACTAGTATAAAGACCAAACCTTCTGATCTGGGCTTTTTTCTTTTGCTTTGTCACTGGAATCCATCTCAAAACTGCACAGGGAGCACAACACGTTAGGAACATAGGCAACAGAAGGGTAGTCATTCATGTACAGCATTAAATATGATGCTCATGCGAATTTCTCAGGAACTTATATACGTGGAATAAATCAAATTGGCATAGTGCAACCATATCGTTGATATCAATAAAGACACACTTTCTGGTTAAACTAGATTACTCTGTATCTATACTATTAAGAATTGAGGAGAGGCTTAGAGCAACGGTATTGGTCTGTCAAGCAGTTTGTTGAAGCCATAGCAATTTTTTTAGGTGAATTTGGTGTACATACACCATGCAAAAATGTTATAGTGCCACATCATATATTTTGGTGAAGTGACTTATTGACAATTACATTATCCAAAGAACCAGATATAGAGAAACTTGTTCCTGTAGTTTGTCTTAATTCTTTTGGGTCATATTAAAATTTGTTTCTCATACCTTCTTTTTCTATTTTTTCTTCTCGCCTTCTACTTAATCCCTGCTAATCTTAATTCGATCAATCTTTTATTTTTTTCACACGCATCAAGTGTGCGTAACCGACTGAATAAGATTGAAGTGATAGGACAAGAGAAGTCAAAAGGAAGAGAAAAATAAAGCTAGATCCAAGAGAAATCACCTTTGGATTTTTATCATTCGGGTCCACATCAATCAAATTATCGGCTCGGGAACTAGAATCTGCCAAGTGAGATTATTGGATGGTCCAATTGCACTTGCCCGCGGTCTATATATCACGAATCACGTACACAACCTTATTAAATAGAAAAGAAACATAATATTGATTCATCTACTAAGCATAGACAACCTAACCAATCAGCAATCATACATGCCGGACAGGATGGATACACACGGATAATAGTACACCATCTTTTAAATGCCAAGTGTTTGTAAGCCAAAGAGAACCGAGGTGTTGAAGCCTGTGGTGAATAATCATTGATCAACAGAAATGCAGGGTTTCTCTTGGAGTCCAGATACAATATATTTGTTCTAGAGTAAACTGTCACTAGTAAGTTTGGTAGAATTCGTTCAACACAAGAGTTGTCCATTTACCAAAGAGCAAAGACAGAGAGCACAGTTAAAGAAAAAGAGAAGATAGAATACCAAAATGTCTTGTTAACAAATGTAATGTGCTAGTACGTGAGCTTAGTAAAATAAATATTTATTTATGGTCAAAGGAAACAAAATACTCAGTGCAAAAAAAAAATTAATGCAGGTGTTGCCACAGAACATTTGAAATCCTAAAAAGTGTAAACTAATAGATCACACCATGCAATCTTTTAAAATTGAACTCAATTATTTTTAGGGTGCAGAAATATCAAGCATATATGAAGACTATTTATTAGTTGATACAGAAGATATTCAAGAGTCCCTAACCTCCCCACTGCAACTAGTATATGACCCATAAAATTTGTGATGTTTCCACAAGATCTTGAAGATTTTGATTACCGGGGTGATTGCATGCAAGTTGAAGAAATCGACCAAGAAAAACTGTGTGTGTTAGCTTTCTGCAGCTGCACTTTTCTCTTAATGAATGATTAGTTCCCCTGCTTGGAGCTCTCAGTTCTCTTTGGCTTGCAGACCTGCAAGGATGATGACATTATAAATTGTTCTTGAAAAATAATCAGCATTCTCGAAGCTTGGCAAGCTAAACAGAACTAAGGGCTTGAATCCTTAAGAAATAATAGTTTATGTAGACAAGTTCAGGAGCTGATTGTCTCGTTGTCAATACACAGTGCACTTGTTATGGATTTTGTTTGCCACATTATATTATATGCTTCAGTAGGTCATCAGTATAGGCATGTCAAACATCCCAATACAATGAATCATAAGAAAGAAAGCAAGGAAAGGAATGATAAAGGAAAAAGAAGAATTTGGCAGTATCCAAATTAAATTTTAATAATACATAAATCAATAACCAATCATGCCAAAAGCTTTTTGAATTGCAACATATACAAGAAAAATAAATTTCTGATACAAAGAATAGCAATTACCAGTTGCAGAAAAGCTTCAAGAGTCCCTTACCTACTCATGGCCTCACAACATGAATGGTTGTTGCGGAGATACTTCAAGATGAACGTGCTCATTGAACAATACACCCCTTTTCCCATATGTATGGCTCAAACCTTTTTATTTCCAAGTACTCGGAGCACATTTCTTTATCATATTAAGAAGAGTATGATTGTGCTCTTTCGTCTCGAGTAAACTAAACAACAAAGCGGCTGTTGACCCATCAGGAGAGAACCCTTTCCCAACCATTACATCAAGTAACTTGGCAGCTTCCTCAAATTCACCACTCCTGAGAATTCCTCGAAAAATAACATTGTAAGTAACCCCACTTGGAAAACAACTTCTCTCTTCCATCTTTAGAAAAAAATGTTTGGCTTCCTCAAGTAACCCTTTTTCACAACATTCATTTATTATTGTATTGTATGTTATGACATTAGGTTCCAATCCCTTAGAAGGAAGATCAGCGAGAAGAACTCGTGCAGTATCCAATTTTTTATCTTTGCACAATCCGTCTATGACAATACTATAGTACTGTATATGAAGATTTAATCCCTTTTTCTCTATCTCATCTAACAATGACAATGCTTGTTCCACAAACCCATTACCACAAAAACCATCCAACATAATACAGTAAGTATGAAAATCAGGTTTATGGCCAGCAGCTAGCATCTCATCAAAAATCTGTAGGGCAGTAGAACATTTACGCAGTCGAAACAGACCTTGCAATACGGTGGTATATGTGACTACATTAAGTTCCAACCCTTTAAGAGGCATCTCTCGGAAGAGATGCATGGCTTCATCTTTTTTTTTCTTTTTGAAGTATCCATTAATTAAAACGGTGAAGTTGTGAACATCAGGAGCAATGCCCTTACTGGGCATAGAGTCGAAAATCTTCCTTGCTTCGTCCACTCGGCCTTGCAAACAATATCCATCCATCAATGCGTTGTATGTTAATGCATTAGGAACATGATTTTTCTGAATCATGATATTGAGTACATCACGTGCCTTATCCACCAACCCTTCCTTACATAAAGAATCAATCACGGTACTGAAAGTGATAACGTTTGGCTGTATGTTGCAATCGACCATCCCTTTCCACAATGCTTTAACTTCTTTCCATCGACTCAAAGTACATAAACCATTAATCAAGACATTATAGGTGAAAACATCGCGGTTGATGCCTTTATGGGGCATTTCATCAAATAGATTCATTGCAGTGTCTACCAATCTATCTTTACATAGACTGTCGATAACCATGCTATATTCATGAGTGCCAGGCCTACAACTCCCCTTTTCCATTATTCTAAGCAGCTGAATAGCCATTGCAGTGTTACCCGCCTTGCAAAGTCCATCCACTACAACTCCAAATATAATGTTATTCATTTCGCACAATTCTTCTCTGACTATTTTCCTGAATAGTTGTTGAGCCTCAGCAATCCTATTTAGTTGAAACAATCCCTTTAATAAGGGGCTGAATGTAGCTGCATCGGGCATGTGGCCGAGCTTGAAGAACGCAGCCAACATGGAGAACCCAAAATCGACCCGATGAGAATTGCAGTAAGAAGTAATCACGATATTTAATGTGTAGCTATTGATTGGAACTCCCAACTTGGATATATCATTAAAAAGGGAAACGGCAAATGTGTACTGTTTGAGCTTCACAAGGCGCGAAAGCAGACTATTGAAAAGTAATACACTAGGCAGAGGTTTTCTTTCGATCATTAAACCATAAATACTAAGAGCATCATCCACACCATTTATATTGTCAAACTCAATCCTCCTCGATTTCCAGACTAAATTAATACTTAAACATCGAAAATCCAACATAAAATGAAGTGGGTTTTGGCCCTTTTTGGAGAATAATAAATTGAAAATACCTGATTTGAAGTGCGGAAAACCCCCTCTGTTCATCTTCACAGTCGCGCAGAGTAATCACTGGGAAGAGGAATGTGGCACTCAAGTTGCCTATGTATCTGGGTTTTCTAATGCATTTAAATCGCGTTGCCAGAGTTGCACTTTATGGAGTAGAACAAATTTAGATAACAACTGTTTCTCAGACCAACTTAAAATATTCATTTTCAAAAATAATATATTTATAGGCTCTTAGCTCTGACAAAGCAACGGGGTTAATTACACTTATTAGCTCTCTTATTTAGTGTAATTACAGTCGAGTCCACTTATTTGTGACTCATAACAAACATTTCTTCTTATTTAGTGTAATCACAGTCGAGTTCATTTTTCTGTGATGTGGCGCATAACAGACACTCCCTCTTATTATAAAATCTTACATTTACACCCCTCAAACAAACGGCCGTTTGTCAAACGTGACGGAAAGTATAAAATGTCAATTTTTCCCTTGTTTTAAAAAATAAAAAATAATAAAAAGGGTTAATTACATTAACATCCTTCTTATTTTGTGTAATTACAATGCGATCCGCTTTATAGATTATATAACAGATACCCCCTCTTATTAAATAGCCCTACAGGCAAAATTACTTTTTTCATACTTTATCTTGGTGTGTTCGTCGTTTTGGTACTTTAATGTGGTGGTGGCAATTTAGATGCAGTAATGATACAAAAATTGGCACATTGAATACAAATTTGGCCTGAAAATTGAAAATTGATCGGAAAAAGTCACATGCTATGCACATGATATCAAAATTTGGGGATTTTTTTGATTTGGAGGAAAAATTGATGATGTGGCATCCAACTAGACAATAAATTGATGACATGACAATCAATTGGACAAAATTTAAAATTTTTGTTTCAAATGAGGTTTGAACCCACAACCTTTGAGCAAAATTTTAACACTCCCACCACTAAACCACATTACACCATGTGTCTTTATTTGTCTTTATTTAGTTACTTATAATATTATCTCAATCTAAACCTATCATTATCAATATTTTTCTCCAAAGTAATTTTATTTTTAACACAAAAATATATTCGTAACAATATTGTAATAAAATATATTAAAATTAGAAATGCATATAAAAAATTTAAAACAAATCTATTTAAGTATTTAATGAGTTTCCTAAAAAATAATTTTATATACATTAATTTAATGTTGATTTATAGGATTCATCAGATTTAATTTTATAGTATTTGCCAGTTACATGGAGATTTGACTACTGGCTTTTGTTTTCTTTAATTTAATGTTGATTTGTAGGATTTATATTTGAAACCCACTTTATAAACAATAATTCATAAAATTGTCCATTATTTTAATTATAGGGATAATTACACCCACATTCTATTTATTTTTGTGATTATAAAAATAAATCACAAAATTCTAATGTATAATTTATCAATATTATTTTGCTAGTTTTTCCTCTTTCTTTTATTATTTTTTTTATAAAAAAACACTTTTGATAACCCGTTTTTTTGTTTCTTTTGATACTTTTCGCAACGACCCAATTGCAAGGGCGGAGCGGAAATGTATTATATCTAACACAATTTTTTTACTAGAAGTATGTATATTCTTATATATAATTTATTCATAAATACGACAAACATATGTAATTATTTAAATTTTTTTCTATATCGATACTTATTTAAAGTATTTAATATATATTACAGGTTTATAAGAGTAAATATATGTATAAAGTATATAAATATTCACATAGATTATAATTAAAATAATTTCATATTTTATAATAAATCTTAGATAAAATAATTATATGTGTAACATATATAATTAATTGTTGATATTAATATATATATATATACTGACAAATTGATAATGCTATAAAATATTAGTTATAGATATTAAATACTTCAATATTCATATATTTCTATGTCAAGAATAAAAATACTTATAAGTAACTAAACAGAAGCTAAATTAATCAACTTATGTGTTGTGGTGTAGTGGTGGGAGTGCAAGTTTTTATCTCCAAGGTCATGGATTCAAATTTTATAGTTAGCAAAAGATTTCAATATTTTTCCATTTGGCCACCATGTCACCAATCTATTATACACGTGGCGCCATATCATCAATTTTCCCTCTAATATTGAAAAATCCCCAATTTTGATATTTTTCGGCAACCACGTCAGCAATTTCCAGCATTATTACGTCATGTCAGCAATTTCCGGCAAAAGAGTACTCAATGTGCCAATTTTTGTACCATTACTGTACCTAAATTGCCACCCCCCATATTAAAGTATCAAAATAACGAACACGCCAAGATAATGTATGAAAAATATAATTTTGCCTAACCTTACACTCACCCCCCTACGACTAACTTCCGCTATTCTTTTTTTTAATTTTCTAATATTTTTTCATAATAAATTTTTAAATTTATTTTTTATTATCATAACCTTATATATATTTGTTTCCTTTGAACTTTATTTTTAATTTAGTAATTGATTTCATATGTTTTGGCAACTACTAATTTAGATTTATTTGCATTAAATTATGATTTTGCTTCCAAAATAAACTGAAACTTGGTATATGTCATCATTGTTTTTAAGAACAATTGAATTGCCATAAATCGAATTTTGCACTTCATTATCAAAATGTTAACAAGTCTTTACAAAATTATTTATTTAAGATTAAACTGAAAGATATAATTACATCCTCTTTAATATGAAAAAATTACATTCACCCCCTCAAGGGCAAATAGAAAATTTAAAAAATAATGTTTGATAATGTCAGCAAATTTCGTTAGTTTTTTTGCGGATGTGGGCGATTGTAATAATTTATTATAAGAGGATGCTATTTGTTATGTGCTCAAAATAAGCGAACTGGACTGTAATTACACTAAATAAGAGGGGTAGTTATTGTAATTAACCTTATAACAAAATTTGTGGATTATGCTCAAGAAAAACTTTCTTTTAAGCTAATTTCTTAGTCAAAACTATTAGAGTATATGCCCTCAAATGCCATAAAGAGGATAGATTTATAGGACATTAACTTGTAACTAAACAATATCTTTTTATAATATATAAGGCATTATCTTGTTGTTTTCTTATAGGCATTTGTAAGGTGTTAATAAACAATGTAAAGTACTTGAGAATAAGACATACCTTCTACTTCCTATGGGATAGGAAGAATGACACTAGAAGGGTTTGATCCTTATTCTCTAAATAGGGTTCGCAATTCTAAGAAAGTATTTGACTGGACATCAATACAGAACAAGGACTTGCATGATATAAGTTTTGACAGAGAAAGTGTCAGTCGAACACTATGAGAATGATAGTGGGAACTTATGTCAGGACATATAAGTTGGACTAATATGTTCGAACACGGCTTGCATCAATTTCATCACATGGGTATTCACTCACTGACAGTCAATGATGAAACTGATAAGTTGTGATAGGTACGCGTGAACCTTAGACCTGAGGAATCGTTGAAGATGTACTTGTGACATCAAGACTGTCATTAGAGTGGTTAGATCCAAATCACCCTTTGGTGGGATCGACCTCGAAGTGCGACTTGATGGGCAAGTAGCATTGTTAACTGATTAGCAAATGGGATTTATTCTCTCATAAGTGAATGAGCTAAATATCTTATGCAGTCATGAATGAGTGAGGTTAAAAGTCTTTGGCCAAAGCATAAAATGACATCGACTCATTATGAGCTAAGTATATGGTCAAGTCATGTGAGTTTGACTAAAACCATGACTCTCACATGACTAGGATATAAGAATAAAAGGTTTATACTCGTACGGTATTCATAGTGTATATGGTTTGGAATGATCTTATCGTTCTCAAATGGGATACGATGTGAGCCACGTGACTCGCTAGGTGTTACTCACAACCTTTTGGTTTCCTCCCAATTGCTTTTTGAGACGAACCCAAAGAGTCGCGCTTAAAGGAAGTGCAAAAATAAAATCATGAAAAAAGACTTGAGAGAATTTTCGGTATTGGATATCGAGATTAATTAATTAATCATTAGATGATTTTATTAATTAATTAAGTTGATGAATTAATTAATTCCTTAGAGGAATTTAATTATTATATTAACATGGATTTAATTGATTATTTAATTAATTAATTTATTAGATAAATAATATTAATTATTTAATTAATTAAATAGGGCTAAAGCCCGATGGCTAGAAGGCCACAAAGTGGGAGTCCATGAGGGGGTAAATTTAGCCTAGGTTATTGTTTCATTGTAGTATAAATATACTACTTAGAGAAAATTAACCAAATAAGAGGTCAACAATACACAAACTTTCTCTCCAAGTAAAATCCTCCACCTGTTCTTTCTCTCTCTAGCCGTCTTCATCAAGAAGAAAGAAGAAGATTTTCGTTTTTGACTCCGGCGTGGCAATTTAGAGACAGCGGCGGATTTGCTGTTCAAGAAAGGATTGCAAAAGCTGGTTCAGAATTCAACATACGCGAGAACGGTAATTGAACTCGAAACCCAATTTAAATACGAGAAATATAGATGAGCCACTGGGATTTTAACTTTTATTCTTTCGCTGAGTTTTTCTGATTTTATGCAATTTTTCCCAACAAAAACAAATATGAGGTTTTGTGTCTTGAAGGCCAAAATGAAAATGTAAATAATTTTATAAAATCTTTTGGAAAAGTTCATGTTACATCCTATAGGTTTGAGAAGGAATCAAAATGGGTTATGTACGTCTAAGAATACCAATTTTGATATTATAAATTTCAAAATTTTACAAATTTGGCCCTAGGTAAAAGTCTTCAATTGGTTATTATATATATATATATATATATATATATATAACTATAAACAATTCAAATTTGATGAAATTATTACTTAAATTTTATGAACAACACATTCTAATGAGCCTCAACTCATATTTTATTTTGATTAAATAGAAATACAGATATTCTAGGAACTTATAGAACTTTCCTTATCTATATTTTATCATCAAATTTAGTAAATATATAGTTTTATAAGAACTATAAGAGTATGTAGATAAGTCTCCGTTGTTCGATAATACCAATAAAGTAATATTAATCATAATGATACTAGTAATATAATGAGAAATATATTATATATAATTCATTGATACATGATGTGATATATGTTTATACAACATAAGTTTAATAAACGCATTTTTCTAATTACCATTTACCTCATATTTTGAAAACAAACTCTATGCAGATTCATGAGGCCTTTGAATTTTTGTCCCCTTCAAGCTTTTTCTTTCTTCGGATAAATCTTTCAAACACTCCAAGTTCCGTGCCTAAATTTATCCACACCCCAAGTATTTCTTGAATCTAGTGATGTGATTCAGTGCTAACTAAATTCACACCAATTTGACTTGTCAAGAACAGGGAAGGAAAATTATGTTTAGCATCTAATTCAGAGAGAGAGAGAGAGAAAAACTATCCAAAGCAATTGTGAGTATGCGTATAGGGGACGGCCACCCTCTCACTCTCTCTAGGGATTTGACTTCCCTTTCCTTTTGGTCTCTTTCCATGTGTATCCAAATCAAATCATAATCTTAATAATATTCTACTCAAGATATTATTTTATTTGAATTCGTTTAATAATTATCTTACTTAAGGAATAATTAAATATTTAATTTTATAATTAATCAATCCACATAAGATAATTAATTAGTTGCTTTAATTAATTTATTAATTAATCCACATAAGATATATTAATTAATATTACTTATTATTTTTCTTTCATTAATTAATCTAATTAATTAATTCCGCTTAATTAATTCTACTTAAGAATTAATTTAACCCACATAGGATTAATTCTCATTTAATCCACTTAAGATTAATTTCATAAAATTAATTCTACTTAAAAATTAACTCATTCCATAAGGAGATTAATACTTGAATTAAGTGTGTGACCCCTTAGATTTATTCATGCTAGCAATGAGACCTCTCCCAAAGGCTTAAATAATTATCACATAGATAATTAATTAGGGTCTTGAGTCTTATCACCAAACTCAACTCAAGTTTCCCATCAATCATAATTTGATGTCCAACAATGTCATCATGAAGACTTAGACATAAGTGATTATAGCGAAGGACCTCTCAAGGTTACAATCTTTATATGAGCCACTCCTTCCATCATTTACCCAATCCAAGTCTAGAGTTTGAGTTCAACCGAAACTCAAGTAACTTATATAACTCTGTTTGTATTGTGATCATACTGACATTCGCCATCTAAGAAAGACCACCCTCCTTCTTAATGACTTTAATACTCTTCCAGAGATTTTCCATTGGTCATCTATGTCATATAACAGTATAGGAAATCCCCTGGTATTTGTACCGTGGATGGATCCTCTTTTGATATCATATGTTCCGTCATATGGTCAGACTGTACCCAACCTTATCCCATCTAATGATTCTCCTGGAATCTAGAATAAGATCAAAGTACAATGGGCCAAACCCATCGCAACCATGACATCTCAGGTCTTAAGGATTATCTAAACTACGTAACCCTTAGGATTTCACATTCGATACGGAACCAACATGGAATCCTGCGGGGAGGTTATGTCTTTATACTATATATATAACTTTAGAACATCTGCACATACACTAATCCTCGATCAATTTCCATGGAGGAATGTTGTATGAACGCTTCTTAATAGGACTATGATTTCTCTTTTTCTCATGTCTCTATGGTTTGGAACTAGTTTAGAATCATGGCCTTAGAAAATGTTCCACAGTCGCCACCTAATGTGCGCGATTATTCCCGTAGCCATGCAATAATCCCTAGGACTCTATCAACTACGACGTAGATTTTAGACAAAGACAAATGCCATATAAATAAACTGTTGATATATAAAACAAGATTGCACTCAAGCATTTTCCAGGTTTGGCAGCACCACTAAATGGCTATAGTCGGATACTTAACACTAACATATACGTGTGTGTGTGTGTTTGTGAGTCTGTATTCACACAATATAAGTGTGAATATATATATATATATATATATATATATATTATAAATTTAAATAAGTATATATATATATATGTGAGTGTGTGTATTATATTCTTATTAATCTTTTATATTTTGTTATGCTAACACGACAAAATCCTAATAAGACAACTAGGTCACGTAAGTAGTAAAGTGAATTTTTAAGTCCGGTGTTATCGTATCCACAGGGACAGCCAAAATCTAAGTACCAAGACTATTGTATTACTTAATTCTAAGTTAGATTGGTTGAAAAAAGGGTTGATTTAAACTAATTAACTAAGTTAATTACTAAAATAGTTTATACCAAAAAAGTGGAGGAAACAATATAAGAGAAGCGATTAAGGCACATGGTTCAACCATTTATGTATTTCGATTGTGATTAAGGTTCTAATGGATTATTAGATGGATTTAGCCAAGGCGAAATTCCCTAACATACGTACTACCCAATCTCTTGGCATAGCAACCCTACCTTAGTTAACGATTTCCTATATATCTCTATATGAAAACCCGTCTTAACAAAGATGCATTTAAGGTCTAGGAATTTCCCACGTGAATGGAAAGCCACCTAAAAAAACCGTCTATCTCTAGTCGGTTTAACTATAGGGTATTCAATGTTTATATCTTCCCTAGGTTATTATCTCTTGATCTCTAACCTAGGCATTTTATCGAACACTTGGTGATCAAACAAGTGAAGCATTGAGATCAACTATTGAATACATAACTAAAACCAACATTAATCCAATAAAACCAAAGCAAGAACAATCAAAATAACATAAACGACCTAGCCACGGCTTAATCAAATAAGTTTAGCTAATATTCATGTCATAAGTACGGATCTGAATCATACAAATCATATTAGATAGTTGGACAAAGTTAAGAAATAAAGATGTAAAAACTCCTGAATAATCGTGATGATTTTGATCCCTCGTTGAATTCTCCATCGTCTTGCGAATCCGGGGCTTCAAGGAGACGTTATGACTTTCAATCTTCTTTTCAAAGTGTTTCTCTCCTCCCTTTTGGTGTTTGGCTGCTCTCAAGTGTATGTTAGGGTAGAAATGACCTGAATGGTCTATTTATAGACAAGTTCGCCGCCTCGAACGCCGCGGCGTTCCATTCTGCTTATCATCGCCGCGGCGTTGAGTGATGAACGTCGCGGCGTTGCCCTGTTTTTTCCAAAAGTGCTTCGTTTCTCACTCTATGCCCCGACTGTTAACCTAATCTGAAAAGTCAAAGAAAACGGGGTTCAAAGTATCATATGTGATCAAATTATTAACAAAACAATCAAAATCAAATTGATAAACGGGGCGAATCGTTTGTCAAAATACCATATATCATATGCATACGTGTCGATGAATATAAAAATATTTAGATTTTTTTTTATTTATGTGCGTCTAAATCAAAATTTATATAATATTTAAGTAATTATTTTATATTTAAATATATTTATGTATATTATGGCTTTGTAGTGTAAATAAGATTATAATAATAATAATAAATTAAATTTTATTTCAGTGTAATTGCGTTTAAATGAGCCAAATATAAGACTGAAGTACTATACAAATTTTGTTTCAGTCCATGAGTATGGCCAAACACGTACATGAAAAAGGCTATTCCACCTAGGCGGAACATTACTGGAATTTTAGTCATCCTTTATTAAGCCCCATACGGTCTTTCCAATCATTGGTCTTAAAGAATGTCAGGACTAAATTTATGACGCAATTCTAGCTCTTGTTTCTAAAATAATACAAAATCTTGGCTTCATTTGCTTGCCAAAGTAAAGTACTTTAAATTGGTAATTCGATTGTCTGCCATTAGATTAATGTGTTTGGTAAGATTATTTTAATTATGAGAAGGAATCAAATTCCTCAAAATAGAGAATCTTGCATCCCAAAACAAAAAATTTAAAAGCTTAGGCTCTGTATAGTTGTGTTTTGAAGTGCATTTTCATTTTCTGATATCTACTACACATTCCCCTATATAATTACTCATCATTTTATCAATTCAATCACTTCATTCTCTCTCTTCATTAATTACATAAATCAACTATCCAATTCTCTTTCTTACTTTATCATAAATAAAATATTATTCTAATTTTTTCTCTCATCATCATTACATATATAACTAATTAAATCAACTTTATATCACATTAACACAATTTCCAAACATTTTTCAAAAGCACATCCAAACAAACAAAAAAAATTAATATTTTCACACGAATTTCTATAATACACATTCTCCAATAAAAACTCAAAATTTCTTTTCGAAAACATAACCATACAGAGTCTTACTTTTTTGAGGGTTTCTTATTCTCTTTTCCAAGGGAATCTGAAATTAAAATGTGCAAGACACTTTCAATCTGAAATTTAAATGTGCAAGACACTTTTAATATTCAAATTATATCAATAAAAATATTATTTATACATAATTATTTTATTTCATCATATAATTAAATATATATTAGCGCACGCACACACACACACACACACACATATATATATACGAGATAAGATATTTGTATAAACATGTATTTGTGTGTTTGTGTGTGTGTATATATATATATATATTCATATGTATATGCATCTACACATATAAGTACAATATCTATATAAATCATATACTTAAATTTATTCTACATAATACATATACATATACATAGAGTAATAAACTATTTGTACTTCACACTATTTCCTTCATTATTTTGACGTTTCATAGTCAAACTAATTTCTTAATTTAATAGCTAGTATTTAAATATCACCTACGAGTACCAAATTATAGTTAGTATATTAAAAAATATTAACTTTTTTTAATATAAATAGTTCATAAACGTGGGGTGACGCAACGTATATAAATAACGTAATTATAAAATAGAGCTAATTTAATGAAAGTTTCAAATGTGAAATTCATTTCTTGCGAGATGTGCATGAACTAAACTGGGGCTGTAAACGAGCCGAGCTCGAGCTGAGCCTGATGAAATTTGTATGCTCGAGCTTGAGTTCGATTTATACTTTTCGAGCTCAAACTCGACCAGCTTCATTTCTAGGGCTCGAGTTCAAGCTTAAAATAGATGAGCCAAGCTCGAGCTCGAGCTTGAAGTAAAAATTGATTTAATTTTTCTTCTTCATTTTTTTAGAAAATAAAATAGAATAAATTCGGCTTTTTTGCTTATAACAATACGATTCTAATGTATAGTATACATTATTTAGATAAAAAAATAAGTATTATTAAGATAAATAATAAGCAAATATCTTATATTCAATAAGTATTTAGAAAATAGAGGAAGGTGTCGTGAAAACATGATTTCATTAAATTATTTTATAAAAAAATATATCATATCAACTAAAATATATAATCTTATAATTGTTGTTGTTTTTGCATGATTTAAACAAAATAGAAAAAAATAAACTTAAGTACTATTAAACTATGTTGCACATAAAATTGTAAGTATTATTTTTATGAAATTCGAGTATTTTTAGTCATATATTAAAAATTAATAAAAAATAATAATAAAAGCTCACGAGCCGGCTCACGAGCATACGAACAACTATAAGTGAGCTCGAGCTCAACTCACGAAAAAGCTCGAGCTCGAGCTGAGTTCCTGTCGAGCCGGCTCACCATGTTCATGAGCCGCTCGACTCACCTTACACCCCTACTAAACTAAACATATCGATTTTCTAGATACAACCAAACACTATATTGGAATCAGATAATTGAAAATCTTATTATCACATATCTGATTCCCAACTTGGATTCCATTTTCTGACAAACAAACGGAGCATGACATATTGTATTACTAGTTTTACAAGTTTCATACTTCATAAAAATAATGCTGAAAAACAAATAAATTAAACTACTTGAAATTATTCTTTAAGAACTTGTTTGAGCTCAATTAGTTTAACTTAAGAAATAAACTAGAACTATTTTTTTATATGATATGATTTGAAAGCGCGCCTTGATTAACTACTGTTATGTATAAATATGTGTAAAATTTCACTTTTGGTCCTGTAAGTTAAGGATGTTGACAATAAACGTTCATTATCTTTTGCAAAGTCAATTTAGTCCTTTATATATGAGTAAATAAATTTAGTCTTGTATCTATTGAATTTTCTTAATTTTAGTCCTAAATTGACGCACCGACATGAAGTCGCGTGTTCCTTAAAAGATTTTGTGTTGAGGATACTCTTGTTTCGAGAAGATGTGAATTTTTTGGGATGAAATTTGATATATATATATATATATATATATGAAATATTGTTGAAATTTATTGTTTTCTGGTGCCAAAAGGGTGAAATTGGAGGAAAAATTGACTCTCCTTTAGCGATTGGATGGAGCAGTTGACGGAGGGACCAACATTAATGAAATCATGATAGTTTAAGGGTCAATTGGATGAGTCCAAAATCTGGGGCCAACGTTAATAAGTGTACTTGACTGCAATTACACTAAATAATAAAGGTAGTTAGTGTAATTAACTTAATATTAAATGGTTGCGTTTTCATGAGAGCAGTTCTTTCCAATCGAAAATATTTATATGCAGTGTTTAAAAAACCGGTTCGGTTATCGAACCAGAAAATCTACCGGTTCAAGGTTCATTGGTTGGATCGTGGTTCAATCGTGATCGGACCGATCATATAATAATTATGTTATAAAAAATATTAATATATTATAATAGGTTAAATAATAATAAAATTACATAAATATGCCAAAAATAAAAGGAAAAAAGAAAAGATTAGCAATATAAAGGTGAAAACACGCCACCCATGAGGCCATGACCCACCTTCAGCATTAAATGAAATATAAATAATAGGGCAAAAGCCCCTTCTGTGAACAGACCAATAAATGCAGATGGGGAGAAGTTGAAGAAATTTCCGGCGACTCGGCGTGAGAGAGAGATTGAGAAAGGGAGGTTGCTGCTCCTCACCTGCCGGTTTTTGCTATTCTCCTCAAAAGGAAAATTAGGTAAAACTTAGGGATTTCTAATTTGTAATAATTTTATTATTTTCTCAAACTGAAAAATAGGTGAAAATTTAGGGATTTTAAATTTTTTTCACATTATTTTCCAGCTCTAAGCGAACCGGGCCGGTTTGTAACTCGGTACTGGTTCACACAGGTCACAGGTTCAACCGCGGTTCTTCCGGTTCTGGGCGGCGTTGGAGAAGTACCGGTTTTGAGGTCCGAACCGGCCGGTCGGCGGTCCGACCGGTCGAACCGACCGGTCCGGTTTTTAAAACATTGTTTATATGAATGTTTTTTAATTTAAAACTTTACCGAGTTACCTGCAATATTATTTTTCGAGGAATTGTAAAAAGTGGTGAATTGGATGAGGCTGCCAAGTTTCTCGATGTAATGGTTGGGAGAGGGTTCTCTACTGATGGGTCAACATCATCTTTGTTGTTCAGTTTACTCGAGACGAAAGAGCACAATCATACTCTTCTTAATATGATAAAGAAATATGCTTCGAGTACTGAGAAATATGAAGGTTTGAACCATACATACGGGAAAAGGCGTGTGTTGTATAAGGATTAAGGAGTTCATTCTAACGAGCACATTCAACATGAACTATATCTCCGCATCAAGCAGAATATAGCAACAACCGTATTCATGCTGTGATGCCCATGAGTAAGTGGGATCTCTCGAAGCTTTTCTGCAACATGTAATTGGTTTTCTTCGTATCAATAATTTATTTTTCCTTGGTATTTGTTGCTTGTTCTGTTGCACTACCAGGTATATATGTTACTTGGCATTAACTGTATACGGATACGGAGTCGGGGTGAAAAATTATTTTTTTTACATTACAAATTTTTTGATATTTGAATTTCGCCCCCCTCAAAATCGAAAAATATCATGTTTTCTCCATTTTCTTTGAGTCGCCCCCCAAATCCAAAATCCTGATTATAACAAAAGAGATATAAGAGTATAAAGTATGTCAAAAGTTGAACCTAGCTTCTTATTATATTTTTCTCCATAAATATAACGTAACGTACTGCGGGGGTCCTTGAATCCTTCATTTATCTAGAAAAAAAAAGTGTGTAGCTATATCACATTAATCTTGCCCTTCAATAAAAAATTTAGGTTCGTCCCTGTCTGTATAGTTAAAGTTAATTTGGATACTGCGAAATCTTCTTCTTTTACCTTTATGATTCCTTACTGCACTTTATTTCTTATTATCATTGTATTGGGATATTCTTTTACCTCCTGGCAAAACGTCTCAAGTCGTCCTCACAATTGTGTTTTTTATTTTAAATTCAAGAGGGAGGGGCCTACATATCTAACTCGATAAACTCAAATTAATAGTTATAATCTTAAGGTATAAAGACTCTATCTAACTCCATAAAAGAGGGAAGAGCCACAACTTGTGGCAGTTTGGATTCGAACCCAAAACCTCTCACATAAAGTGGGAGGTGAATATCACTAGACAAACAGGTCTTGGTCCTCACAATTTTGTTATATCAGTATCAAAGTAACATTAAAGACAACTTGCGAGTGTATAAGAAAGAGAAATTGGGATAATCAGAATGCGTGAGTGAAGATGTTCCATTCATGCGGCTAATCCTCTTTTATATTTTTGATCACATTTTATGTTTCAAAGTCACATTTTTATAAAATTAAATTTCACTGGGGAAAAGAATTGAGCAGCAAAAGATTAAGATAAATGCTCGATTCTTGTATTATGTTTTCCTTTTTTTTATAATGTTGTATTATGTTTGTTTGACATTATAACCTTTACAAGATAAGGTATTTTTATATTGATTTTGTAACTAAAGAAAAAAGTTCTATATTGATTTGCCTAGGGACCTATTTGAAATAGAGTCAATTAGAAAACTTAAAGGGAAAACTACACACAGACACTCTCACTTATATGTAATTACCAAAATCTCCCCTTATTTTTTAAAAATTATCAACACACCCCCTCATACTAGGAAATTCTTACAATTTCGTCCTTTGTATGTTTAAAAATTCTTACAACTTTACCCCTGTAAAGACTATTTTGTGCAAAGATCGGCATTTACAGGTTCCAAGAAAAATGAAACAGATAAAACGCCTCAACTAGAATCATGATTTTAAATTTCTCTTGAAACCTCGAAATTTCCACCGAAATTTTGGGTTTTCGGGGATCTCGAAGCGAAATCTTACTTTTAATCTAATTTGTAAAATATCTTTCGAAATTTTGATCGAAACCCAAAGGCTGTGTTTGGTTTTGTTTTGGGTTGAGTTTTTCACCAAAACCCAACCCAAAACTTATTTGGTTGTTAATTTTTTGGCCAAACATGGGGCCCATGTTTAGCCAAATATTATCTCCAAAATTTTTTTGTCTCTCTCCCTCAACTCCGGTCTCTCTCTCTCCTCCCTCTTTTTCCTCTCTCTCCCTCTCTCTCCTCCCTCTCTCTGTCCTTTAGTTTTCGTGTGTGTGTGTGTGTCTGTGTGTGTGAGTATTGTTTTGTGTGTGTGTGCGTGCGTGTGTATTGTTGTGTGTGTGTGTGAGTATTGTTTTGTGTGTTTGTGTGTATTGTTGTTTGCGTGCGTATTGTTGTGTGTTTTCGTGTGTGTGTGTGTGTGCGTGCGTGTGTATTGTTGTGTGTGTGTGTGTGAGTATTGTTTTGTGTGTTTGTGTGTATTGTTGTTTGCGTGCGTATTGTTGTGTGTTTTCATGTGTGTGTGTGTGTGTGCGTTTTCGTGTGTGTGTGTGTTTGTGTGCGTGTGTGTGTAATTGTGTGTGAGTATTGTGTGTGTGTGTGTGTGTGTGCTTTTGTGTGTGGGGGTTGGGGAAGACGACACTGTTCCCCAACCCCCTTTTTTTTCTTTTTTCTTTTCTTTTTTTTTATTTATAAAAAAATATATTAATAAATAATTATTTTAGAAATTATATAATTATATAAAATAATCATTCATATATATTATAATAATTTCAAACTTATATTATAATATATTAACTTATATTATAATATATTTTTCAATCATCAATTAATCACTAAAACAACTTTTTCAGACAAAAACTGACATGATTTGACTGCTACAGTGATTTTTGTTACATCTGAAAATAAAACCAAACACATTTTCACCAAAAAATCACTCAAATGTTACTTCAAAATAGCTAATCAAAACACATTCTCACGAAAAATGATTAAAATATTAATTCTTCAAAACAAAACCAAACATATTTTCATCAAAATACACAACTCCCAATAAAATGTTTCACCAAAATTTTCACCAAAAACACCCTCCAAAATAAAACCAAACACAGCCAAAATTTTTGGAAACTTATAAATAATATTAAAACACTTTTCATTAAATATCCATCAAAATTTAACCCGAGACCCAAAATTTTCTGAAATTTGAATAACATTTATGTTTTTATACATTTTAAAATTTTATTATTTAAAAAATAATATTTCACGCCGATCCACATCTATCAACCATTCACCCCAGCCACACACATTGTTTTGTAAAAACTTGTAGTACACTTTATTTTAATGAAATTCTTATGAAATTTGATTATTATTTTATTTTCAAGTCATATTTATTTTATATTTTTTGTAACAGGTTTTGCTCATACTATTTAACAAGATTCATTATACATATATTATATAAAATATTATTAATATAAAAGATCTATAAGTATGATAATTATTGTTATCAAAAAGTTTGAATATAAATTTTCAAATATTTTTATAAATTTTCATGATTTATTTAAAATTGAAACCGAAATTTCGAATATCCTCAAAATTCTAGTAAAATTATTACCCCGATATTTATACCAAAAACGAAATTTAAGACCTTGACTAGAATTGGTGTAAAGTATCCCTTTCAATTAATGCTTGACTGATAAGGTGACAAAAAGGAAAAAAAGTCTGGGGAAGCATGGAAAACACTTTTATATATTGGGTCTTGGCACCTGTATACCTTGTGGATATGATTAATCCACATCACTTGTTTTTTAAGTCAAAAAAATAAAACAAGTTATGTGGATTAATCATATCCATAAAGTCCACAGATTGAACCCAAGACACACTTTATACAAGAATTTTCCGGGAAGCTTCAACTTCTGTGACCCATTTAGTGTGAACTCTTTTTTATTTGTTTTTTTGATAATGACGATATATAGTGTGAACTGTATCTTATCTTTTGATTTTATATACATAAATAATTGATAAATCTATTGTTGTGATCATTAATGCCAGCACCAAAAACCATTATTGATGAAACAATCCCTATAAACTGATGTATATGGCGAAACGTGTTGTCTATTACTCTAACCCTTGATTTATATGGCGACACGTGTTGTGTATTACTCTAAACGCTTGTAACCCTCCGGAACCAGATAAATTATTACATTAATTATCAGAGTCGATTTCCATCCATAATTCTAATTACTATGTCGTAAAAAAGTAGTATTAGTGACAAAACTTAAATTAATTGACAATGTTAGTGTTATTAAATATATATAACAAGTGACAATAATTTTTGTTTTATCACAACAAGAATTTTTAATGACAAGATTTTTTATAATACCCCATGTTTCCAAATAGTAAATTAGTCATTTTACATTTTGTTCATCAGATTTGACAATGTACTCATTGTCCTCGTTCTTGATCAAGTTTTACTCTGGATTCTATTATATCTTATGTGATTATACTGATTTGTGTGATATAGATGTGCTCTAATTGATCTTTTACATGCGCTCATGTTAAAATTTGAGGAGTATAAGTTTCCTTTGTAATTAGGTTAAGGCGATATCCAATAAAATTTTAGGGACCAAAATGAAAATAGCAAAAGGAAAAAAGTTTAAGGACTAAACTGAATGTTTCATGTATTTTTAAGTATTAATATTTTAGGTACTGGATTGGAAGGGATTTATAACATTCTGGACTAAACTGTAAGTTTCATTGAGTTGTGGGGCAAATTGAAAATTTCTAAAAGTAGATGGACTGAGTTATAATTTATCTAAAGTCCATAAATAAAAGAGATCTAGATCAACTGAAGCATGACACGGCTCACAAGGGCTGCCACTTCTCAATCTTGAAAACATGCCACCTTTCGTATTGTCTATACATACATAGGTATAACATGTATAATAAAAATATATATACACAAATATTCATTTCTTTCTCACTCACGCCAGGTACGTCCTCTCTCTCCTCTCTCTAATTAAATTTAATTGTGGTTCTATTCTTTGTTAATTTGTTAGTTTAACTAAATATTTATTTACGTGATGCTACCGATACATTAGTTTTATAATTATTAGCTAAGGAAATATAGTGAATACCTAAGGAGTTATATGATGAGTATGAAGACTGATTTATAGGTGGGTTCGAGTTTGGAGGATCAACGAGAAAGGAATTGGACTTTATTGAAGTGGATTAACTAGGAACAGGTGTTATAACCACGGCTACGGGGGAGTATAGCCGCGGCTACAAAAACAGAATGTATTGAAAAAGGGAGCAGGTGCATAGCCGCGGCTACCAGGTTGACGACGACAGTTTAGCCGCGGCTACCAGGTTGACGACGACAGTTTAGCCGCGGCTAAAGGATCGGTAGCCGTGGCTAAAACTGCTGGCGAAAAAATGGAGCTGTTTTTGGAAAGTTTGGGGGCTCTTCTTTGTGTTCAAGATTTGTTTCCTAGTTTGATACAAACTCCCATTCTTTCTTCCATGACTTAGAACTATAAATTGAGGAACTCCTCTTGTATGATGTATCACTCTCATATAATCAATAAAACCTCTAGTGTAGACCGTGGACGTAGGCATTCTTGGCCGAACCACGTAAATCTCGTGTCTCTATTTTTCTTGCTTTTCGTTTACTTTTACTTGTTTATGCGCATTAATTCCTAACAACTGGTATCAAGAGCACAGGTTATAGCGTTCTGTGCGAATCAATGGCGTCTGAAGATGGTAAAGTAAAAATTGACAAGTTCGATGGAAAGGATTTCGGATTCTGGCGGATGCAGATGGAGGATTATCTGTACCAGAAGAAACTCCATGAACCGTTGTCGGGGAATAAGCCTGAAAAGATGACTGATGCAGATTGGGAATTGTTGGATAGGCAAGCTTTGGGGGTTATTCGGCTGACGTTATCAAGAAACGTAGCGTTTAACATCTTGGAAGAGAAAACCACTGCGGGTTTGATAAAGGCGCTATCCAACATGTATGAGAAGCCATCGGCGTCGAATAAAGTCTATCTAATGAGACGTTTATTCAACTTAAGGATGACTGAAGGAGGATCCGTGACAAATCATATCAACGAATTCAATGTGATCATCACTCAGTTGAGTTAGGTTGATATCAATTTTGAGGACGAGGTAAAGGCTTTAATTCTATTGTCTTCGTTGCCGGAAAGTTGGAGTGCGACGGTAACTGCTGTGAGTAGTTCGTCTGGCCAAAGGAAGTTGAAGCTTCAGGAGATTCGGGATCTGATTTTGAGCGAGGATATTCGCCGGAGGGAATCAGGAGAACTCACGTCTGCTGCATTAAGTGCGGAAAGCAGAGGGAGAGGTGTTCAACGGGGTGGTCAGAAAGGTAGAGGTCGATCCAAGTCTAAGGGGCGGGGGAAGTCAAAACCGCGTAAAGAAGCTGATTGTTGGGGCTGCGGTAAGAAAGGCCATTACAAGAGGGATTGTCCAGAAAAGGCGGGTCAGAATCAAAACCGGGAACATCAACAAGCAAACGCAGCAGCAGACGATGTCGGAGATGCTCTGGTTTGCTGTATTGACAGTCCAGTTGACCAATGGGTACTGGACTCAGGTGCGTCGTTTCATGCTACTTCATGTAAGAATTATCTAACAAATTATGTTTCTGAAAAATTTGGAAAGGTTTTTCTTGCAGATGACGAACCCTTGGAAATTATTAGTAAGGGTGATGTCACTATAACGACAGCACAGGGAATGCAGTTGAAACTGCAGAATGTGAGACATGTACCGGGTTTGAAGAAGAATTTGATCTCAATGGGTCAAATTGACAGTGATGGATTTACTACTGTGTTTGGTGGTGGTGCATGGAAAATCACCAAGGGAAATATGGTGGTGGCACGAGGTACAAAGTCTGGAACTTTGTACACAACTGATATTATAAAAGACTCATTAGCCACAGTCGGGGCCACAGAAGATGTACATTTATGGCATAGGCGACTTGGGCACATGAGTGAGAAAGGGATGAGAATAATGGCATCCAAGGGAAAATTGCCAATTTCAAAGTCTATTGAGTTGGGTCTTTGCGAAGACTGTGTTCTTGGAAAGCAGAAAAAGGTTAGTTTTTCCAAGGTTGGAAGAGAACCGAAGACTAAAAAATTGCAACTTGTCCACACAGATGTATGGGGACCGGCACCTATACAGTCATTTGGAGAGTCCAGATATTATGTCACTTTCATTGATGATTCCACTCGAAAGGTATGGGTTTATTTTCTGAAAAATAAGTCTGAAGTGTTTAGTACCTTTAAGAAGTGGAAGGCAGAAGTCGAGAATGAAACGGGGTTGAAATTGAAGTGTCTGAGGTCGGATAATGGCAGGGAGTATGATAGCCAAGAATTCAAAGACTATTGTGCAGAGAATGGGATCAAGATGATCAAGACCATTCCGGGGACTCCGCAGCAGAATGGGATTGCAGAGCGGATGAATAGGACCTTGAATGAATGAGCTAGGAGCATGAGGCTTTACTCCGAGTTGCCAAAGACTTTTTGGGCTGATGCAGTGAACACGGCGGCTTACCTCATCAATCGGGGACCTTCAGTACCGTTGGACTTCAAAATTTCGGAGGAAGTTTGGTCTGGAAAGGAGGTAAATTTATCGCATTTAAAAATTTTCGGTTGTTTATCTTATGTCTTGCGTAGTTCTGATGACAGGGATAAGTTGGATCCAAAAGCACAGAAGTGCTTCTTTATTGGTTATGGTGGAGAGAGTTTTGGCTATCGGTTCTGGGATTACCAAAACAACAAGATCACAAGGCATAAAGATGTTACGTTCAACGAGAAGGTGCTTTACAAGGATAGACTTGGGGCAGAGACTGAGGATAATGAGAAACCAAAGGCGATATTGGAAGAGATCACTGTGGATGAGGTTGCAGGAAATAGAGCTGAGAATAGGATTGAGGAAGATCCGGAGACTCCGCAACCTACCTTGAGGAGATCGAGCAGAACCCCCAAACCAAACATAAGGTATTCCCCTTCCTTACACTATTTACTTTTGACGGATTCGGGTGAGCCGGAGTCGTACAAGGAGGCAATGAGTGTAGGAGATTCTCTCAAGTGGGAGCTAGCCATGAAAGATGAGATGAGCTCGCTTGAGAGAAATAAGACTTGGAGGTTGACTAAATTACCGGAGGGGAAACGAGCTTTGCAGAACAAGTGGGTATTTCGGATTAAGGATGAGCCAGATGGTAGTAAAAGGTACAAGGCGAGGTTGGTAGTTAAAGGGTTCCAACAGAAGGAAGGGATTGACTACACTGAGATTTTTTCGCCAGTTGTCAAGTTGACTACTATAAGGATGGTTCTGAGTATTGTTGCTGCTGAGGATTTACATCTTGAGCAGTTGGATGTAAAAACGGCGTTCCTTCATGGTGATTTGGAGGAAGATATTTACATGGTTCAATCGGAGGGTTTTCTGGAGAATGGAAAGGAAAACTTTGTGTGCAAACTACAGAAAAGTTTGTACGGATTGAAACAAGCTCCGAGACAGTGGTACAAGAAATTTGACACCTTTATGGATGGAAATGGAATTACAAGATGTCAAATGGATCACTGTTGTTATTTTAAGAAGTTTAAGGATTGCTACATAATCTTATTGTTGTATGTTGATGACATGTTAGTCGTTGGGTCAAATATGGAGGAAATCAAAAGGCTGAAACAACAATTGTCAAGTGAGTTTGAAATGAAGGACTTGGGGGCTGCAAATACGATTCTCGGGATGAGAATTATTCGAGATAGGTCGAGTGGGAGCCTCAAGCTGACTCAAGAAAGGTATATTCATAAGGTGCTTGATAGATTTGCTATCACTGATGCAAAGTCTAGAAGCACTCCTTTGGGGAGTTAATTCAAACTAAGTAAGGAGCAATCACCTAAATCTGATGAGGAGCGAATAAAGATGGCAAAGGTTCCTTATGCCTCTGCCATTATAAGTTTGATGTACGCAATGGTGTGTACAAGGCCGGATATAGCTCATGCAGTGGGAGTCGTGAATAGATTTATGGCTAATCCGGGTTTACAGCATTGGGAAGCAGTGAAGTGGCTACTAAGGTATTTGAAAGGCACATCGGATGTGTGTTTGAGTTTTAAGACTATTAGTGTCACTTTAGAGGGTTTTGTGGATGTTGACTTAGGTGGTGATTAAGATGGTCGGAAGAGCACCTCGGGCTATATTTACACTTTAGGCGGCACAGCAATTAGTTGGATGTCAAGGCTACAAAAGTGTGTAGCACTTTCTACAACCGAAGCCGAGTACATAGCTATTTCAGAAGCTGGGAAAGAGATGGTTTGGTTGAAGAATTTTCTGAGGGAAATTGACAAGGAGCAACGGGATTGTGCACTTTATAGTGATAGTCAATGTGCGATTTGTCTTGCGAAGAATCCGGTTTTTCACTCTAGGACAAAACATATTCAACTGAAGTATCATCATATTCGAGAGATGATTGATGGTGGAACTTTGGAATTGAAGAAGATTTTGGGTTCGAAGAATCTGGCGGATATGTTAACTAAGGGAGTTACCACCGAGAAACTGAGGTTTTGTATGGCCTCAGTTGGCCTCGAGTTTCTGTGATGAATGAGGCTAGTCTGCACTAGAGGATAATTTCACCGGGGTGGTGAGAAGTATGTCAAGAGTTGAGTTAAATCAGTCTCCAAGTGGGAGATTGATGAGTATGAAGACTGATTTATAGGTGGGTTCGAGTTTGGAGGATCAACGAGAAAGGAATTGGACTTTATTGAAGTGGATTAACTAGGAACAGGTGTTATAGCCACGGCTACGGGGGAGTATAGCCGTGGCTACAAAAACAGAATGTATTGAAAAAGGGAGCAGGTGCATAGCCGCGGCTACCAGGCTTAAAGCCGCGGCTACCAGGTTGACGACGACAGTTTAGCCGCGGCTAAAGGATCGGTAGCCGTGGCTAAAACTGCTGGCGAAAAAATGGAGCTGTTTTTGGAAAGTTTGGGGCTCTTCTTTGTGTTCAAGATTTGTTTCCTAGTTTGATACAAACTCCCATTCTTTCTTCCATGACTTAGAACTATAAATTGAGGAACTCCTCTTGTATGATGTATCACTCTCATATAATCAATAAAACCTCTAGTGTAGACCTGGACGTAGACATTTTTGGCCGAACCACGTAAATCTCGTGTCTCTATTTTTCTTACTTTTCGTTTACTTTTACTTGTTTATGCGCATTGATTCCTAACATTATATTGATTCCTTGTCTTTGTGAAAGGTATAGAACCGTTTAATTAACATCAAATGTTAAGCTTAATTAAGGATTGAACAGTGGTTAAATTAAAATTACGACTGCTAATTGTTGGTTAAGATATTCTGTTAGTGGGATGTAGATATTTAATTAACTTGGTAAGTCCTCATAAGTAAGAAAATTAGGATTTAGAGAGCTTAATCAAAGTTTCAGGAACTAATTAATCGAACAAATGGAAATGAATATCCGACTTTTACTTCTTGTCTCATTTGGTGTATGCGACTCGTTGGGGCTTGGGGGTAGTAATTATGTCTAAATCTAACGAGAAAACAATCATAATTGGGCATTCTTTAACCTATAAGGTGTAAAATGATTCTTCGATAATCTAAGTGAACTAGGAAAAATTTAGCTAATAAATATATTCAATATTGAATAATCCATGTAATTAACTATCAGATACGCAAATTGTCCATGTTACTAGTAAACGATGGCTGCTGAATAATGTCCGTCGGGTTTAATTTGAAATGGATATCTCTAAATTATCAATAAAATAATTGTGCTAATCAACTGCGATATTTATCCATGTGAAATACATATTAAATTGTTTATATATTTACTAAACCAATAATTGTTACTGTTGAGCGGGTCCTCCTATAATACAATTTAATTTGTTAAATATGTTTAATAGCTCTATTAGTTATAATTAATGAATAAATGATAAGGAAGGATAAAAGATGTGTTCGTAAAGCGTCTACCGTTGTGTAAACGGGTAATTAGGCAGGTATGTGAACATATGTGTATGACACGCGTACTTGTTTTTAGGTACACATGGGTACCACATGAGATCCTTTAACAACTATGGATTTGTGAGACTAATTTGAGAATAAATCGACCTCCACAACAATTGCTTCTATCTGTGAGTGCTTTATTATTAGTTTATCGTATTCTGCAATATTTAGTGTAATCGTCATTCATATGGACATGATCATTTCATAAATGTAATTCAAGTAAATTGTTGAACATGCTTATGTGATGTGATAATTAAAGTATATGCTATCTCTGTATGTAATTGTGAGTACCACTTAAACTTACATAAATAATTTATTTGCAAAACCCGAGGAATAGATACATATTGCTTGCAATTGAAATAATCATGGAAAGGGTTATTTGGTCATGTTAATTATTCTATCATGGGCACCAATTCCAACTATTCATGATTGGTTTGGAGGAAGCAGTCTTGAATATGTTCTACGAAAAGGTTCTGGATATGATCTACGAAGCGGTCCTAAATATGTTCCTATCAAGCGGTTATGGATATGTTCTACAAAAAGGTCCTGGATATAATCTACGAAGCGGTCCTAAATATGTTCTTTCAAAACGGTCCTAAATATGTTCTTTCAAAGCGGTCTTGATTCGGTCTGGGCCCGTGTCTGAACGGTTTGCGGGGCACGCTGGGGTAGCATTGGGCTGCCAGTAGAGACTTCTTCGTTCAGTGCCCACTTAGGTGTCCTTTCACAGTCGAGGTGGAGGTTTCTACGGCTGTGATCGGCGCCGCCATGTACCTAGGCATGGCCAGTTCAATGCGGTCCGCGGGGTCGCTCCCTGCAAATGGAGGATAAGGTAGTAAATGTTCAATTGGGAGTCACAAGGTGGTTTATCTTATCTGATTCTGATTTGCTCTGGTACATTTGATTCACATGCTTCGTATGTTCAATATGATAAGGCTCTCGCTTGATCTGATCTTCACAGGCTGCCTATTCTATATGATACGGCCCTCGCTTGTTCGGTCTTTGCAGGCTTCATCTGGTTATTCCTAATATGGTCTTCAAACTCATATAGCTTGAATTGATCTTTAAAAGCTTCTCGTTCGTATATGAACATAATTGTTTGATTGAATTATTTAACAGTTATTGATTTCACGCTTATATGAATCATGCATCACGAGAATAGTATTATGTACACGCATAACCCCGCACATGCACACATCGACGCTCACTGGGCTTAGTAGCTCATCACTCGTGTCCCCCCTTCCCTAGGATAAGATGGAGTAGGTGGAACAGTGGCTGCTCTTCGAGAAAGGTGTTTCAGGACAACTAGGGTGCAAACTCATCTTAGTAAAGACGTCTTGAGCTACCGACCTTAAAGGGATCCAAGGAGGTTATCATGGGGTATCCGCTAAGTCAAAAAGTAGATAGAACCAAATAGATGAAATGAAATGTCATGTCCTGTTTCACTAGTGGTCTTGTACTTTCAATTGTAATGCTCTGAACCAAATTATTTCGAGTATACGACTTTGTTTAAAATAATTTATATGGGTTGAATTTTTTTTACATAATTATCATAGCAGGCAGGTGAATTGGGGCGTTACACTTTTTTTAAAAGTTGTCATTAATGATAGTTAATAACGCATACATAGTGACAACACAGATACAGTGAAACTATAATTGCTGCCACTATGTTGTCACACTACAAAAAAATAATATATTAATGACAAAATGTCAAGTGACAATGGAAATATTGTCACTAATTGTAAAGTATTAGTGACAAGATTTTTTGTTTTGTCACAAGAATATGTTTTACATGTTTAATAGTGACAAGATTTGTATAAAAGTTGTCACTCTTGATACCTAGTGACAAGGAATTTGTTGTCACTATTGACAATTAGTGACACACCTTTAGTGATAACTTAGTGACAACAATTATAGTTGTCACTCTATTTGTGTTGTCACTATACATGTGTCACTAATTGTCAATAGTAACAATTTTAAAAAAATTCTTGTTACTAAAAATACTTTTTGTGATAAAGTAAAAATTATTGTCACTCATCATATATATCTACTGACAATTTTAACATTGTCACTCACAATTTTGTCACTAATATTACTTTTTGTTGTAGTGTCACTAATTGTGAATAGTGACAAAAATTTTCTTGTCACTAGCTAGTATCAATACTGACAACTTCTATACAAATTTTATCACTATTAAACATGTAAAACTTATTCTTGTGACAAAATAAAAGTTCTTATCATTAAAAATTTATAATTAGTGATAACTTTGACATTGTCACTTGACATTTTATCACTAATGTGCTATTTTTTGTAGTGAATTCAAATTATATTTGGCCAGTAATCACACGATACATAATCATATTTATTTTGTAGTCAATTTGCATGTTCACTTTAAAAAAAAGAAAATAGATATATGAATTCTATTTATTTATTTATTTTGTTCACTTAAAAAAAAAGAAAATAGAGTACAAGATATATGTTATTTATTGCACATATATATAGCCTTTTAATCATGCGAGTAATGTTTTTTCCGAGCCTTTATCTAGTTTAACTTGAGAGTGCAAGAACGTTGAAGTGTGAACTCATGTGAGAATTCTTGTCTAAGATTTTTCGTGATATCAATGTCGCATACAAATGAAACTAGAAGCATCTTTGTCCCTTTCCCCGAGTTTCCCCACACTACATTGAGTATGAGACTAATCCCGCTTCGCGGTACTGAGCCTGTCGCTGGCTTAAGGGGATTTGTCTCTGGGAGGAATCGAACACGCTCACCATTTAGGAATATAGTGGTGGACAAGTCACTACATCAATTCTTCAGGTTATGAATTCTATTTATTGAACGACATGCATGCATATCTTCAGTTGTTTCCTAAAGTTCGCACTCCTTTATTTTTGACAGCTCATTAGTACAAATTAGTAAGTAGTGTTATGTATAAATAAGAGTGAACTTCATATATCATGATGTCCATATGGTTGATTGATCTATATATAGAGAGAGAGATTGAGAAAATAAATGGTGAGGTCTTCATGGGTTGACAAAGATGGAGTCAGGAAAGGTGCATGGACACAAGAAGAAGACAATAAGTTGAGAGCGTATGTTCTCAGATATGGCCATTAGAACTGGAGATTACTGCCCCAATATGCGGGTAAGATCAATCTATACCATCTATATCTAACTTAATCCTTGTATAAACGTATGAATAACTCAATTGTTTGTTTCATTATGAAAAAACTTTTATACTCGCCCTTATTAATAATTAATAATTGAATTTGTTAAGTAAACACTTTCATTGAGGAGTAGGAAACCATTTAGTAGTATCTGAAATTGTTTTAGTAGTTAAAACTTTTTAATTATTGATAAAAAAAATGTTAGTATTCGGACACTATTTAATGTAAGAAGAAAAAATAGATTCTTACTTTCTCTAAAATACTAACTAATAAAAAAAAATAGATTTTTACCCACAATCACCAATAAAGAAGAAGAAAATTTTTACACTCACAATCAATATTCCAACTTAAACAAAAAGTTGGTTGTTAATTTTGATAATCTTAAATTCAATAAACATTAATTATCAAGAAAAAGAAAATTCTATAAATATCTTTAGTATTTGGTAATTAGCAATAAATTATTATAGTGTCAGATCATTAATTTGAGTGATTAATTTAAAGATTAAGAAGATAATTTAAAAAAAACTATACTTTATTCTGACATCCCAAAAACAAAATATAATAACTGTGAGACACAAATGTATATTCTGAGATATAGAGGAATCATTTTCTTATATAAAAACATTTATTAATTTTTCTTTGTTATAGCATATAACATGTTTGTACGATAAAATTATCAATATATATTTGAAAGTTTGTACATACTCAAAGTTATTAGCATGATAAATTAAATTATATAAAAATAGCATGAGTAAGAATAAAATCATATAAGTACTTTTAGTGTGGGAATATGATATATTTTGTACTTAATTCAAAAGAACTCACAAGTACGAGTGTTTTTATGTAATATGATGTTTACAATTATTTTAGAAAATTGATATCAGCACTCCATATTCTTATAATAGCACTTCACTTACTTTTTAATTTGTTTAAATGGACAATAATATCCCTTCTTGTGAAAATTTAAATCCATCCACTTTAAAAGATATGAACTTGCCCTTTTTAATTATTTTTGTATACAGTCATCTTCTTTCTTTCTTTACTTTTCAATTTTAATGGACGATAAATAATCAATTATAAAAACTAGCTAGAATAAATTAAGCAATTTAAATCACACCAAATAATGGTGCATTTGAAGTGGAACTTCTAGCTCAAATTCAGTTTGATCAAACCCAAAATAAAAATATATGAAGATAGATAATCATCATTTTATATGTAGAAGTTCTTTTATATTTCTAGTCATGTAAATTTAAAAGTTCATATGTACATGAAAGTAATTGATGATTTATGCATAATGCTAAAAATAATACTAATATTATTTTATTAAAAGTTTAATTTTTTGAAATAGATTTAGTTAATATTTGATTACAGAAGAAATAAATAAAAGTATAAGATAGACACTATAAATTAATCAATTCTTAACTAGTTAGCCAATAAACGAGACATATTTACTTCAATTGAACTTCTCATCGAATAATCACGTGCGAAGCACGTGATACTTTCTAATTGTACTAAAATTGTATATCATGAAGGTATTTCTTCCAATTGTGAAAACACACAATGACCAATAAAACCAAAATAAAATCAAATATTAATATGAAGATTTAATCTCTTAAATAAATGATTGATGGCACCAAGGCTTGTTAGCCTAATGATATCAGTTTTTACTCTCACGTGGGAGGTCCTAAGTTCAATTTCATACTGTGGTGAGTTCTGATTTTTTTTCTCTATATTTGGAATCTTATAAGGCATGTGTGAGTCATGGTTAAAAACTATCCGCCTAAGTTTATCGGATCAGGGTATTTCCTTGTCTAGAATTTTAAAAAAAAATGATTGATGGCATGCAGATTACTTATATATTAATTCTTAGTTACAGGTCTTGCGAGATGTGGGAAGAGCTGCAGGTTGCGATGGATAAATTACCGGAAACCGGGTATAAAACGAGGGGATTACAGCAAGGAAGAAGAAGATCTCATCGTAAAACTGCATCATGAACTGGGAAACAAGTATGCATTTTTAACATTAACATAACTACTAACTTAAATTTATTAAAAATGCAAATAGCTAGCTAGCTACGGTACTTAAATTTCTTGACTAGAAATATTGAATAATTACTGAACGATAAAGATATATAAAATATAAAAATTATAATTACTCCAAATACAAATTTAATTAGTATTAATATTGGTACGTACTTAAATTAATTGCCCGTCAAATACATATACAGGTGGTCAGTAATTGCAGCAAAATTGCCCGGAAGAACAGATAACGAGATCAAAAACTACTGGCACACGCATCTCAAGAAAGGCGTTAAAAGGCAGGATTCGTCCAGTAAATCATCCCTCAAGAATCAACAGCAGCAAAATAACTATGTTTCTTCTGAAAACATGATGGTCAAGAATTCTCAAGAAGTATCATTAGCTTCTGATATACATATCTTGGAATCATCATCGTCGTCGTCATCATCATCAGCCTCCAAATGTTGGAATGATCCTAGAATCATTACCGTGAACTGTAGCGCCTCATCATCTTCACGTTCAGCTGCTTATTATGATACTGATCAACAACAACAACAGCTGCAAAATTGCCAGGATGATATGTTTTCTGGATTATTATTATCATCAGGCATGATTTCATCAACTAGTGATGAGAGGGCAGATTCATTTGGTGGATTTGGAAAAAGTTTTTGGACTGAGCCATTTTTGGTGGACACTTCCTGCTGCAACCAAATTGATGATTATCATAACTTTACACCCTTAGACGAGGATGCTTCTTTTATTTTCACAGAAGATATATAAACACTTCTTTCGATCGAGATATTAACTTTGTTCTATATATATATATGTGTGCGCGCGTGTGTGTGTTGAAGGAGAACATAATTTGTAATTCTAATCTCAAGATCGACATCTCATCATGATTAAGGTGTCAAGTAGCCAACCAATGTGTCCCTAATCATCTTAGAAAATATAATGTTATAATTATTCGACATGTTAGAAAATCTTGAAATTCATAGGCTTCTTGTCCTTCATCAAACTCCCCTGTCGAAAGAAAACTCGTCCTCGTGTTAGTCTTTGAATGTGATGCTTCGTTGAGAAGATGATACTCGAACAAACTCAAAACACCATAATCCACCGAAATAGTCATATATATATATATACTATCAAACAAATCAACAAAGTGGCATGCATCTTACTTTTCTTTGCCATAGCTACCGAAAGCATTTTCAAGACTCTTGGGAGACGAACAAAGTTAATTATGGAAAAGAAAACCCTTTCACATTTTTATTAATGACCGATTTTGCCACATGTTTTGACAAACTTTCAAATCTCTTTTGAATCTCCAATGTAGCGGGGAAAATTTTGTGAAAGCTGGATTGGTACCATGCATAGAATTGAAGGAACATAGAAGGAAAATTCATATCTAAATCTTTTGTTTTTTTGCCTCTGACAACGGATTTTGTTATGAATTTTTAGAAATTTAAAAAAAAATAAAAATTGTTTCAGATTTATTGAAATTTTTAGATATGAATTTTCTTACATTTATTAAACAGTACTTCATGAAAACTTTCCATAAAATTTCACATATATTTCTAAGTTTTTACCTTTTTTCTTTCCTCTGACTAACGGATTCCGTTATTTATTTATTTTTTTTTACAAAAATTGGTCGTGTGACCAAATGTGAGATTATTGACAACTTATGAGATGCAATGTGAGATTTTTGTAAATCGCAAGACTAAAGGTGTACATGAGTACATTTACCCAATTTGTCGATTTAAGTTTTGTATGAAAGAGTTAGTTATTAAAAGGTTAGTGCATTAAAGGTGTTTAGGTTGTGTTTGTATGTCTAGCGACTCTACTCAAGTCAATATTGATCTAGGTCGGAAATAAGCCCTACTCGAATCAGTCAGGATGACCCTGCAAAGATGAACCCAAACTAATCGAACAAAGATTATAGATTGCACTCGAGGTGTCGAGCTGCCTACGTACCACAATGGGATCAAGTCTAACGTAGTACCGATTTTATGTGTGATTTATCTATGGTATCGTTGATCCGTATACAAGTTATCCCTAATTTATATATATGAGATCGTTCTGTCAAATCTTAGTTTGAATACGAAGATACGACCTAGCTCATGAGTGTATTAAAAGCTATCTCCCCCCCCCCCCCTCATAAATGTGGGTATTTATAGTATTCCTCCATGCTGGACTAATAATATTCCGCCAGCTGGAAATTCTACTAGGATGATGCCACGTGTGATTAAGGAACGACCAGGATTGTACCTCGTAGGGTCGGGTCACAGGTTGACCCGACCCAAGTAGGAAGAAACACACAGATCTTGTAGTGTTTTGCAATTCCGAGGCTCGATAGGGATTTGTGGTTAAATACAAAGTTTACGACCTCCATAGGTCGTTGGTTCGTTTACCTTCGTTAAGTATAAGTACATTATATTGCATATTAACGATGTAACGAAGTAACAAGGGTATATGTGAGGGCCCACTTTTTAGTATATCATTAAGCCCCCCACTTCGTTAGTGATGACGAAAATGTATTATTTATAGTGAATTTCGAGAATCAGTGACAAAGTAATAAGTTAAAGACGTATTAGACAACGCAATAAATGCTCTGACACCTTCACGTGCGCCGTAGTAATTATTACCTCTGCTAATTGTCGTTTCCGAGATGATACGGTGAATTCGAAACGTCACCTCATTTGAATGGTCAGATCAAAAACCCTTGAGTTGATCTATGTCGTCCGTATCTCGTTTTTACCCTACTATGCAAACTATTCGGAATTTTCCTCATTTACCTCACATAACCTTCAGCAAGAGAGATCATCATTTGCCTCGTAAAGTAAGAATCAATCTTGAGTCGGTATTCATCCGCTTTCTCCGTCGGTTTAGAGTCGTCTCTTCATCAACATCGTCTGCCGGCTTTCCTTAGGTATAGTCTCTTCCTTTCATCCTTTTACATTCTTATTCATCATGGCCTTAGATCCTAGAGGTGATATTGTAGATATATTAGGGGACTTCGATATGGAGGAAATTAATGAACCAACAATTCAAGCCCCCCTTAGCCGCAGGGTTAACGTTGGTAGTAGTTCTGAGGATAGCTTGGATTCTGATTCGAAAAGTTCTTCCGATAGTGATGAGGAGACAGATGTCCCCGAGGTAGCAGGAATAGTCAAGGTTCATCCAAGTCCTGCCTCGTATGCAGATTACGAGGGCTGGGATGATCTTAATTCTAACCAATTTCCGAACCTTTCTCATATTCACCTCATTAATTACATGGTTACAAATGCCTTCCTCCCTGAACCAGGCTAAAGACGCCGAGTCAAGGACCAAGTACCATATTCCTAACGATTATCGTATCCAACTTCCCGGTCCTATAGATCATCTAAATCGACCACCCATAGGATTCCGAACCTTTCATGACGCCCATTTAATGGCTGGACTTAGGTTTCCCTTACATCCCGCCATAACTTCTATTTTACAATTTCTTCGCATCTGCCTGACTCAACTCCTACCAAATTCATACAGACACCTCGCATACTTTATTGTTTTGATGACCTCTTATAATACCCCTGCTGATATCCCCAATTTCAATCATTTTTATTTTTATTCTCAACTAAACAAACTCGAAAATTCTAGGATTCTTCAAAGGTTTGTACCTAATATACCAATGCCCCATTGATCAAATAGGTATGCAATTTTTATCACTTCCATGGGTTTTCCTGATTGGTGAATTTCATTGGAATGAAGTTGACATTCTCTACATTTTTTCACAAAACTTTGTGCATCTTTTACTAACATAGGCCAAAAGTACCCTTGCCTCGTTATCTTCTGAGCAAACGACCTTCCTACCAAGTGATTTCCAGAGCTTCCCTTGTGTATTTCTCGAAGCACATATTGTGCCTCTGTATTATTTAAACAACGCAGTAAGGGCCCACTATAGATCGTTTATATAATACATTATTAAGAATCGTAAATCTTACTGCCCTATTGGTTATACGACATGCTTCAACTCGGTCGTCAGGCAATTTACCTTGAGAGATATAATCAATTATCGAATCCAACCAACTTGGTTCCTCATCTACTGGTATAGTCATCATCGGAAGTTCGATCTCAGAATGGTCCATGATGAGGAGCGTGACCTTACGACGCTTAGATCCCATTATCTGATTGGCAAATTTAGACAATGCATCCGCATGCTCGTTTTCATCTCTTGGCATCTAATATATCTCAATTTTTTCAAATTCTACTATCAATTTTTTTTACCTTTTCCAAATACTTGATCATTGTCTTTTCACGTGCTTCGTATGTACCTGCCACTTGTTTTGCCACCAACTATGAATCAATATTTACATTAAGCATTCTTATCTTTAGTTCCTTAGCCATTTTTAGCCCTGATATTAAGGCTTCATATTCCACTTCATTATTCGTTACATCAAAATTCAACTTTATAGCAAACTCCATGTCCGATCCATCTGGTGAACGAAGCCATATCCCCACTCCGCCTCATCTTGTCATTGACGAACCATCAACTTAATTTGCGTGTTGATGGTTGATGCAAATCCATCGGGTATTTTGCGGGTGTAGATGGTGACTACTAGACTCGCTTAATTTGTGCCCAAGCTACGAGAAAGAGGAAAATGATAAAACTCCTCAACCAAAATTCCATGGCCCTTACAAGGAGATGTAAAATAAGGTATTGTTGTAAGCAGGGACGGAGCCAGTAATTTTACAGAGGGGGGGGGGGGCGAAATTGTTATGATATAGATATACATTTTTTTGCCAAATAGTCGAAGGATTCAAGTGGCCTCCCGCGGTACCGTAAGCTATATTTATGGGGGAAAATATAATAAAGAACTAGGTTCAATTACAACTTTTGACATACTTTATACTCTTATATTTCTTTCGTTATAGGATTTTGGTTTTGGGGGGGCGAACTCAAAGAAAAAGGAGAAAACGTGATATTTTTTGATTTTGAGGGGGAGGGGGCGAAATTCCATACAACACTTGAGTGACGTGAGTGATCAATTGCGCCGAGTGACACACCCCACTATTCCATACAACACCCATAAATTTCGGGTCGTGAATCTTTATAAGGGATGGAATGCCCGCCTCCATCTGGCACAGTGAGGGGTCGCCGCATAATGTAACTGGTTTGATTCCCACTCAAACTTCATTGTCATCATATCCCAATTCACCCGGACGAAACCCAATTTCTTGAGCTAAGCAATGCCCAGTATCACATCCACCCCTCCGAGTGGAAAAACATAGCAATCAACCCCTACCTTACAATTTTCAAAATCGACCTCTAACTCCTGATGAACACCCGTCGAATCTGTCGTATGTCCATCTCCCAACTGAACCTGAAATTGACTCATCACATTTGGTTTCAGTCCCAAATTCGGTATCAAGGCAGCCGAGATAAAGTTGGCTCGCTCCACTATCAATCAACAACATCACTATCTGCCCATTAATATGACCCCTCAGTCGCATTATCTCGGGCCATGAAATGCCTGCCATCGAGCATAGTGGAAGGGCCGCTTGGCCCTTGGAGTTATCGTTGATTGGTCCTTCTTGTTTCTCCAAGTCATGCATTTCATCAGTTTCAACTAAGTCCGGCTCCAATGATTCTTCATTCTCGACTATCAATGCTCTTAGTTGTTTATACGGACACTCATGCAATGGGCCAAATGGCTGTTTACAGCAAAAACACAAACCTTTGCTACGTAAATCCAGATATTCTTGTTGAGTGAGTTTGCGCACGGGTGTGCGAGCCGATGACTTAAAAGAGCCCGTCGACCCGGTTGTGTTAGTGCGGCTATTTATGGGCTGATTTCGGTCAGGGGGTGAGCTCCATTGCCAGACGGCACGGTGGAGGGCGAGTTAAACGTGGAACCTGGTCAGGATGAGGATGATGTATTTCGAAACGTCGATGGGGTCACATGATCAGTTCGTAACCTGTGGTTCCCGTAATGGGGTACTGTAAATCCGCCTTGATACTCCTAGCAATATTAATTGCCGACGTTAAATCTTACGGGTCAAACAACCGAATATTACTCTGAATAGCGCCATCCAATCCATGCAAAAAGTACCCTAGTGACTGGGCTTTTGGACGTCCTGGTACCTGATTTGCGAGTAGCAGAAAGTGATTAATATAAGTATTTACCGAGTCCAATTGTTGAATCGATGCAACACTCTCGTACGCGTTACTAGCTAGACGGCTGTCATAACGAGCAATGAGTGCCTCGACCAATGTCTCCCAAGATAAAATTGGTACATCCTGTTAGAGCCAATGAAACCAATGAAGAGCAGATCCCTCCTTAGCCACCATTGGAAGCTGAATTTTAGCTTCGGCCTCGACTCCATGTACTTCAAAGTGTTGCTCCGCCTGAGCTATCTATCAGAGAAGATCCGGCCCTCAAAAATGGGAAGGGGCACGAAGCTGGGCTCCACTACTTTCGGGAACGCGGGCTGCATGAAGGCAGTGGGGTTTGTCGGCCCAAAATTCTGGGTGCTAGACCCCACCGTCATGTCGGCTGCAGGCGGGTTAGGCCCTAGCTTTGCCGTGTTCAACCCGGCAATGGCAGCCATCAAGTCCTTCAAGGTAGCCTTAATTTCAGCGATGTCACTTCCCTGATGTTGCAACTCGATTCCATGTTTTGCACATCCGATTGGAGTTTTTCTTGATTCTCCTCCAATGAAGCGAAACGAGATTCAATGGAACGAGTCATGATTCCGCCGGATGGGATCAGACAAGTCGGACCAAATTGATGGAAATAAATTCAATCACAAACTTCACAAGAACACCAAACTCACAAGTCCGGCAAAAGCTGCTACTTTATTCAATAATCAGCATCAAGAAATAACAACCGTGTCCGGCACTTAAATACCAAATCAATAAGGAAATAACTTAACCTAACTTAACAAGAAGTCTTAACATAATTAGGACTCTGAATGGAAATAACAAATAATGGTAACAATAATAAAATTAGAATTAATCAAACAACTCCAACTCCAGCCAGGGATGGAGAGAGGGGGGCCTGGTGGGTGCCACCGCCCCCCCTCAATTTTTTTTTTTTATATTACTACCTATAAAATTTTTAAAATTTCTATTTTCGCCCCCCCTCAATTTTGTTTTTCTTACTATTACCCATAAAATTTTTAAAATATCTATTTTCGCCCCCCCCCCCCCTCAAGTCACACGATTCTACACTTCCATTCAAGATATAAATTAAAATTTAGGGCTTTTTTTCTTCAATTGCATTATCAAGAATCAAGATTTTGGGTGATGAAAATCTATAGATTTCTCATTTCAAAGACTAAGAAGGTATTGTGTTATTTAAATACAAATCTTTAAAATTTAATTCTAATATTTTACTACATATTTCATCGGTTATTCTAAAATTTAGTTTAAAAATATTTTTGGTTTAATAATTCTAACAAATAGATTATGGGCATCTATAAAACAATTGAAATGGTTTAAAGAAGAGAGAAATTGATGATATAGTATAAATCAAAGATAGATATTTCATACTTGAACCTAATTTGTTATTAAATTTTCCCCCATAAATATAGCGTATCGTACCGCGGGGGGCCCTTAAATCCTTCGTCTATATACAAAAAAAATAATGTATAACTATATCACAAAATCTCGCCCCCCCTCGCTGAAAATCCTGGCTCCGTCTCTGACTCCAGCCGCTTTCTTCTTCCCGCACCGCGTCTTCTTTCCCTTTCCCTCATCTTCCACCTCCACACTTGGAATCTCTGGTTCAATAGCAACATTCGTATCACTTATCTTTACGGTAATGCAGATTTACGTCAATCAACTCGAGTATCTTACAAGGCAGCAGTTGACAATTTGCAACAATCATCACATCTAGCTTGGGATGCCCTTCGATAAGGTATGGATGGTTTACAGTTAGCCAAGACTTTAGCCCTTCTTCAGGGCCGAAAGTTGCTCTGGAAATCCTGAAGGTTTTCCACCACATGACCGTTTTTCTTTTTACAGTATTAAAATGTGATTTGGATTCTGTGAAATCTTTTTCTTTTCGTTCCTCGCTGCGCTTTCTTTCCTACGATCTTAGAAGATGATATTACCGATACTTTCTCTATCTTTTCCAATTTTTTTGTCTGCTTTTCTCAATCGTTTTTATTGAAGCAGATAATAATATCTTCCCGACTGCGACTATTTTTTTCTTTTTTTAATATTTAATAGGCTGACAACTTGACGCAAACAAACTCTACAACAAACGCACCATATATTGGCAACAAAACAATCAACTCATGATGCACTTCTCTTGATAAACGATTGTTTCTCAAGGCTTCGAGCCCTTAGTTCTCTTTGGTTTGCCAGGGCCCGAGAATGACATATTTTATACTTTGTGCTATCTGAGGTTGCTCCATCTAACTACTTTGTGCTCTAGATCGGTGTTTACAAGCATCAAGAAAGATGTAAAACGCCTCGAACAGAACTGCGTGGCCCTCACAAGAAAATGTAAGAAAATTGTCGTTATAAAGTATCGCTTCCAATTCTGCTTGTATAATTACTGGTTAAATGTTGTAATATTCTAATAACTTCCGACAACCCTACTCTATGTTCAGGTCATCCAAAAAGAATTATAGGAAAAACTTTTTGAAAAACAATCTATTTATGATTTAGGTACAATTAAACAACATCTTGCAACGGAAGGCTCTTTTCGTGTCACTCAATTGCATGTCATTAATATTTATGGATTTTATAACACTAGTAGATGACACATGTGTTGCGGGTGAATCATATGTGCTTGTTAAATAATTAATATATAAATAAAGTTCAATCTTTAAATTGTCTATATTAAAATGGTAATTTAACTAAGGGAATTATGGTTCAATATACTATAATCATTTGATCGTTGTCGGAGGAATTTTTTCGAATATTCCATCCAAATTTGTCAAAAGTTGTGCATTTGTGCACCATCCAAAATTTTTCGAATATTCCATCCAAATTTGCACCCTCTCATATGACATTTGTCCACCTGCGTTTCTCATTCATTACATAATATGTGCCCTTTGCACCTTGTTGTATAACGTTGTGCACCCTTGTACACATCCCTTTGCACCCTATTGTATAATGTTGTGCACCCTTGTTTCTCATTCATTATATAATATGTGCACTTTGCAACCTGTCTCTTACGGAATATTCCAAAAGATTCTGTCGACGACAGTTAAATGGATTGAAGTGTCACAGTTGACAAAAGTTGGGTAGTCGAAATAAATTGGGGACTAAAGTGCTTGACATAAGTTGGGGTCGAAAATGTTTTTTACCCAAAAAAATAATAATAAATAGAAGTTCATTGTTCTTTTACTTGTAGATGCAATTAAGTCAAATATGAAATTTTATTTTGTTTATATGTAATAAATAATTTTATAAACACTGAATTGTGAAATATTTTTTTTTTATATAATGAAATAGATATTGTTAAAGTTGTGACTAAGTTAATATATTAGATGCCAAAGATAGTCAAAACTCAGACATATTATAAAAACAATCATTTTATTAAAAAATGATTCTTATAAGTAAACTATCTGTATTGGTCCAACTTTGTGTAGAAATTAGCAAGTTAAAAATTATTATGTGTAATCCATAATGAAAGTGTACTAATTCCAACGTGTTATGTTTTATTACTTATTTTATTTGTTTGTTTCCATTGAAAAGGGGAATTTTGTGTTACAATAGAAGCAGAAGTGATGTGGATTATTCAAGAATCAAAGTCGATTTGCTTTGAAGTACACATTTCAAACAATCTATAACATGAAAATATATGTGTTCCATAATGCAATTATACTAGCAATGAATAAAATATCAACTTTTAAGTTCAGATTTCCAAATAATCTAATAACCAATATACCCTCATTACTTGTTAATATTTTTTTTTACCCACATATTTTTATGCAATATATTGTTTATCGGTAAGCCTAATATACTCTCGGTACTTGTTAAATATATCACTTTTACCCACACATTTCTAGCCAATATATTATATATCGGATAAAAAACTCATATTTATTCCACTTGAATTAAAGTACAAGTATATATTGCTAATATTGTTTGCCTGGCCTATTTTTATTACTTTCATATTATGTGTTTGTATGTACAATGTGTACACCACACTATAAATATGAATACATATTTAAAGTAACATAAATTGTAACAATTAATACAAGTGTACTAACCACTAACAAAATATCAACTTTGGAGTTCAGATTTCCAAACAATTTAATCATTAATATACCCTTACTACTTGTTAAGTATTTCTTTTTTACATACATATCTCTATCCAATATATTATGGGATAATTACACTCAGCATAATAAGATATTGCGAAATTACAAAAAAATATTCCTAATTCAATAAATTATATCTAGTTTCCTCATGTTTCATGTATTGATGTAAGATTGGACGGAAAGTGTTAAAAGACGTAAATGCCCTTACAAAATAATTTTTTTTAAAAAAAAAGAAAAAACATTAAAAAAACAAAAAAAAGAAGCTGAATTACCATATTACCCCCTTCACTTCTTTAGATTTACTTTTAAAACCAATTTTAAAATAAAAATTTAAACATAAAAGAAAAGTAATTGTATATATATAAATACATACATATATGTGTGTGACTGTGTGTGTGTGAACGTAAATGCCCTTACAAAATATTTAAAAAAAGAAAAGAAAAAACATTAAAAAAAAAAAAAAAAAAAGCTGAATTACCATATTACCCCCTTCACATCTTTAGATTTACTTTTAAAACCAATTTTAAAATAAAAATTTAAACTTAAAAGAAAAGTAATTGTATATATATGTATATATATATATATATAAATACATACATATATGTGTGTGACTGTGTGTGTGAGAGTTTGTGTGTGTGTGTGTGAGATGGTGTGTGTGCGTGCGAGTGTGTGTGTGTGTGCGTGAAGGTGGGTTTTGGGGGGGGGGGGTTAAAGACGACTATTGTTCCCCCCCTCCCCCCGTTTTTTTTCTTTTTATTTTATTTTAAAAGTAATATATTATTTAAGTAATTTAGTTTAGAAATTAAATTTATTAAAGACAATTATTAATTTTTTTTTGCAAATTTCATAAATTAAATAAAAATATATAATTTTAAATTATATAAACTATTATATAATCTAAAACTATTATACACTTCATATGACGTATTTATACATAATATCGACGTATGGATGTCGATCACTCGACGTATTATTTTCCATCAACCGACGTATATTTGTCTGAAATTAACGTATGGAAAATGTCAATCGACGTATCATTCTTCATTAAGCAACGTAAATGTACACTTCATATGACGTATTTATACATGATATCGACGTATGGATGTCTATCACTCGACGTATTATTTTCCATTAATCGACATATAGGTACACTTAATATGACGTTAGGCACATATCAATAGACGTATATTTGACCCAAATTGACGTATGAATGATGTCAATTGACGTATGGATGATATCAATTAACGTATTATTGTTCACTAATCGACGTATAGGTAAACTTCATATCACATGTTTATACATAATATCGACGTATGGATATCCATCAGTCGACGTATTATTTTCCATCAACCGACGTATAGGTACCCTTCATTTGACGTATTAATATACTCGAATTGACGTATGAATGTCCATCAATTGACTTAATAATTCATCAATATGCCGTATTGGTACATTCAAATTGTCGTATGAATACATAATATCGACGTATAGTTGCAAGTCAATTGAGATATATGAAAACTATGATGTATGGAATATATACAGCAAAATGAAATATATACAGTCAACAGCCACCCTGTTCAAAAATAAAATAAAATTATCCATCATCATTCCACATCCAACATTGTTTAAAACAAGAAAATGCAACTGCCTGCTCATCATTGTCGCGCCCGTCTCCCCCTTTTTGTCGGCCTTGGTGTGGTGCCCGGAGGTGTCATGAAGCCATCTGGATGTTGTTTCTTTTTCCTTAGTCTCTTCACCACTTCAGCCACATCTTCCTGTACGCCGGAAGTTTGTGGGGCATTATCCTATTTTTGAGCCTCCTCACCTTGATGCTCTGCATGGCTTACCGTATCCGAATCCGGGGGACCGGGGGTTTCAGCCTACTCCTCAACCTCCTTCCCATCCTTTTCCACATTGTCATCCTCATCAGCCTCCTCATCCTCAGTCTCAGTCTCCTTATCCTCCTCTTTCGGCCCATTCTCCGGATAAAAAATTCTTTTCTTTAAAGCCCCATTCTCTTCCACCTTTACCTTCAACTCATCCTCTAATCTCTGAACGCGATATATCAAGGCGCCAGGGTCACTGTTGCTGCCAAATGACCGCTGCATAGACAAATTATTAGTACATAATCTCGTAAAGGATAAATGTTAATGCATAAACTTCCAATGCTAATTTACTTCAATTGGGTGTTGCACTGCATAGGTAAATTTTCTTTCGGTAGTATAGGGTATGATGGGGATAAACCTGATGACAAGAACAAAATTTAGATCTTTGTTAATTATTTGAGATTTATAAAGAATAGCTAAGGAAACATTAAATAACTAAAAACATTACTTCATGCGAGGGAAGGCTGGTCAGGATAGCGTCGGAAGACTCGACACCATGGACCTTCTTGTCTACACCCCACCAGAACAATCGGGGTAACACATTCACCCGTTCCTGCATCCCTGAAGAGGGTACGTGCTCATAGAACCAAGCCTACAATTCGTAAAGCATTGTGAGAATAATTATTTAATCAAACTACTGAATATATTAGCACAAAACATGCTTACCATCAAGCCGACGACGCACCCCTCGACATAGCCTGATCTCTTTCTCCCTTTCCCGTAAGGCGCTATCTAGGAAACCAGATATGAATATGTGGCATGTCCCCAAGCATACGTCCCCAGGGTACTCAAGTCATCAAGATACGGATAAACAAATTTTGCAGTACAATAGTTACTTTTACCAACAAAAAAAAAAAACTAAACAGTAAAAGAACAAAAAGCCGGACAAAATCTTCAATATCCTTTTCCGAACTCCTATGTACATAAATATTCAGTTTTTCAGCAACCAAATCCCGAGTAATCAACTCGACCTTCTTATCCAGGAATAGCCGGTCCAATGTCTCGCTCCGGGCTGCAATGTTAAAACTAACATGTGCATCAACATTGTGCAGCCCGAGAACAAGCGAGAACTCGGTAGAGGAAAATGGGATAGTGATATTGTTCCCCACCGAGAAGGCACCGGCCTCTTCATCGAACCTTGCAAGAACTGCTTGTAATCGGTGCATGGATATGCCTAGATGAGGCATGTCCAGTTATGATGCAAAAGGAGTTCTTTGCAAGAGAATATGGTGGTTCACCTTCATCTCCTCCCTCAACTTCTCCACGATGTTGAGGAAGTAAGTAGGAGAACACCGGGTTTGGAGTTCTGCCCTGCTGCGTTTATTTGCAATACTCTTAGGTGAATTGGGTGTAGAAGTGGATGTTGCATTGCTGTTTACCTCAAATTTTTTTAGCTATCTATACAAAAGCAATGAAGACTATTAGAATATTTATATAAAGCTTCTTAAGTATGAAGTAATAGATATTCAGTATGGATATACATCATATGAAGTATCGGACTAGTAGTATGTCATTAAGCATCATGAATTAGCCATCGTATTAAAATGTTGTATTAAGCAAAGCATAGAGAAGTAATCAAACATTAATCACCAAATAAATGGCAAACTCATAGTATTGAGATGAATTATTCAGACCAAAACAGAGAATAATTAAATTATGATTTTCGAAATTAAATTGGTTTTTTTTTTCTATAACAGTACAATTTCACAAAACTGTTCCCAAATTTATTTGGCGTATGAACACCACTAAGTTGATTATCAGATAACCAAAATGAAGTATCAGATAAACCAAAATGACGTATGATAAAATTGATGTGAGATCTTCAAATTGGCGTCAATTCAACTACAAATACTAATTTTTAGGCTGTTTATAAGACCAAAACATAGAAATTAGGGTTTTCAAAATTAAATTGGGGTTTTGTTGCAATTACAGTAAACATCCACAACATTGTGCCCAATATTTATTTCACATATGAACACCACTAAGTTGAAGTATCAGATGACCAAAATGACGTATGTAAATTCATGTAAGATCATCAATTTGGCGTCTAATTAGCCAAAAAACCCAATTTTAAGGTTGTTTCTTACACCAAAACAACAAATACTTAGGGTTTTTCAAATTAAATTGGGTGTTTGTTTCAATCACCGTACACATTGACACAATTGTGCCCAAATTTGTTTGAATTATGAACACCTCGAAACTGAAGCAACACAAATTAAAACCAAAATGAAGAATTTTTAAACTTAAAATGAAAAATTACCTCCGAATAATCTGCAAAAATGAAGAGGCGGAAGAGAAACGATCGCTATAGCACTGGGAAGGAACAACCACGACTTAAACCTCCGGCGAGAAAGACAGACGGCGAAGCTCCGGCTTGAATAACGATGAAGAGAAGAGGGGAAGACCGTTTTGCGTTTAAACGGGATTGGAAAAAAGCGGGGAAGAATGGCAGAGTGTAATTTAGAGCCCTTTAGGGGTATTTCAGACATTTCACCAGGCATTAGGGAGTTAGAACAAAGTTTTAAGTTGAGATAGGGAGTTTAGGCTTTAAAAACTTGCCTAGGGACTGAACAATGAATTTTAATAACAATTGGGGATTTTGGACCAATTTTCCCCTAAAGTAGCTTGATTGTGTCCATTGTTAAACAATACAACTGACCAATTCATATTTAAATTAGGGAAAATTACTAAACCCCCTAAATAATTTTTTGTATCTAAAAAACTTTTGAATTTTTTTTTTCAATCTCAAAAAGTCATTCTACAAACTTTTCATTCTAAAAAACCCAAAATTAGGATTAACAACTTTTTGGACTAAATTATCCTTCATTATTAAGTAAAGAAATGATCAATTGATTTTTTTTCGGAATTGTTTTACTTAAAAAATTTAAGATAGATAATTGTATAAAATGATTTTATTTTTCAATATTAATTTCTAATTTTTTTATATATTTATTTTTTATTTTAATATCGTAATTACAAAAAAACATACATTTTTAAGTTTTTTAAAAAAGATTAAAAAATCTAAAAATTTAAGATTAAAATCATAATCGGTACAATTATCAATATAAGAATTTTAAATAAATAAACTTCTACACGATACTACAATTGATTGATTTTAATTTAGAACGCTAAAGGCGATTAAGCACTTATATTTATTAACCGTAAATCTTGGGCTTTTGGAGTGAAAAGTTGGTAGAAAGTGTTTTTGGGATTGAAAAATATTTTCATGGGTTTTGGATACAAAAAAATTATATTAGGGGTGTTTTGGTGATTTTCCCTCTAAATTATTATAGTAATATAGTGAAAGATCTGACTTTCGCCTTCACCAAACTCGCCCTTTAGTTACCGCATTTAAGATACTCTCAAGCCCCACCCGCGCCACCCCCTCAATTTTGAAAACTAATTTTTTTGACCTTATAACTTTTTTGATTTTTGAATTTCGCCCCCTCTCAAAATAGAAAAATATCACATTTTTCCTTTTTTCTTTGAGTTCGCCCTCTTAAACCCAAAATACTGACTATAACGAAAGAGATATAAATATATAAAATATATCAAAAGTTATAATTGAACCTAATTCTTTATTATATTTTCTCTCACAAATATAGTATAGTTACAGAGAACAAGATTCCACACCCCCTTGATTCATTCGTCTATCTAAAAAGAAAAGAAAAAATGTACACTATATTACATCAATCTCACCCATTAAATTAAAATTCCTTCCTCCGCTCTCAAGAGTTGCTGATTCTTAGCTTTCAGCTTTGTGTGTGTGTATCAAGGTATTAAATTTCGGTATCAGTATCGGTATCGATATCGGGGTAGTAAATTTACGAAAATTTCGATGAAGATTTCAGGAATATTCAAAATTTCGATATCGATTTTAAAGAAATCATGGATATTTATAGAATTATTTGAAAATTTGCAACGAAACTTTGTGTAACTTTAAATATCATAATTATGCATCTTTTACATAAATAATATTGTATATATAATGTATGTATAGTGAATTTTATTAAGTAGTATGATTAAAATTTGTGGCGAAAAATATAAAATAAATATGATTTGAGAGTAAAGTAATAATCAAATTTTTTAGGAATTTCATTAAAACAAAAAACCACAATTTTAATACAAATCATCATTTAAAACCAAATTGAGTTTTTTGGAGGATCGAAATCACTATCATTGGTCTCTCTTCTCCCTCCATTTCCGTAGTGTATGTACAAATTATTAGTCAAATATTGACAGTATTCATTCCATGATATTGAATATTGGTAGTATTGTATATAATGATGGTAATATCCTTCTGATGTTGTATTCTGCTGAATCACAATGGGCACAACATATTCGACAATATTCATCATATAAATATATTCTTTGAAAAAAAATTAATGTGAATTAGTGAGTAAATGATTTATTTGCGCAAAATTTGACATAAAGATCACATTTTTTAAAATGAATGTATAGTACACACAGTAGGAACAAGAATACTAAATTTTGAAATTTTTTGAGTATGGTTGATATTTCGGTGGATATTTGACAAAGTATTTTTTATTAAGAATTCAAAATCTCGAGAAATATCGGAAATATAGGAAAATTTTGATAAATATTTTGCAAGGTGACATTTCGGCTGGAGAACATTTCAAGGTATATTTAAGACCATGGTGTGTATATATAAAATCGACTTTGAAAGCCTTTCTCGTCCCCAGTTCGCCTGATTTCGCTTCGTCGCCGTGGAAGATATGAAGAGAGGGGGCTTCGCACAGATTCTGTTTTCTTATCAATGTTGCCTCAAATCATCAGGTACTTTCAATTTATTCGATTTGATGTCCGATTTTCAACATTTCAGTACAAATTTGGTCCCAAATGGCAATTCACCTGAGAAATCTAGGATTGAGTTCGGTAACATAAATGGTGTGGCTGATGCTCTAAGTATTTATAACACAATGATCAGAAAGAAGCCTCTGCCTAATGTGTTCATTTTTCATAATCTACTTTCGCGCCTTGTGAAGCTCAAACAGTACACAGTTGCGGCTTCCCTTTTTAATGATATATCCAAGTTGGGAGTTCCAGTTAATAAGTACACATTAAGTATCGTCATTAACTGTTATTGCAATTCTCATCGGGTCGATTTTGGGTTCTCCATCTTGGCTGCGTCATTCAAGCTCGGCCACATGCCCGATGAAGCTATGTTCAGCCCCTTATTAAAGGGATTGTTTCGAGAAAATAGGATTGCTGAGGCTCAACAACTGTTCAGGAAAATAGTCAGAGAAGGGCTTTGTGAAGTGAATAACTTTGTATTCGGGGTGGTGGTGGATGGACTTTGCAAGGCGGGTAACAGTGCAATAGCCATTGAGCTGCTTAGAGTAATGGAAAAAGGGAGTTTTAGGCCTGGCACTCATGAATACAACATGATTATTGACAGTCTATGTAAAGATAGATTGTTAGACTCTGCAATGGATTTATTTGATGAAATGCCCCAAAAAAGCATCAACCGTGATGTTGTCACCTACAATGTCTTGATTAATGGCTTATCTACTTTCGGTCGATGGAAAGAAGTTAAAGCATTGTGGAAGCAGATGATAGATTGTAACACACAACCAAACGTTATCACTTTCAGTACCGTAATTGATTCTTTGTGTAAGGAAGGGTTGGCGGATAAAGCACGTGATGTACTCAATATCATGATTCAGAAAAATCATGTTCCTAATGTATTAACATACAATGCATTGATGGATGGATATTGTTTGCAAGACCGAGTGGACGAAGCAAGGAAGATTTTCGACTCTATGCCCAGTAAGGGCATTACTCATAGTACTATAAGCTATAACATTTTGATCAATGGTTACTTCAAAAAGATGTATATAGATGAAGCCATGCATCTCTTCCGTGAGATGCCTCTTAAAGGGTTGGAACCTAATGTTGTCACATATAACACTGTATTGCAAGGTCTGTTTCGACTGCGTAAATGTTGTACTGCCCTAGAGATTTTCGATGAGATGCAAGCTGCTAGCCATAAACCTGATTTTTATACTTATTGTAATATGTTGGATGGTTTGTGTGGTAATGGGCTTCTGAAACGAGCACTGTCATTGTTAGATGAGATAGAGAAAAAGGGATTAAATCTTCATATACATTACTATAATATTGTCATAGATGGATTGTGCAAATATCAAAAACTGGATTCTGCACGAGCTCTTCTTGATGATCTTCCTTCTGAAGAATTGGTACCTGATGTCATAACATACAATACAATAATAAATGAATGTTGTGCAAAAGGGCTACTTGAGGAAGCCAAAGAAATCTTGCTGAAGATGGAACAGAGAAGTTGTTTTCCTCCCAATGGGGTCACCTACAATATTATTTTTCGAGGAATCCTAAAGAGTGGTAAATTAGATGAGGCTGCCAAGTTTCTTGATGTAATGATTGGGAGAGGGTTCTTTCCTGATGGGTCGACAGCTGATTTGTTGTTTAGTTTACTCCAGAAGAAAGAAAACAATCATACTCTTCTTAATATGATAAAGAAATGTGCTCCGAATACGTGGAATTGAAAAGGTTTGAGCCATGCATATGGGAAAATGGGTGTATTGTTCAACTTGTAGTATCTCACATGAAGCAGAATATAGCAACAAAGCATTCATGTTCCAATGGCCATGAGTAGGTTGGGGCTCTTGAAGCTTTTCTGCAACAGGTAGTTGGTATTCTTCGTATCAATAATATTATTTTTCCTTGTATATGTTGCTTGTTCTGTTGCAATACCAACCAGTATTAAAACACCTGAAGAACAGATAAATATATCAATTCAAAAGGTTTTTGGCATGGTTAGTTAATGTTTTTCAGAATTATTAAATTTTAAGTTGGATTCTGCAATTTTTCTTCTTTTTTCTCTTTTGTTCCTTACTGACGTTCTTTCTTATGATCATTATATTTGGATTTTTTACATGTCTATCTTCATGACTTTACTGAAGCATCGGAACATTAAAGAATGCTTGTGTTAGTTTTGAGAAACAGAAATCCGGATGATCAGATTATGTGAGTGAAGAATGAAGATCTTCCATTTGTGTGGTTAATTCTCTTCTATATTTTTGATGTCACATTTTATGTTTCGCTTTAACATCATACGTATTTGTATTCAAGGTACAACTTTATCAAATGAAATCAGGGAAAAAATTCAGATGCAAAAGATGAAGAGAAATGCTTGATAAATTGTATTATGTATTCTTTTAATTTTTATTTTTTTTTAAATGTTGTATGTTTGTTCGACATTATAAACTATACAAAATAACGTATTTTGAATTATTGCTGACAAAAGTAGTTAAAATAGTATGTAGTTTTATGTTGATTTTGTAACAAAAGAAAAATGTTCTATATTGATTTGCACAGACAATTTTGAAATAAATTGAACTAGACACCTTAAATCGTGTGGTCTCTCTTCCGAATTTGGTTCGGGTGAATCACAATGCAAAATCATTCTCTAACTTACCAAGAAATCGCAAAAAACTCGATTATCCGGTTAAAAATATAAAACTACTAGATAAGAAATTACCTAAATTAATTCAGGAAATTAATTTTTCAGTGATCAACTTTTAGAATAATCATGTGTTAGTATTCAAATTTGAGTTGGAGTGTAGCCATCTTATTAGAATGCCGAGCCAATATGTATCATCCTGTATGGAATTGGTGAAAGTTGTCTGGTAGAGGTGTGAGGGTGTTGATTTGTATTATATGACTTGTTATCTCTCTTCGTGTATCACATCTTTTAACCGTTTCTGTCTGAATTTTTCCTTTTGCAATCTCGAATTATTGTCTAATTATGAAATCTTCTTATATCTGTTCATCTTGTAGTCTATTGCTTCAGTCAACGCAATTTTTTTCTGCGGGTTCTCTAGATTCAAAAAAGCAGTGCAATTGCAAAAGGGTCCACATCAAATTCTAATTTCTTCATTTGGTGTTCAGTATGATAAATCGGGAGAGAATCCAACATGGTAGATTCCAGTTCCCGCGGCTATATCTTGGATCTGGCTTTATTTCTTTCCTTCGACTTTTCTTGTCCTATCACTTCATTCTTATACTGAATAATCTAAGTTAACCAGAAAGTACGTCTTTATGGCTATTAATTATAAGATTGCATTATGCCAATTTGATTTATTCCACTATATGAGGTCCCAAGAAATTCGCTTGTTTCATATTTATTGCTCTACATGAATGAAAACCCTTCTATTGCATATTTGCTCAATGCGTTTGTGCTCCCTGTGCAGTTTGAAACGTGTCAATCTGCTTTGCTCATGGTTTCAGATTCAGAAGGTTTCATCTTTATACTAGTTGCCAATTCACTATGAAGGCTTGCCCAAAACTGTGATGCTGCTAGGTAAAGCAGACTGAGAAAGAAAGTAGGTCGTCACTTTCATATTCAGCTTTTAGCTCTTTCTTGCTTTGTTTCTTAAGCATTACTGAAATGACTTGGTAGAAAGATTTCAAATGGCTCTGTATTAGACGGACTTGAAACCGAGCATTTGATAATTGAAAAACAGCTCGAAATAGGTGCTAAAGGATTTGATTATACATTGTAACTTGAAATTATTCAACAAAACTCAATAAATTGGTATTATAAATTTTAAATCAGGCAATCAAAACGCAACCTTGGATGAAGAAAGATAAGTCTCACTGGCTACAAGTTCAGTTTCCAGTTTGAGGATAGCCGACTGAGGCTAACACAACTAGAGCAGGAACTGCAGAGCGCACGTCAAAATGGCATATTCATTTCGGGCACAGGTGACCAATGGTTTGACTCGTTTCTTCTTGTTTAATGTTTTACTAAAATTTTATCCCAGAGTTGTGTATAAAGTAGTGGATTGTTTCAAACGTTGAAATTTGAGACGCTAGATGTTACAATGGCAATAATTGATATGTATGATGCACAAATGCTTTGCATGTCTTTGAACATGTGGGTGTGGCTAATATTAGAATTGTTTTCATTGCAGAATTATATGGATTCATTAAGATATAATATAATTTTTCTACAGACGAAATAAAAATTTAATAACTGTGTAAGTGTGTATGATAATATTCTTTTGAAGAACTATCAGAATAAAAGAAATCCATGTAGCAATCCGCAATCTCTAATAAATTTAGCATATGGATCAATTTCTTTTTTTTAAAAAATAAAAGAGAGTTTAAAACACATATTTGTCTACGGAAATAAAGAACATTAAGATCCCTATTAATAAAAGTCTTGATCATATCAGGGCATTGAAAAAACATGTTCCTGGTGTCTTCAGATTTGCAGCGGCCAAAAAGTCAGCATTGGTGTTGAACTCTCTATAACAAAAGGCCATTTCCAGCATTCCAGATTGCCACAGAAGGTCCATAATGGAAGAAATCTTATCAGTTTGTTTTCTTAACTTGTGGAGAAGAAGGATATGATTAGTGCGCAAAATTTAAAAGTTCTGGGGCTTTAACCATCGTAAGTTGGATGAAGGTGGGACATTCCGTGAAGAAATGATGGTTAGTATCCGTTAAGTTTCTGCAAATGGTGCAGTTTGGGGTGGGACTTCAATTTCTTTTGAACATGAACTCTGATGTTGGGAGACTTTGGTGGCCAAGAAGCCAGTGGAAAATCTTGACTCTGGGCAAGGTGGGAGCTGTCCAAATAATGTTCCAAGGGAGATTTGGGTGTGATCTATTATTCTCTTGTGCTTCGAGCCATTCATAGGCACTTTTAACGGTAAATTTGCCATTTGTTGTCAATGCCCATTGTATTCGGCCTTTGGCTCTGTTTGAGGGATGTGAATTTTTTCAATAGCAGTTTGTTCTTCCTTGGAGATCTCATGTTGAGATATTTGAAAGGTCCCAGCTTTTGGTGGTGCGGTTAATAAAGTCGGCAGACTGAGATTTTAGAAAGGGGTTTCTTTCTATCAATAGTAGAGTTCCAAAGGAAATTTTTGGTAAGGTTTTCAACCTTTGTTGATGACCAAAGAGGGGATTTTATAAACGCTCATTGCATAGTGAGTGGGGATGTAAACGAGCCGAGCTCGATTGAGGCTCGAGCTCGTTAGGCTCGAGCTCGAGCTCGAAATGGGCTCAATTCGAGCCGGCTCGCCAGGCTCGCGAGCCGGCTCGGCTCAACTTGCACCCCGGAGAGCATTAAGAGTATGTTTGATAAGAACACTTCTTCCCGCGTAAGAAAGATATTACTCTAAGTCGATTTGGTTTTGTGTTTTCTCAACGAAGTCTTGGAATGCCTTCTTTCCCTTTGCCCGGTGATAAATAGGTAGTTCAAGATATTTTTCATGTGTTTTTTTTTTTTTTGATTTCCCAAAGTATCCTCACAACAGACCCCTCGCCCCACTGTCAGCACACTAAGCGGTAGGAGGCTGGCCAAAGAGTTTTTTCCATTCACAAAAGTTGGGATTCGAACTCCCAACCACTTGCTTAAGGGACGAAGCGCTAAACCACTATGCCAACCCATTTGGTTATTTTTCATGTGTTTTGAACCTCGAGAGGTTGAAGGTGTTCAAAATGGTTCTTTCGACGTTACAATTCGTGTGGGGCAAAAAGAAAACTTCTGTGTTTGTTTTTGTTTTAAATTAATTTTGGCCAAAACTTGTTTGCTTTATGGTTTTTTTTTGACTTTGACCAAATATGACTTTTTTTGTCAAAGATTTTGTCAGCTATTGTCTTCCTAATTGTGTCTACATTAGGGTGCCTATTAATTATATCAACTACAATATATATATATATATATATATATATTTAAAACTTATGTTATATTTTTCAATTATTAACTAATTATAAACACAACTTTTCAGACAAAATTTACATGATTTGACTGCTACAGTAACTTTTGTCTCTTTTGAAAATAAAATCAAACACATTTTCATCAAAATGCACAACTCCCAATAAATTTTTTTACCAAAATTTTCACCAAAAAAACCTCCAAAATAAAAACATACACAGCCTTTGATTTTGGTTCAATTGATTGTTTGCCCCGCTGATTGTTCAAAAAAGTTCTAAAATTTCCTGTTTTTTTTGTTTTTTAATTCAAGACGAAGGGTATTATCAAGTCCGACAAACCCGGATTAATAGTCATAATCCTAAGCCATAAAATATTTATCTAGCTTCATAAACGAGGGGAGAGTCACACAACTTGAGGCTGCCTGAATTCGAACTCAAGATCTCTCATATAAAGTGGGAGGTGGATACCACTAGACCAAAAAAGTTTTGAAATTTCTTTAAAATGTGCAATTGTGTGATCTGAATTTTTTACGAAAATAGTGCAATCGTCGGCGAAGCAAAGAATCAGGATCTGTGGGCCGTTTCTTGTGAGCTTAAAAGGGCGAATCTGTTTATGGGTACATTCATAAAACATTCTTTAAATAAAAATTCCCATGCAAATGATGAATAAATTTCTATCAATTTTCTTGTTATGTACTTATGTTTGCTGTCGGTTGAGCATTTGCAATTTCTTTATTGAACTTGATAATTTCATTCAATCTCAATTTTTGACAGATAATAACCTAAGACATGTTGGTATAATGGTATTCAATTTCCACTTTATATATGAGATTCTGGGCTCGAATCCAAACTGTGGTTCTCTCCTTCTTTATGAAACTGGATAGAGTTTTTATGGCTCAACATTATAACTATCAACCCGAATTTGTCGGGCTGTAGTGTATCTTCATTCCTCTTGAATAAAAAAAAAAAAAAAGGACAGAGAATATAATTTGACACTGTTGCTACAACATAGTAATTAACAACTACTGATTCAATATATGTCTCAAAATACAAGACAACAGCAATTGGACTTCTTAGAAAGCACGAGTGAACTCATCTTCCCTGCTTAGAATAATAGTTATTTTTTATTCTTTATTAAATTTAATTAAATAGAATTGTCAATCTTTGTCTAATATATATAACGTTTATTCTACATTTAATTCAAATAAGTAAATGAAATTTTGTCATATCTACGTATCTTTTTCCTTATTTATGATAGTTACCCACCACTTTAAATTTGAATTTTTTTTCTATATTCTAATTAGCAAGTTAATATTGTGCTATAAAATTAGTTTGCCAAATAGAACGTCGAGGATTATTTTTAATAGGCTAAATGGCGTTTTTGTGCATGTGGTGAATTTAAACAAAAGCCGAGTGTCTTTTGACAATGCGGAAAACCTTTATCAACTTCCTTTTAAATAGTTGTGCAACCATTCATCATTATCATCGTCAAATCCAAAATTGGGAGCACAAAATTTGGTAGCAATCTTGACGATTAATGCGCCTGAGACTTGAGCCCATTCCAATAAAAATGGAGACCTCGACCACTATTAGTTTGGAACACGGGAAACGCCAAGGATGGTGGACGGAATGGGAACAATGAAGGAGAACAGGTGTTGATTCTATGGTAGACCGTGATCAGTGGTTCCAGTCTATTATATATCATTGACTGCGAGTATGATAGTAAAAATCACCTCGATCACCCTAATCCAATTGTATATAGTAAATCGGAACCATTGCTGCTGATCCACCATAAAATTATTCGAGAGGAGGCCGGACAAAGAGGTACATCATCGGGAAGGGGAGGACATTGATGGGATGAGCAGGCAAAGTTTACCAAAGTAAGCCAAATCCCATTTTAGTTAGGTCGTGTGTGGATTGAAAGATTTAAAAGTCATAAATTCCAAATTAATCAATAAACTTATTAAGATTGTTTGGACAATTTCGAGTTACAAATAAACAATATCTTGAACTCATTAAAACTCTTTTTTTTTTTAGTCAATGATGCCTAGCCTAGTTGTTTAAGGTTGAAGCCCCATAACCAAGAGGTTGTGAGTTCGACTCCCACTGATATATGTGGGTATTCTCTCTACTTAGATGGTAATTAGTTTGTAATAGTTTATAATCTATGATTATATTTGCTAATGATGCTTACTTGTAATAAATTCTCTTGTAATTGATATAATATGATGTTGTAATCGCTTCTATCAAAAAAATAAATTAAAACTCATTTTATTTTATTATTACAGTGGAAAATAAACACACATAATTTAGAATCATTTACATTCCTCAAATCCAAATTCATGCATCCCACACATAAGACATTAGAGAAATCGATTGACCTAAACTTGTAAAATCTGCCAAACTAGGAGCAATTTGCCAAACTTGTAAAATCTAAATTTAAGCTTTGCCAATAAATATTACCAGGTAAATAACTATGTTATATATCTTACATTCTAACAAGTCAAAAATAAATACTCAGCTAAACATAAAAGATGAATGCAGACACACAAACATCAACATCAACATCAACATATGATGCAACCTGAATCAACATCTTCATCCGCTACTTAACAACCTCAAACATAACTGCAACAATTATACAAAGAATCGAGAGATTCATCCGCACTTCTCACATAGCACGCAACATTTACAACAACTCAGACACCTCAAGAAAACTCAATAGGAAATTGTGAAAGAAAAAAGAAAGTTAAAGAAAAGGAATTGCTACTGTATACTTAAACTGATTTACGGTGTTAGTTTTCAAACTCACTATGAAGAAAGTGCGAGCTCTGCCCAAGCCAGCGAAGATGCCTTAATCTCTGCTGATACGGACGTGTCGATCCCACTTTCTAACATGGAGCATAGGTCCCGCATGGATGTCCTAGTGCTGGTAATAGGAAGGATACATAGATTTACCACCTCACATATAACCTTCAAATCCTCATATCTGAAATGTTTCAATTCTGGATCCACCACATAGGACATGACGTCCGGCAATTCCAAGTATTCCTTAGCCTGCCATAAGATTAAGTACACCCACGCGTCAGATCCTAATTACGGAAAATACCCCTAAGTTGGAGAAATTATTTTAATCTCATCTGTCACTAAAAGCATATTACAAATTCACCCCATGTTTTTTGAGCTGACATGGGGAAATTATTTTAATCTCATTTGTCACTAAAAGCATATTACAAATTTACCCAATGTTTTTCAAGCTGACTTGGTAATTTGCAAACTCAGGGGGCTCATGGTAATTACCCAATAAGTGAGGGGTCACATGTAATTATCCCTCATCAGCACCCTAAGTATAAGTTTGAATCTAATCTAATTCTCAGGGAGTTTTGCGACTCCATTAATGGGAAAATCAAATCCGTCCGTGTGTAGTGGACCCACGTGATTGTGATTATCCAGAATCTGTCGATCTCATAAGAATAACCAATTGGAACTGATTTTTTGAAGGGTCAAGATAACGTAGAAAATGTTTGAAAAGGTCATAATGTACTTTACCCAATCCACCAAGCACCCTTTATCTTTGCAGTATGGAGGTCTCCCGCTGACGATTTCGAGTAAAAGAATCCCAAAAGCGTAAATGTTCCCTTGTACATCAAGATGACGCCCTTCCAAAGAATTCGGAAGGATACAAACCGCACCCTCGTTGCTTATGGTTCCCGAGCTTTTTTCTGATCTGGAAAGAACTGTCTTCCAGCACTCAAAATCAACTAGCTGCAAAAGATCATGAGAGTGATCTACTAAGAACCGGTAGAGTTCCACGTGTGCATATATATATATGAATAATACATAGATAATATACATCTATCTAAAATTAAGTGGTAGAAAATATATAATGAAACATTGACTAGGAGAGTGTTTGGCTGAGAAGATCCTTAAACATTTTATAAGTTTTTGTGTGCTTGTAAGCTCCGAGAAAGTATTTGGTACTCCAACAAAAAGTGGGACCCCACCCCTCTACTTATGTTTCCAACATCTTGTAAGACCCTTTCTGTTTGAGCCATAAAAGGACTGAAATATTCTTAACTATTTTTCACTAGCTCACTTTATAGACAGTGATCCAGGCTCACCTTGGGAGAAAAATCTTCAGTTAAATAAACAGAACTTGAATTCAGTTCCGATATAGTAAATGGTGGATCAAGTTCTGTGTGAAGATACTTTAATCCCCTGGCAATGCCAATGATAATTTTCATGCGCCGCGTCCAAGAGAATTGGCATCCTTCTCCATCTGCAATTCATTCAGAATGCTTTCTCCTTTCAGTTTGTGAAAGTAACATCATGAAGTTCCAAAAACAAGGTAATAGTTAACATACAATGAAGGTGCTCATAGAGTGTCCCGTTTGATGCATATTCAAACACCAACATCCTCGTAAACGGATTGCTTTCTCTGCAATAGCCTAGCAATTTCGCCACATTCTCATGATTTAGTCTTGCCATATCAGCCACCTGAATCATGAATAAAATAACACCTTAGGCACGTCCATATAAATAAAAAAATTCCTCTATTACATAATATACAAGCACAAGAAAATACTACGAAGAAAGAACAAAATACCTCTTTCTGAAAATAAAGCTCGAGGTAGCCTGCCCAATTCTCTTCTTTGATGCAAAGTGATATCACAGCAATTTCGGGCCCACTTTTGATGGTGCCTTTGTATACCAGGCTATCAGGGGAGGATCCAATGATGTTGCTGAAATCTTCACAGGCTACCTCCAGTTCTTGTCTGCTGTATCTCGTTACATCCTTTAGTACTTCAGAATCTGCAGAAGCATTTCGCTTAGTTTCAGCACTAAAGAGCATGAAAACTTTGTTCTAAATAGAAAAAAAAAAGGAGCAAGAAAACTTGATAATCAATAAACCTATTACTGCCCCCCGTCCCAAGTATGACTCATATTTCCTTTCGGGGTCATCCCAAAATAAGACTCCATCTCGTATGAAAACTCTCTTTTTATCAATCATAAATACCCATTTACGTAAGGTTAGATTACATAGACACCATCTGTATGACACCTTGATTACGAAAAACAATTCGAGGTTTGAGAAATTACCATTAACTAAAAGAATATCATTGAATCCCTGTCAGTGAAAAAACAAATCATAATTTCATCCCATGTTTTCCAGGTTGTCAGGATCTAACATGGGGTATCCTGGTAATTTACAAAACCTCATGGAGCTTGTAGTAATTACCGAATAAGTGAACAAGTGTGCATCTAACTATCCCTTTACTTAAAGTAATGATGTAAGTTCACTAATTTGTCAACCACTACTTTCAGAGTAAAAGATACTTAAAACTTTCACTTCTTCAACTCTCATCTAAACATCCGTGATAGGTTAAACTGGATAAGTAATATTGGGACCAAGGTTACATTTAAAGAGACTGACCTATGTAAATTGTCATGTAGTCTTTAGTACTTCCGGACTTCTTCCATGGGATAATGATAGAAGGTTTGCTCTTCCACTTCTGAATGCCGGTAAATAGGGCAACGAAAAAGAGCAAGCCCACCATAGTTCCAGTTACTACCTCAAGAGCCAAGAGCCATGTAGGTTTTGATGAATTAGCTTGATGTTTAGCGCCCTTTGCAGTAGGCATGTGGTTCATGTTAGCTCCTGAGTGGGCATTAGTGGGTGGACGACCACCTGCCAATAAAAGTTTCATCATTACCAATGGGAATGCTAAATATAATTTTACTCCGGTGCAGACCAATGTTCAATGTTGCTTCAATTTTTGCATTATTCATGTGATAAATCCAGAAAGATCAATTTCAACAAAAGCTTAAGAGAGTTAATTACATAGACACCCCATGCATAAGATCCTAACGAAAACACCCTGGTTTGAGATATTGCCAGCACTGCCAGTAAAATGCCAGCAAAACAAAGCAGATTACAATTTCATCCCCCGTTTTTTTTTTTCCCGGGTTGTTAAGATTGACAAAGGGTGTCTTGGTAATTTGAAAAACTTGCTCATGGTAATTAGTCGATAAGTGAGGGAGTAATTATCTCAAAACTTAAAGACGCCCGCTTTAGGAAAATCAATGGAGGCACAAAAAAGTTCTTTGTGTGGGCTTTTTATGAGTGAATCTTAGGAGCTCCCTAGATTCAAAGTCTCGATATAGTGACAATCATCCGTGTATCGTGGGCCCTAAATGAGACCCACGATATAGATAGTTGTGGTTGCCACAGAACTTGGATTCCTAGAGCTCCTAACAATGACGCTACATTTTATCGTGTTTTCATACAGGATACAACTAATTGGTTCTAAAAATGTATTTATGTCTGTCCACCTTCTGGATACAAGCTATGACGTGTTCAATAATGTGCAAAAGCAAGGAACAGTCACTCACCACATTGTGCAGGAGAACGCTGCTTGGGATCTTTGTCTTGAAGGCAATTGCCCTGAAAACTTGTTCTGTATCCAAGAGAGAGTATTAAGTACCCCTAAGTGAAAGGTAAAAGGAATAAAGAAATAGAGGAAGACGAGAAACGAGAACAAAGTAGATTAAATACCTAGGAAGATACCCCAAGCACTTGGGTATGCTTCCAACAAAAAAGTTGTATGAGAAATCGGCTACTTTTAGTTGTGAGGATCCACAAAACCCCAGAGGGCTCCCGTTTGGAGCATACCTAATGTCGTTTTATCAATAGACAATATTAAAAACAAGTTCTTTTCTAGAACATTGATAAATATATTTCTGAAATTGAATTCAATCAAGCAATCATATAGAGATAAAAGGGACAAATGTCACAACGTGCGTATAGGAGTATCAACCCTACCACCTTTTTCAGAAATATACAACAAAAAGAAAATATCTAATTCGAAAAGAGTAAATAAATCAGGTATAGTAAGCCAATCGTATTCAAGAAAATTATGAAGTCATATGCAAGGTTTTTGACTTACATTCCAAGTGTATTAGATGGATAGTTTGGGTCATTACTAGCAGGGACACTTCCTAGAAGCCTATTCCTGTCAAGTCGAAGTTCCTCCAGGGTTTTCAAATTAGCAAGTTCAGAAGGTAACTTTCCGCTCAACCCATTGGATCGAAGGTTTCTGTCAAAACAGAAAATAACAACTGGTGAGAGGAAATAAACACAAATACAACAACGAAACAGAAGTCTATGAATGAATTCTGATGTCTAACACTCTTTCTCCACTAACATTTTCACAATGCTACTTAAGTTTCCAATCTCGGGGGGAATTGTTCCAGTTAGCTGGTTGGAACCCAAATCCAACACGTTGAGGTTTTTGAGCATGCCGATTTGCTTAGGTATTGTCCCAATCAATAAATTCCCATGCAAAATTCTGTTCATCAGCCACATATATAGTTAGTGTAAATAAGTTTACCTCAATAAATATTTTATTATTTTATAAATTCACAAAACGAAAACTTACAATTCTTGCAAAGATGAGAGTTGGTTCAGTTCTGGTGCAATAAAACCCTTCAAAGATTTCCCAGATATATTACTGCAAATCAAGTCGTTTCTCAAATTCTTGACCAATAATTGTATGTAAAAAACATATTTAAATATGTTCTTGACTTTGCTATTCTAATAAACAAACACTGAACAGAGAAAATCTTACAGCTTAATCACATGATCTCCAGCCATTGAACAAGAAATGCCAGACCAATCACAAGGATCAGACCCGAGAGGCTTCCAATTCGATAAAACCAGCTGGGGGTCATCAATAATAGCTCTCTTGAACGAGATTAAAGCTTCAACTGAACAAAAATCCACAACTTTTCAGTAATGTAAACTTCATAATGTTCTATAACCACATTTTGTCAATTCATATTTTATCAACAACTAAAATCCAAGATCTTAAATCACAAAAAGCACATAACATTCCACATTGCAGCAAAATTGAATAATGATCAATAAATCACCACAAATAATAGCAAAATAATAGTAATTAATCAAGAAGCAAGATCTATGGAATCAATTCAAAGCATTTGGGTTAAAAACTCACCTTCATTTCCCGGCAATGCAACGCAATCCGCAAACAAGAACCCTAGACTGAGCAATAGAACTTGAAATGAAGTAAAAAAATTCATTTCTCTACTACTATTAACCTCACAAACTCAACAGCTTGAAGAATCCATGTACAAGAACAGTCTAGAAGCAACCACCATTACATTCAAAATCAGAACCAGAAGTGAAAAAATGAAGAGAGAGAGAGAGAGAGAGAGAAAATGTGGGTGTTAAAAACTGTTCATCAACAAAGACAGAATTTATTGAAAGAATTAAAACAACAAAAAGAAGAAACAAAGATTCTATATATTTCTGTATACGCGGAATTGAATTAAAAAATGGAAACAAAGCAAAAGCTTAACAGTAAATCTGGGAATCAAAATCAGTGACAACCTAAGAAAGCAATCCACACAAATAAGGAAGACTTGGATTCAAAGAGAGGTTTTGTTGTTTCAGAGAGATTGTAGAGAGAGAGAAATTGTAGAGAGAGAGAGAGAGAGAAATGGATAAAAAGAGAGATGAAATTTAATTCTTTACAACTACAGCGGAAGCAGCTAGCAGAGAGTGTTTCTGTTTTTAGCTCTGGAATGTTTTCTGTATTTGTTTTTGATTTTTGTTTCTCTTTTTGTTAGTGGTGATGAAAATGGCGTAGTGGTTGTTACCTTAAGCTATCATTGTAATTATGGGGTGAACGAAAAGCATGAAAAATTAGAGTACTAACCCGATTTTATCGAATCCAAATATAATTTACAAAATTAGTTAATTACAGTTTCTAGTGCGACGGCTAATTCGTTTTGTGAATTATATGTTTTAAGTTTTGTATTTTATCCTTGTCTTCTCTTTTTTGAAATTTTTTCAAATCTTTTTGAAAAGTGGAGGAGTCCTTTTCTCTTTTCATTTTTATATCATGACAAACAAGTATGATGTGCTTGAAAACAATAACCATGTTAGTCTACATTCTTGCTTTATTTTATTTGAGAAAATAATGCATCAAATGTACATTTTATACATATAATTCACTCTTTAATTTATGTCGAGATTGTTATATATATGTATGTATATAACCATAAAATAGTGGGATTATTATTTACAAAAAAAAAAAAACAATCTATACCATTTATGTTTTATAAGTTATCTACATGATAGGAATTGTGGATATGGAATGAAAAAATTAGAGCGGCTTTTCTAAAATTTAGAAATATATGTAAGATAGTAACATGCAATGCATGCATTATTAAATAATATTAGGGGTTGAGTTAGGAGTTTCGTTGAAGGGCGCAAGGTTGTTATCTCCCATCATATTGATGGCTATTTTGTCATTATGATGAGGCAGTCTTTTTCTATATTTATTAATCTATTTTTGTGGATTTATTATTGGCACAGTACCAAGACTAATCGTCCAACTCATGACGCTTATGTTGACACAACTACCTCACTGCCAGTCGTCGTTTAAGATGGTATTTTATGCCGATAAGTGTATAATAAATGAAGTTTCGTTTTGAGTACCAACTATAACTATTAGCTCATAGGTAAAAGCTTAATCTAATGAAAATATTTCTGTCCCACAAACATATTTTCATATTTCTCTATTAAATCTCATAAAAAGAAGATGTCTAACATTTTCATTTTTATTGTGTCAAGTTACCAATTATGTCCCACGTGGATTTAAATTTCAAAGTGACCTTAATCAAGGGCAAATCTGGAAATTACAAAAAATGATGAAGTCTTAAACACCTCCGAATCTTGCGCCAATACATGATAGTGTGCCTAGTTCTCAGCGCACATTAGAAACAGCGCTTAATTATTGGAGCGTGTCCATGATATCGCGGGTACGATATTTGGATTTATCTCATATCATCATAATATCACGATATTGTAATTAATTAATGTGATATTTTGCTTAACATAAATTGATTATGAGTAATTAAGGAGTGGAATTAAAAAAGCAAGTTGCAGGTGTTCACATAGCTGTTAACGACATACTTACCTATCCTAATTAGGTGGATAAAAATTTAACTACTAACCCTTTCATTTATTATTTCCAATCTTCCGTAATGACGTTTTGGTCATGCTAGGTATAGTTTACACTTTATACCATACTATGTTGTTGAATGTATAATAAGTATCTCGTAATTAAAATTAAAGTACTTATCGTGCATTCACCCACTTACTATATGTGGTCTAGCATCTAATAAACGGACCTTGTTCCCAATTTATTTACACAATTTAGCCATATTTTTTTAATGCAAGTTCCCAATCTATTTACACAATTTAGCCATATTTTTTTCATGCATTAAAGGCATGGTTAAATTATTAATTATTCGAGTTAATCTTTTTCCTTTCTTTATAAGTGTTGTAGTTAGAATCCGTGAATAGCCCTTCTCGATATATACCTTGATAGGAAATCCAGGCATAAGCTAATAATTGGAATATTTTATAACATACAATACTGCGATATTCGTATATAATTAAATAGATACTAATATTGAAATTTAAAATTGTGAATCTTTATAATTGAGCCTCCTCTAACAGTCCGAGCCGCATCTCAAGTGCAATTTAGTTACTTATCCTCTCGAACTAGCTATTGATTATCAATCGTGTTGGTAAGCTATTACTTCACCAAAACCAGATTTTTAGAATTTAATTTATCCAATTATGTCTACTCATCATGTTAAATTGTTAATATTTGAAACTATGTTGGACCAAATATAATACTCATACTTTAAATTGTTATATGTTTGAGAAAATCACTTAAAAAGAATGGAACGGAGGCGATGGATCTTATTCACTGTACACTCCATACGCTATTAATTAATTCTCATCAACCTTTAGTAACCCTTCTTTAAATTTTATTATTATTATTATTAGTAGTAGTAGAATATGATACAAAATGAAACTAAATAAAGTTTCAATGCGGTGAGCCTTGCTCGTCCTTGAAGCATCACTTTTTTTTTTTGTTTTCCCACGGGTGTCCGGGCCAGCTTTTGCGCACCTCGATTAATTCTCGCTCGCCGTGCGTAGCTGCCGCTAGCCGAGCATTATTTTGACAACGCTGGGAATCAATTTTGGGAGCATACCAGGTCGACCCCAAGTTGTCCTAATGGTAGCCTTATACCACTGGGCCAAGAGGCTTGGTTGAAGCATCACTAAAGGGAGCGACACCCTTTATTTTACTTACCTTTTGCGAAATATTGCTTTCTTTTGCTTATAAAAATTATTTTGATTCCAATTTAAAAACAAAATCACAGTCATTGCATTGCATATACAAATTGACTATATGAGTTTAACCAAATTGAACCGAGCTAAATAAGTTACTTTCAATCTTATTTGAATTTGTATCAAGTATAAAAGAAAATATTTGAGTTCGGTTTGATTATTAATCACTTCAAGTTTGTACGAGTTTTAATTGAATTGAACTCAATTTTTTCCCACATATTTTACTATTTTTAAATTAATGTAATCAAACTAAACGAATTTCAAATATTATCTAATAGTAAAATAGGTGTCAAGTTTTGGGTGTTATGTTTGATGAATTAAACTTAAAAATAAATTTATAACGAAAAATTTTGAGTGAATAAAGGACTTCTTTTATTTACTTTTCGAGCCTTAATTGACCCAGGGTCTTATAATGAAAAAAGAAAGAAAATACTAAAGAATTACCTTTTGATCAAATTCTCAACGGCAATGATCAATCATAAGTTCTCTAATTTTTTCTTTCTTTTATAATTTTATTCGACAGGATATAATTAAGTCTATTATTTTGCCTTTATTGATCAAAAGTCTACTTTAAAAAAAAAAAAAAAAAGAAGCTCAAATTCCCTCGCAAATTCTACATAACAGTTGTTCCCCAACACCTCAACATAGTCAAATTAAACATACTTTAGGAATAAGTGCCAGCCCAAGTGCTTAATCAGATTGCAAAGTTAAAAGCTAGTGGCATAATGATATTAATTATATCGTTTACACGATTTAGTAAAATTCAGTCGAAGGATCAGTCACAACTTGAACTCCTAATATAGTGGTGGATTGATCTGAAATCACATATTCGTTAATTAGACTAATTGAAATAGGTGGAGATGACTTTCAAGCTCAAATCAATATTTGCATATAGGAATCTACATAATGTTTATACAATGTTAAAAATCATTCTATTTGAAATAAATGAAGGGATATTTTATCAAATTCGGCCATTTTATTAGCATATCCAGAGAGTGCCACTTACCAGGACCCCACTGGCCAAGTAGAAAAACAAATTGGATATCAAAGCTAGCCAATACGATCGAATAAAAACAAACATAAGACGTAAATAAATTTTAACCATATTAAAAGATTTACTTGCATATAGTCTCAAATTCTCAATATGTAACCTAAATGTATGTACAATGGTGATGCAATAGAAAACCCTATTTTTATTTAAATGATACACGAAGGGTCCTCCTTGACAGTGCTTCCAAGCAAGACATTACAACATCCATCATTTTTTAAGTTCATTTAGCAATCAAACTTTCAAAGCATGCTATCATAATCAAATGGTCGCAATTTTCTACGTGTCGGGCACTGATTGGCTAATTAGCTAAAACGTAAAGAAGAAGACCTTGGGCTACTTTATTGTCTTTAAGCATAATAAAATCGTTGCAAATTAAAATACAAAATCCATAATTTGTTGCAGTTTCATTATTTTTTTTTCCTTTTCTTTCCTTATGGTACTCTTTACGTCATGGGTTTAGTGCAACTTTCAATGAGTAATTTCTGAGAGCTTCTTAATTATAAGACCAAAAATAATATCCAAAATTCCAGTGTTATTACAATTACAATTACTCCGGTGTTTAGTACTACCCTAAGATTTAGACAGTTTATCACGATTTATGTGACATATATTTTAATTATTAGAAAAACAAAAATATGCCATTTGTTAAACACACACATATATATAAATATAAAAACAGCCATAGCAAGCCTACATCATAACTCGTGGGGTATCCTTTGACTCAGTTGGTAATTAAGGATCAAACCACTTTCTGTTAAAAGGTTGTGAGTTTGATTTCCTGTGCAAACATGAGAAGACAATATTGTTGAGTAATCTGTAGGCAACCTTAATTTAATCCCTGAAAACATGCTCTGGATGATACAAGAGCCAACCGTACCAAACCTTTTCTGTTCCAAAAAATAAAATAATATGTGTATATATATATATATTTTCTCCTTCTATATATATGTTAAAGGCCCCATATGCAACATATATATATATATCTATCTATATATATATATATATATGCATGTTTGGATGGGTCACTTTTGTCTTGCCCTAGTACTTTAGATTGGGTGGCCACCCCTCTTCATGTGCTCTTTTTCTAATGTTCGCTCCTCTTTTGATGCCCTTTTATGTACTATTTTTTTCTATGATATTTGTAGCTTTTTTTTTATTTTAATTTGATCATTTATGATATTTGTAGCTTTTTCCTTGTAATGACCTACAATTTCCTTATCTTCTTCTTTTTGTTTGTTGTGTGCTCGCTTAATTCATTGCAAAGAAATTGTTGACAATAAAGGAATTTATTGGCAACGGGTCAAGCTGAGGCTCAAAACTTCATCATAAGGTTTTGATTTCACTCTTTTACAAGACGTGTGAGCATTTGTCTCACTCTATATATGCTGAAACATGCATTATTATCGCAATGGTGGTTGAAAGTAATTTGTTGATTTTCTAAGAGATAAAAATTATATATCATGTTTATTGTTCTCCCGCTTCAGTGGTGGAAGTCGAATTCGAATTCAATTTGTCTCGATATGAGGTATTCAAAAATATCTTAGGGTTAATGTGACAAGTTTTTTTTTTTTTTTGAACAACAAATGTGACAAGTATTTTTTATTGTTGCACTAAAGATAATCAATTGCCAATTAAATCAATTAAAATTTTCATTTATAGGAGAGGTTTCAATCATTAAATCAACATGAATAAAGGTTTACTATTATTATGCGTACATATGGCTACATCGTGTTTGTTTATATTTGTGCCGTATCTCATACTTAAAAATATATGTGTTTTCTTAATTTAGATTATATTAGTCAACAATTGGAGTGGTTGAAATGCTGTCCCCTTCATACAATAAAAAGTAAAATTGAAGTCCAAGTCATGATTTGGTTAGAAGCTAGCTAATACCGGCCAGATTAAATATTTCCAGTACAAGAATATCATTTAATTGAAATAGCATGAACTCCAATGATAAGTTCTTTTGCTACATCAAAATTAGGACTTCGCGACTGCTAATTAGGTTGAGCGAGCCGAACTTGTCTAGGTTCACGTTCAACTAGATAATAAATATGGAGTTTTGTTCTAAAAGATTGCATTTGTTCAAGCTTTGTGCTTAAGGCTCAAATTTGACTTGAATATAACTATCATCAACTTCAAAGCGAGCGAACAGACTTGCATTTGAATTTTTAATTTAAGCTTTTAGTATAATTAGTAAGATATTTTAATTGTCAAATGAAAAACTAATAATCCCGAAACACATCAAAATGAACGAGACTAAATTATATTCGAATTGTAATTCTTTATGAACTTCAGAAAAGTCAAAACAATTATTATCTTATTATGAATAATTTCTATATAATTTTAGATACTAATAATTTTCAGATTATAATATTACTTATATATATGAGCCCAATGTTGATCCAAGTCCAGCATACCTCATTTCCGAGCTTGGATCCGCATCAAGGTTGAGAGCATTATATGTGGGTTAGACATAATACCAACATGACCTGAAAAAGGGTTGAAATGCCCCAAAAGGATGCCGATGCCTCATAATAGCAATAGCAGTTGTCGGCTCTAACTTTCAGATGACTAAAACTCACCGGAATTTTAAAAGTCCAAACTCCATTAATTATTCAAATCAATCTTAATCAAAACTTAAAAGAAAAAAAAAAGAGAAGGAAATGAACGACATTGAGTATTTTTTTGTTAAACGAAACAAATTCTATCTCAATTCCGTACTGAGAATAGTTTTACATATATGAATACTACCAATTTATTGAAGAAAAATATAGAAGCCAAAAGAGAATATGTTGCTAGAAATAAAAACATTGTATTTAACAATTTATCACTAATGTTTTTTTTTTTAATCTTGTATTGTGTGTATATACTATTTGGATGTGAAAAAAGTTAATTTATTTCGGAATCCAACTTTCTTTCTTATTTTTGTGTTTTTCTATTAGAAATTAGAATGAAAAAATCCATAATATTATGATTGTAGTTAACTATGCGATGAGGACATAAGTATATAATTCATTTAGGCCCAAAAATCCATAATATTATGATTGTAGTTAGCTATGCGATGAGGACATAAGTATATAATTCATTTAGGCCCAAAATTCCAAATTAAATAAAATGTGTGCTTTATAATTTGCTCATAAACACACTATGTTATTTCCAACTTATATCAATAATGAGTTATTCTTAGTTCTACGGATGATCTAATTATAAACAAAATAATCACAGCATGATATTAATATGAAAAATACCTTACGCAGATGCCACTATATGATTAATTTAGTTCGCTAATCTCAAAAGATGAACTTACGGATACAAAATTTTTTAGGGTTATAAATTTCCTTTGCTCACTTAAACGTACTCATTTCATATATATTATCTCAACCTTCATCTATCATTGCTTCATTTGGCCCTCCATATGCTCAATATATTTCAATTTTAATATTTATGCTAGTTTTCAATTTACTTAACAAATTTGTTATTGTAATGAAAATTAAAATTAAAACCAAAAACAACAAAGAGAAAAAAACAATAAAGATTGAAAAAGTTGGAAATATTTCTTGAAATTAAAACCTAGTCTTCTCTTCATAAATATCCGCTACATTTTCAATTGTTGTACAATTAATTGGTCACCACAAGTCCACACCTTGGGCAAAATCAAAATTTTCATCTCATGAGATGACTCATGATACTTCTAGTGTTACGTTTTACACAATTTATTCTTAATTTGTACAATTGAGCACGACAAGTGGCCGAATTAATTTTCTCTTTATTTTTAGGCTATGATTTGTTGGACATAATATGTAAGTCACATATTACTTTTCCAAAAACTATTGTAATAATAGATGAAAAACTTAAAATTATCCCCGTGGTTTCAATTTCAAAATCGTTTTTGAGGTTTTGAATTTTCTCAATATCACCCTCGTCGTCAATTATTGGCTACCGGATGATATTATCAAAATTTCAAATCCCATGAATGATTTCAAAAATAAATTAAAACTTCAAGGACAATTTTGATTTTTCTCAATTATAGCACGTCATTAAACAAATGGAGAGAGGCAAAATGAGCCAATAAAGAAAAGAGATAATGGCAGACACCCCTCTCAATTATGAGGTAATGTGCACTTTGCCCTCTCACTTATCATAAAATGTGCACTTTACCCCATCGGGCAGCTTGGGCAGGGGCAAAGTGCTACAAAACACAAAAGTGAGGGGGCAAAAATGCTACAAAAACATATAAGTAAGGGGGCAAAGTGCTACAAAGACACATAAGTCAGGGGGCAAAAGTCCAATTTTTATGATAAGTGTGGTGCCCGAATCTGCCCGAACTGTCCGAAGGGGTGAAGTACATATTTTATGATAAGTGAGGGGGCAAAGTGCACATTTCAATAAGTTAGGGGGCAAAGTGCAAATCACCCCAAAATTGAGGGGGTGTCTGCTTATCCAAAAGAAAAATAAAGCTAACCTACAAAAGAGTATTAACTCAAGCAGACTATGGAATTAACCCGAATACACATGATAGATCCGGATTCCCATTTTTCAATTCAACGGTTAGATTTATTATTTGGCATTTACAGATTTTTATAAGATCAATTTATTTGGCAGCAATTCAAGATAACATAGCCTTGAAAGTGCCAAGTTGAACTAAGGTCCACTTACACCAAACAATTCATGCCTATTGAATGAATGAAATAAGAAAGAAGCACAAGCATGGTTCTAATTTTCTTTTTCCGCCTAAACATCCGAAAAGTTTGTATTTTTTAGCTTATGGAAAAAGAAATCATGGAGTAATTTCGAAATTATATAGTTTCTAAGAAAACTTTTAATGTTTCCATGATTTCCACGAAAACTCTCAATATTTTGTAGTTTGTTTTCAAAAAGTATTGTTGCTCTATTCCCCAGGATATAACATAGTTCTCAAAATTTTTGAATTTATAAAAAAAAAAAAAATTGAGAAAAGGAAGAGAAAAGGTTAATAATCTAACAAAGGAAAAGAAAAGAGTTAAAAATCTAACAATCTTCCAAATTAAGTCTTTAATAGAGTCAAACAAGTCCCTTAAATAATCAACCAAATCATATGAAAACAAAAGTCTTCAAATACACACACAATAAACGAAGAAAAATTAAGGGTATTGAAGGTGACAATTTCCCTTATGATCTTGGAGATGATTGTGATTAATGTGGTGAATGAAGATCATGGAGGCTCTACACAAGGAAATCTTGCTCGAACTAGTCAACCAGACATTTATTTAAACTATGAGTAATTTTTTCTATCATGCGACTCAGAATGAAGATAATGATAATTGTCGATCACAATGATAATATCACACTTTTTTATATATAATTTGCAGATGTGTTATGTCATTGAAATTAACTTCTTCTTCTTCTTCTTTTTTTAATAACACTTTTAGAATTTTATATTTCACAATTTAAGTTATTAGAACTTTGTCGATTATATGCTTTATGAATGCTGAGCTTTTTTTGAAGGATCAATAAATCTTGAACTTGAATCCAACATTATCACTTTGTTAATTTGTTAGTGAAATTTGATCGATTATTGGTGTAGATATATAAATTTTGACACAAAATAGTGACTTTTGCTAATGAAAAAAAGCAGCAAGTCTCATTTAATTCTTTTTTCACTATTCCTATCTTGTTTCTAACATTCTGTAAGTTTTCTCTGACGTCTTCGAAATATTTCCTCTAAGTTTCTGATATTTAACAACTCGAAATTAATATTCAAAATGAAATTTTAATTGTACTGTACAAGAATATGAATCCCTAGAGAGAGGCCTAGGGTAAATTGTATTTTTCGTCCATGAGTGTATATTTGTGTACGTCAGGTGTCACGTTTGTGGTCTGTCTCACATTTAGTCCCATAAATTAATCACTGTTCTCACATTTGATCCAACGATCAAATTCTGACAAATAGAAAAAATAAAAAAAAATTCACGTTTATTAAAAATTTTAAATATCAAAATTTTCACATTAATTAAACACTTTATGAAAACTTTTCAAAAAATTTCACATTTTTTTTTTACATTTTTTCCCTATTATTTTTGCCTCTGACTAATAAAACTGTTAGTTTTTTGACGAAAATTGACGGTGGATCAAAAATGAGAATTTTGACGACTTATGGGATGCAATGTTAGACAAACCACAAGAGCGAGACTAAAAGTGTATAGGGGAACATTTATGAGACGAAAAATACAATTTACCAAGATGTTCAATTGTTTATTGAGTACTACACTCGATGAATATGCATTTGATTGTTGGACGTATAACAAGTACCTCATAATTTTATTATATCTGTTGATTATAAAAGTATGTATACTTATCATACAAACAATCATATGCCACTAAATATATAGGCCTTGTTTGTTCGTTTTTTTCAATTCCATTTTTTATATCCTAAAGCAAAAAATCTTAAAAAACCACACTACTATTTCCATTCAAATTCAACTTTCTCCAATTTCACTTTCTCTTTTCCCTATATAACTACATATTAATCACATCAACCAATCAATTTTTAATTGACACATTTTACAAATTTTAATTATTTTTAAAAATATAAACAAAGATAACACACATCACATTATTTTTATACGAATCTCCATAATACGCATTTATCGATAAATTTTCAGAATTTCAAGTAAAAAACATAAACAAACAAGGCCATTGTACTTAATAAATGGGGTCCAACTGCTACGGCCCTTTTTTGGTGCTAGAAAACGTGCATTGTAAGGCAAGGGGAATGAGCATTAATTATATTTTCCTACCTCTGTTAGGACAATTCAAGGCAGACCTAATCATAGAGTAGTGACATTTTGACCTTTTCAATAAATACTACCAAATTGTGGAAAAGAAATGAAACCATCACAATTCACTATTTTCTCTCTGTTAGTTTCATATTGTTACATATATCATAGAGTAAATTATGGTGATATTTGCATGAATTAACTTTTGGTTTTGTAGTTTTATAAATAAATTTATCTGATAAATAATATCGAATGTGATAGAAATAATTGTATTATCCAATAAACTGGTTAAAATAAATTAAAAATTAAATTGTATTATCCAATAAACTGGTTAAAATAAATTAAAAATTAAGTGAAAAATATCTTGTTTGTCTTGGTGGTAAATAGAATCTTGTTATGAACTACGAAATCTCAAGTTTAAGTTATAAATATGAGTTATTGACATCTTAATTAGTTCATATCACATAATTATGTGGGATTTATTTGGCGCCTAGTAGTAAATAATGGTAAATAATATTGACACTCCAAAAGTGTTATTGACACTCCACTATTCAATACAAATTTCTTTCTAAAAATAATGAAAAGTGGAACTCCAGTAGTAATTTTTAGAGTGCCAATATCAACTCCCGTAAATAATAAAACATTATTATACAAAAATCTTTTTCTCTCTCAAAATAAAAGGGGAAAAGGAATAAACATACAAATTCCGATGAAGCCTAAAATCTATTGGCGAATCTGAGATCCCAAAATATTTTAGGTCTTGAGTTCTACTCCCATAACAATATGTGAGTTTTCCTCTCCTTTCATATTAGTTATTGATTTATTGCAATAGTTGCTAATTATAGTTATTTATTCGTATTTGATATTAAGGATATGTATCATGTAATCGAAATATTAAAAAGAAAACATAAGCAAGCAAACTCCCGCTAGCTCGGCTGAGTTATATTCTATTGGTCATTCCTAGTTAATCAAACTTAGTCCATCTTCTCACATTTTTATGATCTTTTCTTTTAAGATTTTTGGGCCACTAAATGGGCTTTGAGCAGGCTTATGCGAACTTGAACACAGGAAGTTAAAATGCTCAACCAAAAATAGTTATGACTCTAGCATTATCCAAATTTGGGTAATACACCCAGTAATTCCAACCCAAGATCTGTTGGTTAAGTGGTATCTATCTCCCACTTTCTATGAAAGATCCTGGGTTCGAATCCAAGTTGCCACAAGTTGTGGTTCTCCCTCATTTAGGGAGCTAGCTAGATAGAGTCTTTATGGCTCATGATTATAACTATCAACCTGGATTTGTTGGGCAAAATATATAGGATATCCCCTCCCTTTTGAATTAAAAAAAAAACCCCATTAATTCCAATGCATTGTTTTGGAATTGGAAATGCATCAGATCCAATCACGCCAAATCAACATTTTCTGAATTCTCTATTCTTGATGATTGAACATTATTGTTGCCTATTAATATCATTTGATGCTATCGGAAAATACAGGTTCGAACGAGTTGTTTTTGGCAGGTGTTTATTGTACCTCGTTTCGGTTCAACCCAATACATTTTTTGATTTATTGGACTTATATGTTCAGTTTTGCAAGATCAATTATATGCGATCCTATGTGCTGAGAAGATCCCCTGTTTGCAAGTAGGGACAGAAACCAGAATTTTTGGTCGGAGAAATGAAAAAAAAAAAAAAAAAGAAAAGACGGGACTTTAAATAATATTTAAGAATTATATATCATTGTTATGATTCAGCTTCAATCATAAATTCACAAAATACAAGTACGAAATTGAAGAGATTTAGAGAGAAAAGTAATTCCGTTTTTATTCCCAGAATGCTTTCTATTTCTTTACAAAAGGCTATTTATAGTAAGATTAGCCCTAGATTTGAGCTAATCAGTTATTACGTAACTAACTCGGTTTTATTAAGAGAACCCTAAACTAATTCTTCAGCTAACTCCTCCAGCTGTCATTGTGTGATTGCTGCCTGTTTGACCCCCGCTGACTTATTGAAACGGCGTCGTCCCGGGGTTCTTGTAATTTTAATAGCAAAAGCACGCCTTATCTCTGCCCATTTACGTTTCTTCTCATCCTTAGGCATATTTTCCATCTTCAATGTTGCACATATAACATTACTCCCTGCCTCTCTTAAGTCTTGACCCCAAGACTGGATTTGAGGAAATTTCTGAGTAATCGAAGACCAATCCTCCCACGTGGCCTCAGCTTCGGGTAAGTGGGCCTATTGAATGAGCACTTGTGGCACCCCAGTGTTATTTCTTTTTACCAAGCGGCGAGCTAACAGTTTCGCAGGGTGTAAAATGAGGGAACCATCATCATTCATTACTGGGATTTCAGCAACAACCTTTGTAGAAGATCCCACACTTTTTTTCAGTAACGAAACGTGGAACACGGGGTGAATTTTAGCACTCACTGGAAGTTGTAACTTGTAAGCAACGGGACCTACACATTCAATGACTGGAAAGGGGCCAACAAAATTTGGAGATAGCTTCCACATCTTGCTGTTATGAAGAGATAGTTGTCTGTATGGTTTCAACTTCAAGTAAACCATGTCACCTACTTGAAATTGCCTCTCTGTTCTACGTCTATCTGCATAAAACTTCATGCGGTTTTGTGCCTGGATAAGTTGTTCTTTAATGTGGTGGGCTACATGCAATCTGTCTTGTAACAAATCTTCTACCCCGACTACTGTAGAAGGTAAGTATGGTCCAATGCCCAATTGTGATGGCTTGTAACTATACAAGGCTTCGAAAGGAGTCATGCCCAGTGTGCTATGGAAAGTGGTATTATACCACCACTCAGCAAGTGCCAACCATTTGAACCACTTTTTTGGAAATTGCCCACACATGCATCTAAGGAAGGACTCTAAGCACTGATTTACTCTCTCACTTTGACCATCACTCTGAGGATGGTATGCTGTACTGAGGTGTTGATTCACTCCCATAAGAGAAAATAGATCCGTCCAGAATTTGCTAGTAAAGATCTTATCCCTGTCTGAGATTATGGATTCAGGCAGGCCATGTAATTTCACAACTGTGTCCAAAAAGATAGTAGCTAATGAAGAAGCTGTGTAAGGATGCATTAGGCCAATAAAATGACTATATTTGGTAAACTGATCCACCACCACCCAAATTGTGTTTTTATGATTTGAAATAGGTAATTGCTCAATAAAATCCATGGTGATATGGGTCCAAGCTCTGAGAGGAACAGGCAATGGCTGTAAAAGGCCCGCTAGTGCTGTATTCTCATGTTTGGATATTTGATAGATGTGGCAGTGAGACACAACTTGTTGAATTAAACGTTTAATGCCAGGCCATAGGAATAAGGATTGTAGCCGCATATAAGTACCTTGCAACCCATTATGGCCCCCTATACTGGACTCATGGAACATAGTCACCACTTTAAGCCTTAAGTTAGTAGTACTGCCCACATAAATTCTTCCTTTATACCTTATAACCCCACTGTTATAAGAGTATTCAAACAAATTATAAGGTGTTAAAGCGGTGGAAGTAATTACCTCATCAGCCATGGAATCACCTACATAGCTCTCAGCCAGCTCAGAAATCCACATAGGTTGTACAAGAGTGATTGCATGACAACTAGCATCAAGGCCCCTTCTAGACAAGGCATCTGCCACCTTGTTTTCACACCCTTTCTTGTATTCAATTTGATAGTCAAAACCCAACAACTTTGTCATATACTTTTGCTGTAGAAGAGTAGATATCTTTTGCTCAAGTAAATATTTAAGGCTACACTGATCAGTCTGTATAGTAAACTGATTGTGTAACAAATAAGCCCTCCACTTTGTCACTGCTAATAGGATAGCTAGAAATTCTTTTTCATAAACTGATAACCCCAAGCTTTTAGGGCCCAATGCCTTACTAATATAAGCAATAGGATGCTTATCTTGAGTTAGGACAGCCCCTAATCCTGCATAACAAGTGTCGGTCTCCACAATAAAACCTTTGGAAAAATCAGGTAATTTAAGGATAGGAGCAGTTGACATAGCTTCTTTTAGTTTGTCAAATGCTTTTCCAGCTTCTAATGTCCAATGAAATTGCCCTTTCTTAGTTAAGTCAGTTAATGGCTTAGCTATTAAACCATAATGCCTTACAAACTTACGGTAATAACCAGTTAAACCCAAAAACCCTCTCAAGGCCTTCACTGTCTTTGGTACCGGCCACTCTTTCATGCATTGAACTTTATTAGGGTCAGCTCCCACTCCTTCGATACTTATCACATGACCCAAATATTCTATAGACTGCTTACCAAAATCACACTTTGATTTCTTGGCAAAAAGTTGGTTAGAAACAAGCTTCTCAAAAACTGCCCTTAAATGCAACTTGTGTGTTTCAAGGTCTGGGCTATATATCAATATATCGTCAAAGAACATTAATACATACTCTTTGAGTTGTTCTTGAAATACTTCATTCATGAGAGCTTGAAATGAAGCTGGGGCATTAGTGAGCCCAAATGGCATCTGTTAGGAATTCCATGTTAGATGTTTTGATGATAACAAGATAGGATTTTATGTTAGACCCCAAAAATGTAAGTTCATGCTTTCATAGAAATATTGTATAAGCGTTTGAAAGTTTACTTGTATAAGCGTTTGAAAGTTTACTTACTTTGTTAGGCTTGTATTTTTTATCTTTATAGGTTTTAGACTAAGTATTTAATACCAAGTCACTGATAGAATTCTGAGTGAGTCTATCAAGGATGAAGTTGAAGATCAGCGTCTGAAGTCAAGAGAAGATAAAGATTTGCTTAGAGCGTCTGTCAAACGCTAAAAGACTATTTCAGGATTTTTGGCCCAAGCGTCCAATTTGGCCCAAGCGTCCACTTTGGCTCAAGCGTCCAATTTGGCTCAAGCGTCCAATTTGACCCAAGCGTCCAATTTAGCTCAAGCGTCCAATTGACTCAAGCGTCCAAGTAACTCAAGCGTCCGACCGACTTAAGCATCCAGTTTTCAGATTCACCTGAAGGATAAAACCCAAGTTATCAAGGACTTAAATGCAATCACCAACGGACATTTATTTCCAACAGGAAATAAATTCAAAATGCATTAAATGCTTGATAAATGCATTAAATGTAAACAAGACAGTATGACTTGTGGACAAGCCACCTTTTGACTAGACTGTCAGCTTTTCAGAGTTCAAACCTGCTCCTGTCCAATCGGAACCAGCAGATTTTCAGGAATGTCAGAATGGGACTATTTGACGCGCTGCGTGAGAGAAACGAGCTTGATTGTGTCCAACGGATAAATCCCAAGAATCTCTATAAATAGTACCCTCCAGCACAACCTTAAAGTGGGTGCAGAGAGAGAAACTTTGCTGAACTAATTTGAGAGAAAAGCTTGCAAACTCCATAGCTAAAATCCATCAAACTTCTCAAATACATTCCATACAGTCACCAGATATCTCAAACCTCTTCCAAAGAAGAAACCTAAATTCTTATTGAGATATCCCAAGTTGTTTGAACTTCATCAAAATCAAACAAACCCTTTTAGAAAAACCCCTATCCAAGCCTCGCGATCTGTGTGAAGTCGAAGTTGGATACTTGCATTATTTCTGGGTGAAAGAAGCAAGGGGATTGAAGTGATTTGGAGCATAAATCTGTGTGATCAAGGAGCTCAAGTCATCTACATCCATCTTTCCCTAATTTGTAGAAGATTCTGTGTGATTCTTTGAGAATCATTTTAGTGGATTGCCTCCAAGTGTTCGAGGAGAAGAAGGACGTAGTTGGGATTACACCACCCAACGAACCTTACAAATATTGTGTCACTTACTTTTTAGTCAATTCTTTTATCTATCATATCATTGCATAAACTGATTAAGTAAAACACAATCGAACGCTAAGCACTAAGAAACTTTCTGTGACGTTAAAGTTTTTAAAAGAAGGCTACAAAAATCATTCTGCTGTGCTAACACTGATCAAAGAAGTGAATGCTCAAACCTACTCGGTTAAAGTATTCAATTCTTGAAATCTAAGTTAACTTTATAAAAACAGTCTTCATTAGACGCTTCACGAAAGTGCCTATATTTTTAAGTGAACGCTTAAGTCAAGCATTAGACTCTTCAAGCGTCCAAAAATCATTTTAATACGAAATCTTTTGAAGTCGAAAAAGACTTCAGGGTCTATTCACCCCCCCCTTCTAGACCCTTTCGTATGCCACTTGGGACCAACAACATCACTTTGAACTCGTATAATCCGATCATAGTGACAAAGGCAGTCTTGTGTATATCTTCTGGTGACACTCTTATTTGATGGTACCCCACCCTTAAATCGATCTTTGAAAACACTTTAGCATTGCCTAAATGATCCAATAAATCATCAATCAGTGGAATAGGAAAGCTATCCTTCACAGTAATGTCATTAAGCTTTCTAAAGTCCACACAAAAGCGCCATGTCCCTTCCTTCTTTTTTACTAACAACACCGGGGATGAAAACGGACTATTGCTTGCCTGAATGATCCCACTTTCCAACATTTCTTTAACTAACTTCTGTATTTCCATTCTTTGTAGGTAGGGATATCTGTAGGGGGCCTATTTGAAGGGTCCCATACCAGCTTTTAAGGGTATTCTATGGTCATGTTTTCTGAGGGGTGGCAATCCCTGTGGTTCATCAAATATTGCTTGGTATTCCTGCAAAATAGGTTGTAATTCCTCTAAGTTGTTACTCTCCTCCCTATCTTTTATTGCCGATACCATAAACAAACAACTCCACACTACTTGACTTCCCTTTTTCATCATTTTTCCAAACTGTTTTCCAGCTATCATTTTAATTGAAGCTTCAGGCTGCATACCTTGTAATGTGATATGGTTTCCCTTCATGACAAATGAGATTTTCTGTCCCTCAAAGTCAAAGGTAACTGGCCCCAGTTTCTTTAAGAAATCCACTCCAACCACCATGTCACAACCCCCTAACTCCAGTAGTCTAACATTGGCATTGAATTGATGATTCCCCATAATCCACTTGAAATTAGGACATCTAGAGCTACACTCTATTCTTTCCCCATTAGCCACGGTTACCATAAGGGGATTAGTGTACTCTACCTCACATTTTAACCTTCTTGCAGTATTAGGATCAATGAAGGTATGTGTACTACCTGTGTCAATCAAGATTGACAACTTGTGAGCCCCCACTTTCCCCAACAACTTGATAGTGTCATGTGTGACTTGTCCAGCTACTGCATTTAGTGATATATGCACCTCCTCACAAATCTCCTCTGTACCTGTACCTTCACTATCCCTCTCCATTTCACTGTCCTCCATTGCTTCCCCTACTATCACGAATAGCCTCTTGAACTTATGGCCTAGATGGTAAACTTCGTCACAATAAAACATAGGCCCTTCTTTCTCCTCTCATCCATTTCTGCACTACTTAACCATGGATTGGTTTCTTCCAAAGTATGTTTCTTCCAAAGGGATGTCAATCTGTGTGCCGACGCATTAGCTAAACTAGGACAAAATTTACCGAGGGGTGTTCACTTTTGGGACACTCCCCCGTTTGTATTGCTAATTTAATTCAAGAAGAAAGGTGAGTGTCTCACCTCCCATTGCAACGAAAAAAAATAAAAAAATTCTAACTTATACAATTCACATACTCTGACTTACTTTTAGGAATTTATAAGGTTTTAATATATTATTTTAATTTGAAAACTTAATTGTAATCTCGTCCCTAAAGAATTATCCATACTTTCACGGAGTTTATACGCTCCTAAATATATCATACAACAACTTATCTTGTAGGTATTATCCCATCTAAAAAAGTGAATGTGGAGCGCATATTAATATTATTGTGAATATTTCAATTGATGATTATTGAATTGCTGTCTGTTTATAAAAATAAATAAAATTTAGGGAGTTGATAGTAGGACTCCATAAATATAATGTCACCTCATCTTAATACTTTTTAATGCAAAAGACAAAATTGCTCATAAAATTATAAAAAATCTAATTGTATTATTTTATTATTAATAATATAGAATGAAGATATTTATCTTTTATTTAAACAAGACCGCTTTTACCTCTTCTTACAATTCCTAAATATATTAAGCAACTGTCTAAATTAAATACTCTTTTATGTATTTATGTTGTTTTATTTATAAAGTTGATGTTAAATTAATTCTCTAGGAATTGATAATTGATGGTTCAGTGTGGGGATGTTCGAACGTTGAATAAATACTTCAATAATAAAAGTGGGCAAAGCGCTCTACAAAGTCCATTAAGGTATTTATAAAATAATATTTATAAAAACACAAAGCGTCCTACAGTAAACAGTATCAAACTATATCCTAATCCAACTTGTATTTTTCTACTAGTCCTATGAGAACTCTTGTATTATCTCTATACCATCTAGATTAGATCTCTTAGTAATTCGATCCTAACGAGAATAGGTTTCTTGTCTTTGGTTTATTATATATAAATTGTACCTAGAGACTTTCATTCTTGAGATGAATAAAACTTTATTAATTCCATAGTCTCAATATGACACCGGAGACAAATTCTTCGGGCATGACCGATTCCTCCTTGGAGCTCTTCAATACTTGACTTTCACTCGACCTGATATCACTTTTGCCGTCAACAAGGTTTACCAATTCATGTACTCACCAACCGACACTCATTGGACAACTGTTGAACGCATTCTTCGGTATTTGAAGTTCATGCCTGATCATGGTCTTCACTTTCATCGCTCCAATTCTATCAATCTCCAAGCTTATTCAGATATTGACTGAGGCGGTAACCCAGATGATCGACGCTCAATTGGAGGCTTTGCAATCTTCTTTGGACCTATCTTGGTCTCCTGGAGTGCTTGCAAACAATATAGCTCCTGTACGAATCCGACTACAAAGCACTCGGTGACATTGCCGGAAAATTGACTTGGTTACAATCACTTCTCATCGAGCTCCACATCAAACCGGATACCTCTCCAACTTTATGTTAAGGTAAAACCCCCTTAACTATAGAATACAAATCAAGAATCATAAAGGCAATAAACAACTAAGAATAAGGAAATAAACAACTAAGAAAATAAATAATAAAACCTATACTAATATAAATTCTAACACTCCCCCGCAGTCGAAGCGGTAGGAGACCGAACGTTGAGATTGGACAGAAAATCATCAAACAGTGAAGACGGAAGATCTTTGGTAAAGATGTTCGCAAACTGACGAGCAGAGGGAACATGTAATACACGAACCTCACCAAGAGCAACTTTTTCACGCACAAAGTGTAAATCTAACTCAACATGTTTAGTACGTTGGTGCTATACCGGATTAGAAGGAAGATAGAACAAACTAATGTTATCACAATATACAATGGTAGCCTTTTGAAGAAGACATTGAAGTTCAAGAAGAAGATTGCGAACTAAGCCTTTTCAGCAACAACATTGGAAACACCAGATATTCAGCTTCGGCACTTGACCAAAAGACAACTGGATGACGTTTGGATGAACAAGAAATGAGATTACCATCGAGAAAAACATAGGAACCGAATGTAGAACAACGAGTGGTGGGGCATCCATCCCAATCGACATCAAAATAAGAGATAAGTTGAGATGTGGAGGATGGAGAGAGAGAAAGACCGTGAGATAAGGTACCACAAAGATAACGAAGAACACGTTTGAGAGCATGCATATGATGTTTACGAGGATCGTGCATAAATAGACAGAGCTACTGAACAGTGAAAGAAATATCGGGATGAGTGAAAATAAGATACTGAAGAGCGCTAGCGAGGCTATGATAGAGAGTAGGATCAGGGAAAGGATCATAGAAGAAGCGAAAAGATTGCAGGAAGACATATTGGCATGATTGAGGATTTCACGAACAAATTTCTCTTGAGATAAGAAAAGGCCAGAAGTAGAATGAGAAACAGAGATACCTAAAAAATAATGGAGGGGACCAAGATCGGACATGGAAAACTCAGAGGAGAGAAGAGACATAAGCTGCGATAAGATAGTAGAGGAGGAAGCAGTAAGAGCAATGTCGTCGACATATAAGAGAAGGTAGATAGTGGAAAAACCATGAGTATAAATGAAGAAGGGGGAATCAGCACGACTACTAACAAAACCGAGGGTGGAAAGATAGGTGGAAAAACAATTGTGCCAAGCACGAGGAGCTTGCTTGAGACCATAAAGAGCTTTCTTGAAATGATAGACATGGTTGGGAAAGTCGGGATGAAAAAAACCAGGTGGTTGCTTCATATAAGCTGTTGCAGAGAGGTGGCCATAAAGAGAGGCATTTTTGACATCGAGCTGATGAAGAGGCCAGGAACGAGAGAGAGCGATGCTAAGAATAGTGCTGATAATAGCAGGCTTAACTATAGGACTCAATGTGTCTTCATAGTCAATACCGACTTCCTGAGTAAAACCTTAGGCAACGAGGCGAGCTTTATACCGCTCAAGAGAACCATCGGAATGAAATTTATGAAGAAAGATCCATTTGGATCCAACAAGACTGACATTAGGAGGACACAGAACGAGATCCCAAGTGCTATTGGAATGAAGAGCGGAAAGCTCATCATCCATAGCTGCTTTCCACTACGGGTCACGAAGAGCTTGAGAGTGAGAGCGAGGAACGGGAGATGGAGAAGAGGATGGGATGACGAGGTTAAAAATCTAATGAGGCTTACTAATACCACACTTTGACCGTGTGGTCATAGGATGAGTCAGGGCAGGAGGGGAGTCGACGGGAGCATACACATCGAAAGAGAGGGGGGTAGGATTAGGGACATGAAAAGAGCTAGGTATCAAAATACCCGATGGAGGGTGCGCCGAAAGAGGTAGAGGGGGGTCGGGACAGCAGCTCGCGAGACGAACCATAGGAGAGGAGTCGTCGTTGGCGGAGAGAAAATCGCAAGAGGTACAGAGGCTAAGTGAAGAAGTAGAGGAAAAATGGAAGACAACTTCGTCAAAGAGAACATGACGAGAGAGAATGACTTTATTAGAATTGTGATCAAGACACCGAAAGCCTTTATGATTGGCGGGATATCCTAAGAAGTACATGTGGAAGAACGGGGGGATAATTTGTGAGGAGCCGTGTCGGAGAGATTAGGATAACAGAGGTAATCAAAAATGCGAAGATGATCATAGGAGGGAGAAACTCCATAAAGAAGCTCGAACGAAGTGCGATAGGATAAAATGGTGTTAGGTAGGAGGTTGAAACGATGAGTAGACATGTGAGCAGCTTCGACCCAAAAAGTAGGAGGGAGAGAGGCTTGAAAAAAAAAAGTACGGACAATGTTGTTCACAGTTTGAATGGTTCGTTCAGCTTTACCATTTTGTTGAGAAGTGTGAGTGCACAAAAAATGAAAAATTATTCCATTTTTAGAAAAAAATCGTGAAAATGTTTATTATCAAACTCACCACCATGATCACATTGAAAAGATTTAATTTTGGAATTGAATTGAGTTTGGACATATGTGGAGAAATTTAAAAAAACTTGAAAAACATCAGACTTATTACGTAAAGAAAAAATCCATAGAAAATGCGAGAAGTCATCCAAAAAAATAATATAATAACGAAAACCACTCAAACTAGTGACGGGGGGAGTCCAAAGGTCAGAGTGAACAACATCAAATAACGTACTGCTAGAGGAAAATGAATTAGAGAAAGGTAAGCTCTTGACGCTTGTGTTTACCAAGCTGACAAGCATGGCACAAGTTGCGACAATAATCGTATTACAATTAATAAAATTCCTACTAGATAAAAAATTAAAAATCAAAACTCCGTGATGACCGAGCCGACGATGCCAAGTAGAAGATGGAAGAACAGCGGAAGATGTGTGGGTTCTAAGAGCGGTGGAGAGGTTGGTAAAAGGGTAGAGGTCGCCATCACTGTCACGCCGAAGAATCAACATGCCAGTCTAAGGCCCTTAATAGAAAAACCAGAAGGATCAAATTCAATTGAGCAAGAATTATCACGAGTGAATTTTCTAACAGAGACAAGATTTTTTACTAGAGAGGGAGAAATGAGAATATTTTTAAGCTAAAGAGAACGAGAATCAGAATTAAAGGTAGATTGGCCAACATAACTGACTGGAAGTACAACACCATTACCAGCAATTATTGAATTAGAATTATGATTAGGGACGTTATCAAATAAATTATCTGGGTGAGAGGACATGTGGGTGCTAGCCCCATTATCTATGTACCATTGGTCATCCAGATGATGGAGAGTTATAGTCTGATAGAGAGATGTGAGATCCATTGAAGAGAGGGCTGAATTTGGTGTAGGTGCACCAGCTGTAGAGGAGTGTGAGGCTGTGGACGGTAGTGGACTGCTGGAGTAGTTGAGCCAGACGGGTGGTGGGCCTAACAGACTTGGAGCAGCGTGAGTAGTGGGCTGCTAAAACTCGGAAGCTGGGCCGGATGGGGTTGAGTAACCTGAAGTTGTAGCGGGTGGAGAGTGTAAGCACAATTCGCTGAAAAGGGTGTTGGGCCGCGGTAGGCTGTTGGGCGTAAGAGGGTGGACCTGGGTTGAAATTCCGTGGGCCATGATTATTGTGAAACACATGTGGACCTAAAAGATTGTGATTGGGAGCATGTGGAAAAACCTGTGGACTCGAAAAATTGTTATTGGGGCCGGCATTAGAATATTGAGCATTGCGATAGCCCGAGTGACCCCCATGACCATTATATCGACCACCTCGACCCCAATATTTTCCATTACCACGAGACGTGTTTCAATTTTGAAAATTAGTTTGAGAAAAAAGAGCGGTGGAGGAATCAGTAGAGGAGTTGGCGGGGGGGGGGGGTGAAACCGAGACTCACGAGCTTCATGGGTTAGGAGTAACTTGCAAACCTCGGCAAAGGAGGGAATTTTTTTTTGAGTAGTGATGATAGTGACGAGGGGTAGGTAGGACTCGGGTAGGCCTTGTGAGAGTTGGAGGATTAAGACTTGGTCAGTGACAGGACTATGAAGGTTAGCGAGGTTGTCGGCTAGATATTTCATCTCTTGACAATATTCTGAAATAGTGAGATAGCCTTTTTGTAGGGTATGAAAACATTTATTAATTTGTAAAGAACGAGGTGGTTTATTATTTCGAATTTTTTTCTCAATTGCAAACCATAAAGTATGAGCAGTGGAGTATTCCAAATCAATATTTTTGAGTAAACTTAAATCCACCGTTGAATAAAACTAACGTTTGATGGTGGAATTAAGAGCAAACCATGGTTCATCGTTATCAGAGGAGGGTTTGGATTTTCCACAAAGATGATCAAAAATAGGATAGCTTCTACAGATGTCCATAAACATGCCTCTCCAAAGTTTGTAATTAGAATTGATAGGAGTCGTTTTTGCATAAGTTTTTAGGCCCTTTTAATGACAATTTAGGCTCGTATATGGTTTATTTCGTGCCACTCGTGCGTTTAATATGTGTGTGAAGTGATTTCAGGTAGTAAGTGATGATGGACGAAGAAAAGGGAAAAAGACGACTCGTTTCATCTACTTTGCTCTGGCTTCTGAAACGCCCGCCCGGGCGCCAGTTTTACCGCGCCCAGGCGCCACCCAGGCAGAGAAAAAATCAGTGTTCTGAAGCGCCTGCCTAGGCGCCAATCGACGCCCGCCTAGGCGCCACATGTCGCGCGCCCAGGCGCCACTTATCTCCACGCCTGGGGGCTCCGGAACTTATGCCCCAAGAAATAAACGCCACATAGGCGGCGCCTAGGCGCCAATCAACTCGCGCCTAGGCGCCGCAATAACAGATTTTGGAATGTATAAATAGGAGTTTTCAATTCATTTGAAGGGTTCGAAATCTAGGAGATTAGGGGCGATTTGCTGGGTTTTGGGCCATTCTTCATCAACTCTAAGAGGCTAAGAAGGGGATCTAGCTTGGGATTGAAGCTCTTGACTAGGATACATCATCAATCAAGCAATATAGGGAGTTTTCATATGTTTTTCATTACATACTTGTCTATGATTATGTATATGACTACATTAGGATCTTCTATGTTATTGATTATGAGCTAAATTTGTGAGACTAAGGCCATGTGAAGGCAAATTTATGAGTCAATATATGTGAAGTTACTTTTTGTATTAATTCTCCTATTGCTTTGTGTGTTAATTCTATGCTTTTATTCCAATCATGTGTTTGATCACCATATGCTTGATATCTTGCCTAATCTAGTTGTTCGAGAGAAGATAGATTAGGGTGCAAGGGAATTAACACATCACCCGAAACAAATGAGGGATTGCTCCTAGAAATAAGTAAAGATTCCTGGGTGTTGTTAGCCGGATTTATTCGGGGAAGCTCTAGAGCGTTAATGCGTGATTTTTGATTAGATTCTCGAATAGACATATCTAGAGAACCGTCAACTAATCATAGGATTATTATGAGCCGAGACATCGGGTAATAATTAATTTAGGAGTTTCCACCAAAGCAATAGGAGTCTAATAATTCGAGGAGTAACTCATATAAATTGATGAGTAGATTTGGTTGTAGCATGTGCCTTGGTCATTTTATCATACGTGAAGTTTAATCCATAGCTTGTTCCCTCCTTTGGTCCTTCATTTACTTAATTGTTTTAGTCCTGCTTTACTTTAAGTGTCTTTTACCTTTTTGAAAATCAGAAACTAAAAATCCAAGTCTCTGTGGTTCGACAACCCGGACTTATTTTTGTCCACTTTTATTACTATCGCGACTAGTACTCTTGCTATCCAAAGCACGTTAGCTTCTAGCGTGTCAAGTTTTTGGCGCCGTTGCCGGAGACTTGTTTATTTTGAGTGTTTGATTTTCATTTTGCTTTTGTTTTATTTTCTTTTACGTTTTCATAATTTTAGTCTTTTCTTTATTTACTTGCTTTCCTTTTGTTTTCGTGCTCTCTAATTTCATTCTTGTGTTTACTTGTTAGGTTCTTGTGTGGTGCATGACCCGCTCCTCAAGCGAGCCTCTATACGAGTTGGAACCCAAAATTGAACGAGTTCTTCGGGCTAGTAGGCGAACAAGGGAAATGGCCAATAATCTCAACTAAAACCCGAATGGAAATTTTCCCGATATGAATTTACCGGAAAACAGGGAGTGGTTACAAGGTGTTCTACATGCCATGCAAGCGGCACCGCCTCAACAATTACCGTTGGTTCGGGGTAGCTTACCACCTAGGGTCCATACCATTTCGGGGCCCGTAGTCTTGCCTAATTTCTTCGCACCAAACTACCACATTCCGGCTCACATCTTTAGTATGGTGCAAGGAGAACCTTTCTATGGAAAACCGGACGAATCACCTCACACTCATTTAGAGACTATAGACGATGCTCTTGTAACCATTCAATATCACCCACGGGATCTTGATGCAATTCGTCTAAGAGTTTTCCATTTCTCATTAAAGGATCGGGCGACAACATGGTACAAATCCTTACCCCCGCAATCTATTACGACATGGGGTGAGTTGGTCGATACCTTTTTAAATAAATTCTTTCCACCCTTCAAAATCAATGAGCTCCGGAGTAATATAAAAGGGTTTAGGCAAAGGAGCAATGAGTCTTTAGCCGAGACTTGGGCTAGATATAAGGGCATGCTCCGAAAATGCCCCGATCATAATTTTGGGTTGAATGAACAAGTACTCCATTTCTATGATGGGGTTCGGTCACGTATTCGGAATAGACTCAACGCGGGTGCGGGAGGAGATCTCCTTGGGTTAGACTGTCAAAGTGTATGGGACAAAATAGAACAGTTGGCCCGAGAAGACGAGCTTTACCCCGACGATGAAGAGGCCTCGTCCTCTAAAAAGGTTGCTTGTGTTGAGGAAGTGGTTGAGGGAGTAGTGAATTTGGAACCGGAGGTTGGCAACGTCAATTATGTGGGGAATCACAATCAACCTCGGGTGAACTTTAATGTACCCGAGAATTTTCCAAAAAGGCCCAACCCCCCACAAAACGCACAACCGGGGATCTATCAAGCTCCACGACCACCTTTCAATAACCCACCCCCGAGGCAAGGTAATTTCAATGGACAAGGTCAAGTGCAAATGCGACCTCCCACAATCGATGAGAAACTAGATGCTCACATGAAAAAGTTCGTACATCGTTCAAAGAACTTCGGGGTATGATAAAGGATATGTGTATGGAGATGAAGGATTTGCGAACACAAGTCGGGCAACTATTTAATGCGGTTAACGGTAGAGCCCCGGGGACTCTCCCAAGCGACACGGAAAAGAACCCGAAGGCTCAATGCAATGCCATAGCCTTGAGAAGTGGAAAATAATTGGAGAGTGACACTGCCAGTACATCTGCGCCCGAGCGCCCCGAGATGCACGCCCAGGCGCCAGATCTCCCCTGTTCTGGACAGGATTCTCTGTTTTCCGCGCCCGAGCGCCCTTCTGACGGTGCCCAGGCGCCGCCCACAACCTTGCAAGATGAATCCGTTCTGCTTCCCGCACTCGAGCGCCCGGAGATGCACGCCCAGGCGCCTACAGATCCGCGCCTAGGCGCCAATATACCCGCCCAGGCGCCACCTCCTCTTTCAGTCAATTTTCATCCTTCCAATCCAACGCATTCTCCCCCTATCGAAGTTCGTCTCCCCTTCCCAAATGCTCACAAAAAGAAGCAAAAGGAGATGGATCCGAGCTTTCTTCGAATTTTGGCAATCCTTCGGGAGGTGTGGATTAATATTCCGTTTATTGACGCCATTCTCCAAATGCCGAATCATGTGAAGCTCTTCAAGGACATACTCTCCAACAAGCAGAAGTGGGAGGAGAATGAGACGGTGTGCCTCACGGAAGAATGCTCCGCCGTATTGCTCAATAAATTGCCAACTAAACTCCAAGATCCCGGGAGCCTCACAATCCCGTGCACGATTGGGTCCTTATCGTTCAAGAAGGTGTTATGCGACTCGAGGGCCAGCATCAATCTTCTTCCATACTCACTATTTAAGAAGCTAGGCCTTGGCAATCCCAAGCCGACCTCAATGAGCCTTCAACTAGCAGATCGATCAATCAAGAGGCCTAAGGGGATAATCGAAGATGTTCTTGTCCAAGTCGACAAGTTTTATTTTCCCGTTAATTTTGTGGTACTCGATATGGAGGAAGATGTGGAGGTACCATTAATCTTAGGGAGACCATTCCTAGCCACGGGTAAGGCAGTGATTGACATTGCTAATGGTAAGCTAACTTTGAATGTGGGCGATGACAAGGTTACCTTTGATGTTTACAAAGTCCTTAAGCACCATATTGATCATGACTGGTGTTATCGAATTGATACATTTGATCCGTTGATTGTTGAGTATTTACAGGACAATACAATTGAAAATTCTTTCGAACGGGATCTTATGAAATCCATGGAAGTGGACTCGGAGAGTGATGATCTAGTGGAAAGAGTTCTAAGCTTGGAATGCAAATCTTCCTATCATTCGGGAGGCTCCATCAAAGTTGATAGATCATTGTCGGGAGCACCTCGCCCATCTATTGAAGAACCCCCTTCTCTCGAACTCAAACCCCTCCCCTCCCACCTTAAATATGTGTACTTAAACGATGATGAAACACTACCATTGATCATTTCCTCATCTCTTTCAGGACCACAAGAAGAGCAACTAATGACGGTGTTAAGATCTCACAAACGGGCTTTTGGGTGGAAACTTGCGGACATCAAAGGCATTAGTCCAGCGATATGTATGCACAAAATACTTATGGAGGACTCCACCAAGCCTACACGCCAACCACAACGGAGGTCAAACCCACAAATCCAAGAGGTAGTAAAGAAGGAAGTGATTAAACTACTCGATTCAGGTATAATCTATCCTATTTCTGATAGTGCGTAGGTGAGCCCTACCCAAGTGGTGCCTAAGAAGGGGGGATAACGGTAATTGAGAATGCGAATAATGAGCTAATCCCAACTCGTATACTTAGTGGGTGGCGTGTGTGTATAGATTACCGTAAATTGAATGATGCCACCCGTAAGGATCATTTCCCCCTCCCCTTTATTGACCAAATGCTTGAACGATTAGCCGGGCATGATTTCTATTGTTTTCTCGATGGTTACTCCGGCTATAATCAAATTGCCATAGATCCCGCGGACCAAGAGAAAACCACTTTCACTTGTCCTTATGGCACATTTGCTTATAGAAGGATGCAATTTGGCTTGTGTAATGCCCTGGCCACCTTTCAAAGATGCATGATGGCTATTTTTCATGATATGGTTGAAGATTTCCTTGAAATTTTCATGGACGACTTTTCTGTGTTCGGAACAACTTTTGATACATGTCTTGCTCATTTGAATGCTGTGCTTAAACGTTGTGAGGAAACCAACCTTGTTTTGAATTGGGAAAAATGTCATTTAATGGTCTGGGAGGGGATTGTGCTTGGCCACAAGATCTCTCAAAAAGGGATCGAAGTGGACCAAGCCAAGATTGAGGTCATTGAAAAACTTTCCCCGCCCACTTCGGTCAAAGCTGTTAGGAGTTTTCTCAGGCATGCCGGTTTCTATAGGCGATTCATCTTGAATTTCTCTAAAATTGCGAAACCTTTGTCTAATTTGCTTGTCAAGGATGCACCGTTTGATTTCAATTCTTCTTGTATGCAGGCCTTTCTCGATTTGAAGGAACACTTAGTTTCCGCCCCTATCATATCACCCCCCGACTGGAGCTTACCATTCGAGTTGATGTGTGATGCGAGTGACACCGCAGTTGGAGCGGTCCTTGGCCAAAGGAAGGAGAAGGTATTTCGAACCATTTACTATGCTAGTAAAACTCTTAACGATGCACAATTGAATTATGCCACCACGGAAAAAGAATTACTAGCCATAGTCTTTGCCTTCGATAAATTCCACTCTTACCTCGTGCTAAACAAAGTGATAGTTTACACCGATCATTCGGCTTTAAAATATTTGCTTGCCAAGAAAGATGCTAAACCAAGATTTCTTAGGTGAATTTTGTTACTCCAAGAATTTGATTTAGAGATAAAAGACAAGAAAGGCACCGAAAATGTAGTAGCCGACCACCTCTCACGATTAGAGCTAGTGAATGATCCGTTAGATGAGATACCAATTCGTGAGGAATTCTCGGATGAACACCTCCTTGCTATTTCTGACAATATTTCACCTTGGTATGCTAACTTTGCCAATTACATTGTTACGGGCCGTCTTCCCCCGGATATCACTTTTCATCAAAAGAAGAAATTTCTATTTGATGTGAAGCAATATCTTTGGGACGAACCCTTTCTATTCAAAGTTTGTGCAGATGGCTTAATTCGACGTTGCATACCTGAAACGGACGTGCATGCTATCCTTTCTCATTGTCATGATATGGCGGTGGGTGGCCACTTTGGGCCCTCCAAAACGGTAGCTAAGATCCTCCAATCAGGTTTCTTCTGGCCTACTCTTGTTAAAGATGCACATCATTATGTCAAGTTATGTGATCGCTGTCAACGAATGGGGAACATCTCTAACCGTCATGAAACACCCTTAACTAGCATGTTAGAGTGTGAGTTGTTCGATGTATGGGGTGTGGACTTCATGGGCCCTTTCCCCAGTTCTTGTTCCAATAAATATATCCTTGTTGCGGTAGACTATGTCTCCAAATGGGTGGAAGCCGTGGCCTTACCTACTAATGATGCTCGGGTCGTCACTCATTTTCTAAAGAAGCATATTTTTACTCGATTTGGAACTCCCCGAGCCATCATTAGTGACGGGGGCACTCACTTTTGCAACAAACAGTTTGAACTTTTATTGACCAAGTACGGGGTGAAGCATAAAATTTCAACCCCATACCACCCGTAAACTAGTGGCCAAGTGGAGGTTTCAAATAGGGAGATTAAGCGTATTTTAGAAAAAACTGTCAACGCATCAAGAAAGGATTGGTCCCTTAAATTGGATGATGCTCTTTGGGCTTATCGGACCGCCTATAAAACCCCAATTGGCATGTCCCCGTATCGTCTTATTTTTGGAAAAACATGTCACTTGCCCGTTGAACTTGAGCATCGTGCTTATTGGGCCATTAAGTTTCTGAATTTTGACTCTCAACGTGTAGGTACACAACGTTTGCTACAACTCAATGAGCTCGAAGAATGGCATCACCTCGCCTATGAGAACGCGAAACTCTATAAGGAGCGGACCAAAATGTGGCATGACAAGCATATTCTCCCCGGGAGTTCCACAAGGGAGAGCGGGTGTTACTATACAACTCTCGACTCTGTCTCTTCCCCGGGAAGCTGAAGTCTCGATGGTCGGGCCCATTTCTGATTTCCCATGTCTATCCATCAGGTGCCGTCGAGCTCACAACGGATAAAGGACAGACTTTCTTGGTCAACGCTCAACGTCTAAAACCTTACTTAGGGATGGATGGACCGAGAGACAAAGAGTCCTTCATTCTCGAGGAACCTCCGTGATTCCTCACCTTCAGTCGAGCTAACGACTCTAAACTAGCGCTTCTTGGGAGGCAACCCAAGTGTTCTTTCCGTTTCTTTTTCCTTTTCTCTTGTTCTCCCATTTGTTGCTTTATTTTCTAGTCTTAAATCTTTGTTACTATATGTTTTAAGTGTTTTGTCTTTCCCCTTTTGAAACAGGAAATGGAAATTCTATACATGTTTCTGAAAGGCCCGCCCAAGCGCCGAAAGACACGCGCCTAGGCGCGGAAAGTTCAATTAAAAACCAGGTACGCTGTCTTGAGCGCCTAGGCGCCAAAATACGCGCGCCTAGGCGCCCGTTTCTGATTTAAGCCTAATCTCGGTCAAATCGGTCAAAATCCCTCACAACTCTTCACAACTCCTCTCCCCACGTGAATTCCGGCGACTCTCTCCACCAATTCCGGCCATTTCCACAGTCTTCCACCTCCAATCTCCGCTGAAAATCCTCACCGCGCAGTGGCTTATCATTCACGTCCGACTCGGTGCGATAATTTTGGGGAAAAAGGTGAGTTTTGGCTTTGCCTTTCTTACATTTCCGATTAATAGCCGAAGAATAGGTGCATTACATTATAGTTTTGAGGATTTGGGGATCTGATTGTCCAACTTGGTGCATTTGATTATTTGAGGAATCTGTTGAATTTGAGGGTTGTTGTCAATTTGTGGGTTGTTGTTGTTGAATTTGTGATATATTGTTGCTGGATTGTGGGTTGCTCTCTGATTTTGGTGTGTTGTTGGGCGTTGACGATTGTTGTGTTGGGTTGGTTGAATTCGGGTTGATTTGAGTAGTTGAGAAATTGAGATTCAATTTACCCATTGTTGTTGCAAATGACGAGAACTACTAACAAACCGTCCAAGGGTAAGAAGAAAGTAGGTGAGGGTTCCTCTAATGAGCCTGAGACTCCCGTTGATACCCGTTTCGAAAACTCCAAAGTCCAAATTTTGTGTCAGAGTTTGAGCACCCCCCGCACCCTTATTAAGGAGCACTATTTGACCCCCCGGGGACAGCCCTCTGTGCAAGCATTGATACAGTTCCATCACTTACAGTTTTTCTGTCAAAAGCCCGAGGCCATCCGTCTTCCTTGGGTCCTCGAATTCCTCAGCTCCGGGGTGTATCATGAGATTGAGACGCTAGGATGGACGGGGCCTACCCTTTTGGTACGGGGCAAAAATGTTGATTATGAGTTGAGACAGATTAGGGAAAGCATAGGTACCCCCACCCCTCAGACATGCGAGTTCACCACTCTTTACAATGCAGGGCGCCTCCGGGTTAGCCTGTCGGATATTTTGCGGGTTATTGCCCGAGAGGGTTGGGAGTGGGTACCCGGAGAAGCTCATATCCCCCGTAGGGCTCTACTTCCCGAGGCAGCTTTCTGGCTCGACTTCATCCGTTTTAATTTGATACCGAGTACCAATCGGTCCGAGGCTAACAAGGAACGGGCCACCCTCATCTACGCCATCATGTCCAAGAAAGCTGTGGACTTTGCCCGGGTGATTAACAATTCTTTGAAGGATCATTTTCGGAAGTTGAAGAATGAGTTAGGGCCGTTGATTGACAAGGAGTTGGCCAAGCAAAAGGGCGATGGGCCCACCCGGAAGAACCCTATTATTCTCCCGTCACTGATCACAGTTTTATGCAAAGCAGCTAAGGTTCCAACATTTCCCATGGAGCGTACAGAGCTCCCTGGTTCTTATCTCGCCGTGGTAGCTGACGACCCACAGGCTCCCCCACCACAAGCCGCTTCCAAGAGGCCTCGCCCGTCTTCATCCCGGTCTACTAGTTCTCCACATTTTCCACCTATGGATGCCGCCGCCATTAGACAATTAAAGGATGAATTGAGGGATGAGTTGAGGGATGAGATGAGGGTGGTCATGTCCGACACATGTGCATACGTCCGTCAGCTTCTCGTTGAGCATGACGCCTTTGTCGGTCGGGGGCCGTTTGATTATTCTACTTCTCCACCTTACCCGCACCCCCCTCCTCAGCAGCCCGCAGATTTGCCCGAGTTAGGTGCTATCGTTCTTGTAGGAGGTGATGATGAGGCTCATGATGACGAGGGTAGCCCGTTGCTCGATTTGGATGATCTCGGCTGAGAGGATGAGGATTATATTGACCGTTTTGGCACCGATGATTAGTCTTTTCTTGTTTTGTCCAATTCCTGTTTCGTTGTGTCTTTTTGTTTATCTTTTGTTGGTTTGATGGATTATGTTTTATGTTGGATGCTCGTTGTTTCCTTGCTCGTTTTTTTTTTATCTATGTTTTTCTAGTTTGTGTTCGTTTTGTTTTGTTTTCTTCTTTTCTATCCAATGTTTGATGATTTGTATGGCTAGCACATGTTTAACTATGTAGTGATCGACACCGTGATTGCCATCCGTGGACTCGATTGACTTAAGTGGACTCGGGTTTGCTTTTCAGCACCCCTATGGTGATGTGTACTTTACCCTTATTTTCTTCCGAACATTGGGGCCAATGTTCATGATAAGTTTTGGGGGGGGGGGGTGTTTTAGATATCTTGGTCCAAGTTTGGCGGGGTGGCACACCTCTACATGTGAGCTTGTGCAATTTTGTGAAATTTTGAAAAAAAAATTTGGATAGAATTTCAACCTGTCACTTGATGAATTGAGCATGGTTAACTTGAATACATGGTATGTTTCCTCTATCAATTTGGTTTTTAATGGCTATACACATAGTTCCTTGCTTATGGGACCCTAAACATGACTAGATTATCTTTAAGATGTTTCACATACGCACATAAATCAAGGGTAGAGGCGTTGAGTGGGCAACCATTTTGAAACACTTAAAGGCTTGATCCCGAAAATATCAACTTAGAATTTTCACATGTGTTATGAGTTGAGAACGTTAACTTTGTATGCTTAATAATAATAAAAAGAGGTTGAACATTGGTATGACTGCAAAAGTCAGGCTTAATAGATACTGGGGGCGAAGAGCACCATGCCTAGAATACTGTACTATTATGCTAATTTGAGCTAAGCTCAAGCCAATGCATGTGTTAAGTGAATAAGGACCTAGTTTGATTTTGTGGCCTTTGACACTCGAGCGATTAAGCCCTTAGGAGTGTCTCTACACTTGATACCCTAAAGCCGTCTGGTTTGGGAGTTATTGGCCTAAAGCTCGTTACAAGGGTGTCATAGAAAGCCTAAGAGGATCGAACATTGCACATGGTCTAGCCCCTAATGTTTCGAGTTGAAAGTGCATAAGTTAAAGTCGAAAGTGGAATGAAGTGATGAATTTTTTTAGTGGCTATGAAGTTGTATTTAATTCTCGTACCATGTGACTAATCAAAAGTTGATAAATATGGGATTAATGCGTGAAAAGTGGTAAGAATGCCACTCGACTATAATACTTGAGATTTTAGTACACTACATCCTTAGGATGATCTTTTCGATGTTAAGGTGTAACATGAGCAAGTGGGTGATGTGTATATATATGTAACTTGAGCTTAAACCGGTGAATTCATACCATTGTGTTTTATTAATCATTGTAATTTACGTTGAGTGATCGGGGTTAAAATCTTTCGATTTTGTGGGTAGATCGTCTGCAAACCCTCATGAGATTATAACTCGTCCTTTGGGGTAACTCAAGGGTTCAAAGGCTTGTTGCATCCGCTAAATGCAACCGTTTGCTCTACGAAGTGAGTTGTGTAGTTTCTTTTCTTTTACCTCCCTATGCTTGATGATGAGCTCGTATCCTATGCCTTCTCTTACTCGAGGTCGAGCAAGTGATAAGTTTGGGGGGGTTGATAGGAGTCATTTTTGCATAAGTTTTTAGGCCCTTTTAATGACAATTTAGGCTCGTATATGGTTTATTTCGTGCCACTCGTGCGTTTAATATGTGTGTGAAGTGATTTCAGGTAGTAAGCGACGATGGACGAAGAAAAGGGAACAAGACGACTCGTTTCATCCACTTTGCTCTGGCTTCTGAAACGCCCACCTGGGCGCCAGTTTTACCGCGCCCAGGCGCCACCCAGGCAGAGAAAAAATCAGTGTTCTGAAGCGCCCGCCTAGGCGCCAATCGACGTCCGCCTAGGCGCCACATGTCGCGCGCCCAGGCGCCATTTATCTCCACGCCTGGGCGCCCCGGAACTTATGCCCCAAGAAATAAACGCCACATAGGCGGCGCCTAGGCGCCAATCAACGCGCGCCTAGGCGCCGCAATAACAGATTTTGGAATGTATAAATAGGAGTTTTCAATTCATTTGAAGGGTTCGAAATCTAGGAGATTAGGGGCGATTTGCTGGGTTTTGGGCCATTCTTCATCAACTCTAAGAGGCTAAGAAGGAGATCTAGCTTGGGATTGAAGCTCTTGACTCGGATACATCATCAATCAAGCAATATAAGGAGTTTTCATATGTTTTTCATTACATACTTGTCTATGATTATGTATATGACTACATTAGGATCTTCTATGTTATTGATTATGAGCTAAGTTTGTGAGACTAAGGCCATGTGAAGGCAAATTTATGTGGCAATATATGTGAAGTTACTTTTTGTATTAATTCTCCTATTGCTTTGTGTGTTAATTCTATGCTTTTATTCCAATCATGTGTTTGATCACCATATGCTTGATATCTTGCCTAATCTAGTTGTTCGAGAGAAGATAGATTAGGGTGCAAGGGAATTAACACATCACCCGAAACAAATGAGGGATTGCTCCTAGAAATAGGTAAAGATTCCCGGGTGTTGTTAGCTGGATTTATTCGGGGAAGCTCTAGAGCGTTAATGCGTGATTTTTGATTAGATTCTCGGATAGACATATTTAGAGAACCGTCAACTAATCATAGGATTATTATGAGCCGAGACATCGGGTAATAATTAATTTAGGAGTTTCCACCAAAGCAATAGGAGTCTAATAATTCGAGGAGTAACCCATATAAATTGACGAGTAGATTTGGTTGTAGCATGTGCCTTGGTCATTTTATCATACGTGAAGTTTAATCCATAGCTTGTTCCCTCCTTTGGTCCTTCATTTACTTAATTGTTTTAGTCCCGCTTTACTTTAAGTGTCTTTTACCTTTTTGAAAATCAGAAACTAAAAATCCAAGTCTCCGTGGTTCGACAACCCGGACTTATTTTTGTCCACTTTTGTTACTATCGCAACTAGTACTCTTGCTATCCAAAGCACGTTAGCTTCTAGCGTGTCAAGAATCATTATCATTTAATTTAAAACCAAACGAAGAATTAATATTCCCGGCGGCTAAAGCGGGATGAAGAGCCAGTGGTTTAGGTTCAGTGATTTGGGCATTTTGGACATCGGTAGGGGTTCCAAAAGAATCAGATATGGTAGACACGATAGAGGCAGAAAAAGGAAAATGAAACACGTAACGAAATAACGAGAAAAAATAAGAGAGAAGAGAAGAGAAGAGAGGATAATTACCATGAGAGATTCGAGAGCCTAGCAATGAAGAAGAGAGGCCAGCGAATTAAAGGGACTAAAGAACTCCTTGATGTGGTGGAATTATGGTGCTGTAGAAGGCCTTTTAGTGAAAAATTAGTGCGTTGAGGGGAGCGACGACTTAGGATAAGGGAAGAATATTCTGGTGAGAGAGAGGTGGACCGACGGCGGTGTGAAGGAGAAGGAGGGGCTGCAGCCATGTGGTAGGGAGGCCTAGGATTGGGTTAGGCTGATACCATATTAAGGTAAAATCCCCTTAACTATATTATTGATAATGATAGAGTTTATATAGAATACAAAGCAAGAATCATAAAGGCAACAAACAACTAAGGAAATAAATAATAAAACCTATACTAATATTAATTCTAACACTTTATGGTGTGACAATGTTGGAGCAATATACCTCTCTCGTAATCCTATCTTTCATGCTCGAACCAAACATATCGAAATTGACTACCATTTCGTTCAAGAGAAAGTTGCAAATGGGGATGTATATGTCCAATTTGTTGCCACCGATGATCAAATAGCGGATATCTTCACCAAGCCGTTAGCTATCACTCGCTTCGAGATAAGCTCAACGTGACACTTCGCCATCCTTGAGCTTGAGGTGTGTATCAAACTATATCCTAGTCCAATTAATATCTCTCTGCTAATTAAATTCTTTACTATAATAAAAAAGATTTAATTATTATAAGAAAAATGTAACAATATCATTTCATTAAATTATGGTAATAAGGCAATCACTTAAGAACAAATTTAAAGTGAAGTGAATTTATCATTTTGTGCTGTGGCAATAGCAAACACCCTATTTTATGGTGAATATATTTGAAGGATGTTATAAAATTGTACTCATTAGTCATTTCAAATGTGTTGCTGACTATTAAATAAGGCTAATTAGTACAAATATTTAGGCACTACAAAAAAAAATAAAAATTATTACTCATGTCAATATGTCATGATGAAAAGTCTCTTTGCCATGATTAAAATTAATTGACCACGGTTTTGCTACGACTTTGGCCATGGTATTTGCAAGCATGGCCAAAACATTTACCATGACTTATAGCCATGGTCAATGTTTTGTTTAGTGTAAAGACCATGACTTTTAGCCATTATAAAAAAGTATTAGGTTAATATTTCTTCCACTACGGCAAGTTAAAGCTTAAAATAGCTAGCATTTTTTTCACCACGCTTACTTTAGTGTGGCTATATGAAACATGTACCGTGGCCAAATTAACTATGAGCTAAGGCCGCTATAGACCATATTTTTAAAATTATGATATATATTTTCATTGTCAATACTCAATTTTCTTGTAGGGAGGTCAACACTGGCTTGATATCAATTATTGGAAGATCACCAAAATCATAAGTTGATAAGAACGAACAAGCCAAATAGACAACTACTTTGTAAATTAATAATGCATAAGCTATCCTCCTCAAGATTGTATATAGGAAAATATTATATACCACAATTTTTATAACATTGACTTTTCATCGCTTGATTTAGCAAGTGTGGATGTATTAAATCCATTAAATTCAATTAATTGCAAGTAATTTCTTATCAAAATTAAGAAAAGGCATATAAAAAATAATATATAACATTACTCTTGTATATAATTACACGAAATAAATTATGCGGCTTCTTATAATTAAGATAATATCTGGTTTACTATTAACAAACCATAAAATGCAAAACAGAGCAGTTAATTAAGGTGCCTAAATTATAATTACGTTTAAGCAAATTAATGACTTTCTCTATGGTTTCTTTTTTGGCAGCTTTTTTCAAGTGCATTAACTAAAAAAAGAAAAAAAAAAAGGAAAAAAGATATGAAGTGACATAATATAAAAGGTTTTTGAATTGGATATAGTAATATAAGATGATATTCATTAGTCACGATAGTGATTCACATAATCTTATATTGACGTTGATAACTAATAACATATATATAATAGCAAAGAAAATCTTAATCATCACAAGTAACAATGAATTGAAACATATTAGTTAATGATACATGTTACAAATCTTTTTGCCATTAATTAAGGGGGTAATTGCATAAAACCCCCCTTGTTAACGAAATAGGTTAATCACCCCATGTGTTCTTAAAAAGTGTGCAAAAAAGCCAAATTTCATTGAAAAAACGAGTGTGTTTTTCATGTTTTTCACCTTTATTGACATGCTCATTTGTCATTTATATACTCTTCATACTTTATAAAAGGTAGATAGTGTTAATTCACCCAAAAAACGCATATTTTCTTCTATCTTTTTAACAAAATTTGGCTTTTTTGCACATTTTTTAAGAATACAGGGGGTGATTAGCCTATTTTGTTAACACAAGAAGGTTTTTATCATTTCCGAAATAACACAAAGGGGTTTAATGCAAATATCCCTTAATTAAGATTGTAAAATGTCGTTGTTGAGATAAAACTACTATCACCTAATTTTTTTTAGGGGAAAATTGCATAATACCTCCCTGTGGTATGTGAAACCCGCGCCAAACTCCCCTATGTTAATTTTTTTGCGAATCACTCCCTTGTGTTATTTTTTATTCTGCACGAAACTCCCCTGCCGTCACAAACTAACGCAGAGTGGCCTAAACGTGTTAGATGTGCTAATTTTTAACTTTGTTCACATTTTTTAATCATAAATGTTATTGCAAATGGTCAGTTTTGTCCCTAACTTGTTTATTACTTAAGTTACTCCTTGCCCATTTCGATCCCCCACTCACTACTTCAAAAATTCAGCCCTTGCAAGACTGCTTCTCAGCAAAAAAAAGGTAAAAAAATTCCTCTTTTTTTACTTTTTTTTACAAAATTATGGTGTACATGTATTAATATAGGAAATAATTTATTTTTTGTTTTCTTCGTAGAAATGTCCTCCAGTGGAAGAAAGTCACAATCTAAGGCTGAATCTATCGATTTAAGATAGAAGAACCCCAAATGCTATTGCAAAAAATTAGTTGCGATTCGGGTTGTTGGTCTAACAAAAGAAACCGAAGGCAAACTATTCTGCAATTGTAAAGCTAATGTGTGTCGCTTTTTTGAGTGGTTTGATCCTGTAAGTGTAAATTTAAAAAATTCACAATCAAACCCGGTACAAATGTCAACTGTGGAAGAAGAGATCCAGTCCAACAGATCTGGAAATGCAGAAAACTACGCGGAACTCATCAATATTTGTCAAGAATTAACATCCTAGATTAAACACCTGAATGCACAACAAGGAGTTGTCAAGTCTCTAGTTGTAGTTGCTTTCGTACTACTAATTGTTCTAATATTACAGTAGGATTGAATGTAACGTCTTTGTTCGAACTTTGGATCTTTCCATGATTAATTAAGTATTATTGATGTATTAGTTGTAACTTTGTTTCAATGTGCCTGTGTCTACATAAACACATACAACATCCAAACTAAAAAATGTCCACAACATCAACAAAAACAAGAACAATGCAATAAATACATCAATATAACCTAACATAACCAAAAGATCAAATTCATAATCATATTCAAACAACAAAACATAATAAGTTTGTGCACAATCGACAAAACACTATTTGGTGTTCAAACATCCAATAGTACAAACAAAATAAGTATGTGCACAAGCTATTAACTAACAAGCTTGAAACTAAATATCAAGTTTACAACCCAAAATGTGCTCTGTGTAGACTGATTAAAATCTGGGGCTCCTTGCAAAGAATCAGGCATCTGGAAATGATTAATAATACACAAACTATTAATTAAGCTGAAATTCTTAAGATAAGCTAGTTTATGTTTCATGAAATGCAAGTATATACCTCAAAGATGTGAATTCTGGAGAAATAGAACTTTGTGAGAAGTTATGTGATTGACTAGCAGTTGGGGATGGTTGTGAAGACTGTGGTGGCACCTACACATTCAGTAAACAAATACATTAAACCCATACAACAAGCTATATGTACCTAAATACTTAGGTCTATAATCCATACTAGATTTTGTGAAGCACTTATTCTTCTTCTTGAGGGTGCTTGTGAAGACTGTGGTGGCAACTACACATTCAGTGCTTACATTTAAACCCCAATAAACAGGATATGTTCAACTAAATGGCTTAAATGTATACTGTACACCTCAGTTTGTGAAGGTGAAGGTGCACTTCTTCTTCTTCTTGAGGGTGCTTGTGAAGACTATGGTGGCACCTACACATTCAGTGCTTACATTTAAACCCCAATAAACAAGACATGTTCAAATAAATGGCTTAAATGTATACTGTATACCTCAGTTTGTGAAGGTGAAGGTGCATTTGCATTTCCAGTTGTAGAATGTGGTGGCATCTACATCAATAAACAAGAATGAGTTACATAAGTGGTATCCCAACCATCTTCTGTTGTAGCATCAAATCAATTTTGAAATCTTAACTCTTAAATCACTTAAACTACTACAATTACCTCAGCTTGTATTCCTGCTTCACTTCCCCCTTCATCTTCTGTTGCAATAGCTAGCATCTACAAACACACAACAAATACATAAATGGTATAGTTTAACTGATATTACACAAGTCTTATTATATTTGTTGAAAGTTTATTGTTACATACCTCATTCTGTCTAGTGTGTGTGTGTGGTATCCAGCCTTGTTATGTCCTTGCTCATGACATATGCTACATGTATGAGTCAGACCCCTTCTTGTCCCAACTGAAGCACCATTATCATTTCCACCCCTTTTACTCTTTTTGGTTGGCCTTCCCACCCTTGGCTTCACATGTGGAGGGTCCACATGTCCTAAACTTGATTCATCAAAATCATGCATTCTAGGTACTGGATTGATTTCATGATTGTACACTCTCAGATACATATCCTTCATCAAACTTGGATCCACATAATCCTCTGCCTCTTTCCTAAAAAATCCCAAGGCATCCATTGCTTTACAACAAGGATACCCAGCTAGTTGGAACATCCCACAACTACAGTATTGCTCATTAAGGAGAACCACATACTTCTCTAGAAAATGCTTTACCTCAAACTTATCACCACCTGCCCAGATTGCAAAACAATTTCCACTTAACTCTCTTTGTTTTTCAATTTTTCTAAGTATGTTTGGACAGATAGCTCTAGTGTACCTCTCCATGCCTTCTCTTTTAATCTAAATTCTAGCCATTAACCTCATCCTTATCCACTCAAACATCTGAATAATGGGGAGTCCCCTTGCCTCCAGTATGTAACTATTGAATGATTCACTTATATCGTTCACTATCACATCACAAACATCTAGCCCAATGGGCTAAAGGAACAACACTTAGCCATTCAAAAGGTGTCTGAGCTGGTCCCCTTTTTGGACAAATCCTTTCAATTTCTTATATCGCCCTATAGTGTTGTTTAACATTGTAAGTTGACGCTGCCTTCCAAAATAGTCTTTTAAGTTTTTCACCTTTGAATTTGCCCTTAAAGTTATTGTACATATGCATTAGACAGTATCTGTGCTCAGCAGTGGGAGCATGTTTATGCACTGCCTCAATCAACCCTTTCTATCTATCTGATCAAAAGGCCCACCTCCTCTCAGCATGTGATCCTATGTCTCTAAATAAGAGATTAAGGAACCAGTCCCATGTATCAAACTTATCAATCTCTACAAATGCATAAGCAATGGGGTAGAGATTATCATTGCCATCTCTACCCACTATTGCCAACATTTGCCCCTTGTACAACCCTTTCAAGAAACACCCATCTAACCCAATGATTGGTGTACAAAACCATCCCTTAACCCACTCAAGCAACAGTACATTCTTTCAAGTATTGTAGGATTACAAGATCTATCCACCTTCAACACCAAAGAACTTGTTGGGTTTCTCCTCACAACGGTCTCACAGTAATCATACAACCTTTTGTATTCTTGTGAAATGTCTCATCCCAACAAATCCAAAGCATACCTTTTAGCCTTATAAACCTTGTGAAAATTGCACTCCACCTGGATATCTCTTCTAATTTTATTTTTCAATGACTCCAAAGACTTATCAGGGTTATCCTCAATAAAGTGCAGTATCCTCTTCCGAATGTACTTATAGTCTGCTTGTTTGTTTTCAGTAGTGTGTGAACAAGTATGTTCACCTTTTAAAGATTTAATTTAGTACGTTTTGGAATTCATGATTGGAGAAGCATGAATTCTCCAACTGCATCCTTTTTTGCAAACAAATGTAATCTTACCTCTTTCAATTTTTAAGTATCTCAAATCCCAACCTCTCCTCACTGCCCAGTCCCTTAACATCTCTCTGTATTTCAGCCTATTAATGAATTTCATCCTCACACATAAGTCTATTCCCCTATTTTCCATTCCATCTTCCCATACTGAATGATTTAAATCATCCTCATCACTACCCCTCAAGGAATGCAGCTCATCATCATCATTTGCATCACTATACCAACCCTCACCATCTATACTCCCTACACCCCTCTCAGCATGTTGTTGTTGTTCTTTCTGTTTTTATACCCTTTTCTTTTTTGTTTGTTTCATAAAAGCCCTCAAAGCTTTCAACAACTTCTTAGCATGGTTAGGAGGTCTCTCAGCAAATATATCATCATCTTGGGGACCTTCTAGATCCTCTGACAACCAAGAGAGACAATCTGACACAGATGAGGCATTTGAATCATCTTCAGCTAGGGCTGTATCACCTTGATCCCTTTCACTAACATTATCCTCAATTCCATCTTGAGGATGTTCAGCCCCTAGTGCATCATCAACCCCTTGAGCAGCTGAAGCACCTAGATCCCCCTCACTAAGACTAGTCTCAAGACCATCTTGATATTGTTCAGACCCTAGTGCATTGTCAACCCTCTGAGTAGTTGGAGCACCTAGATCCCTTTCACTAAGACTAGTCTCAAGACAATCTTGAGGCTGTCCAGTCCCCAATTCATTAGGATCTTGGTTAACATTGGGTGAATTTTCAATATTCTCTCCTACCCAATTTTCATTATCATGTTGTCCCTCATCCCCCAAGTTTTCAGTGTTAATGTTCACATTACCAGTTTCTTCCTCACCCCACCAGTTCTCATTATCATGTTGTCTCTCATCCCCATAGTTTTCATTTCCTTCATTATCATTTTGTCCAAAATCCCCCAGCTTATTTATTAGTTCATTGTCACCATCATAGTTGGTGTTTAAGTTATTAGCAGTAGTGGGGAGGGTAGGTATAGGTTCCACATTTTCAATTATTTTACCCTTAGGATCAATAGCCATTAATGGAGTACCATAGTCCACTATGTAAATAGGGACTACATTTATCCCCTTATATGCCCTTATAAGTTGTATGACATCCCCATCCCCAGACAGTGACCTGATACCACTATCTAAGAGTTGTCCAGGTAAGCAAAAATACATTAACACACTTGAAGCTTTACCCCAGCTTTTTCATACATACTCATTAAGTCATTATAATAAAATCTATCCTTGTCTACCCCTGGGAATAACATCTTCCACCCACCATAATACCTAACAGTAGGTATTCATTCAATTACACCCCCTACCTGCAGATAAAAGTCAACATTATCAACCAAAACCATTTTCTGCAAAGGATCAAATTAAGCCAAAATCATTTTGCATTCAGTAAGGCAGAAATGTCAACTAAAAGCAAACATCAGAAAAAAAATTAAATACACATTATTATAATCAATAAGATTCTACACATATCAAGCCAAAATGACATTTATATTTAATTGTCAACATGTATGCAATCTACCAGACACGTTACCCTACCACTTATGGTTTTACAACTATCATTCTAATCTATTCCACACATTTACAATTGGGATCACCAATACCATAAATCAGACACATGACCCCATATATAACACACTAGTATAACAACATAAAATATAATAATTTCAAGTCATATACTAAGCAAAATATATGCAATCCACCAGACACATTACCCCACCACTTATGGTTTTAAAACTATCATGCTAATCTATCCACACATTTACAATTGGGACCACCAATATCATAAAGCCTACACATGAATCCATATTTAACACACTGAAATACAAATGAAGATTCACTGAAACCCAAATGAAGGGTTGCTTTCACCAAACACAAAATGTTTCCCCCTAGTCAGTTATACACTACAAAAACAACATATGAATGTTTGTAACAAATATTCTCACAACAAACAAGAAAAATAGAATCACTTTGGAACAAAGCGTATACCTGTAAAAACCTTTTTTAGCAGAATCTTTCTCCTTTTCTCGTCCGTGGGTCAGAAAGGCCTAATCAACAAATAAAAACATGAGATTTATACAAAATACTTCTAAAAATCAGATAAAATAACTATTTAAAGGATTTAAGAAAACCCTACCTATCGTGCATTCTTATTTCACAACAAAATAGCGTGTTTCCAAGCAATGGATTCAAATTTTAACAATGCCTTTGTAATTTCTAACACAAAATCGAAGTTAAAACTGATTAATCCTCATAAGATTTAGAAATGGGATGAAAACCCTAGTTCTTCCATTTTTTCTCGCTCTCTTCGATGTTTGGATGTGAAAAATGTGAAAACCCCTTTTGCTGATCTATTAGCATAGGGGGCATAAAGGGAAATGTACAAAAAAACTTAACGCCGTTAACATTGACAGTCGGCGAGGGTGAGTGTGCAGAATAAAAAATAACACAAGGGGGTGATTCACAAAAAAATTAACACAGGGGAGTTTGACATAGGTTTCGCATATCACAGGGGGGTATTATGCAATTTTCCCTTTTTTTAGTGACAACTTATATATATTGTTACTTAATTATATTAGTTACATCTTATTTATTTTTTATTTATTAAGTGGAAACTCAATTAAGGTTGAATGTACGTGCAAACATTAATTTCTAGCTTGCAACAATATAAAAATTAATCAAATATATATAAGAAAAAAGTGTGATCTGATGCTTGATGACTAAAATCATATTTAATTTACATGTGACGATACACACGAAATCCAATTTAATTGCTCGAATAGAAAAAAATATCTGCTGGATTCATTTATTAATTACATCACATGGTGTTTTTTTTTTGGGATAAAAATATTAAACCCTGCAAACTTTGGCCATTTTAAAACTTTTTTGTACATGCTTTTTTTTTCCTCCACTTTACATCCCAACCTTTCCAAAATCGACACTTTTTTATATTTTACAATATTCCGGCAAAATTTTATCACATGACATGCATGTGCCATTTAAGATAAAATTGTCATATTAGGTGATGAATTTTGAGTAATTGTCATATTAGGTGATGAATTTTGAGTAATACTCTTTTGCCCTTAATTGGTCATATTTTCAATTAAAAATATGATTTAAGTAAACAAAAAAATAGTAAACTTGTTTTTTTTCCTAAAAAAATTTAATTAAATAACTTTATCTTAGAAAAAATAATATTTTTTTTTGTTTTGTGTGTGTTTGTATATATATATATATATATATATATATATATTACTTAAACATCCAAAAATTATTTATTTTTGTAATTTGATTTTTTTCCTACGTGTAAATATATATATATTATTTTATTTTATTTTTGCAAATAATATTTCTTTTCTTCGTGTGTATATATATATGTGTGTGTGTGTGTGTATCATATAGATATGTGTGTGTTAGTGTATGATTCTGTGTGTGTGAGTGTGTGTGTCTGCGTGTGTTTGTGTGTATATATATGTGTGTGTCTACGTGTGTGCATATGTATATATATTATATATATGTGTGTGTGATTACAATTTGGAAGAAAATCTATGGAGGAAAGAATATGGTGATTCTCAATTTGGGGAAGATGAGGTTTGGAAAAAGTAAAACTGAAGTTTGGATGAAGCAAAATGAAGTTTGGAAGAAGCAAATTGATGTTCGGAAGAAGCAAAATAAGGGTAAAATGGTAATTACTCGGAATTTATCCCCTAAAATGATAAATTTACCCTTAAAAGTAGCACATGCATTGCGTGTGCAAAATTTCGGCGGAAATCGACATGGACCGTCGGTCAATAACTGATTGTATTTCCTCCATTGAAATATGTAATTTATGAACAATTTGCAGTGCTTCATACAAAAGAATAATTTGCAATTCTGGTGGAGTAACCAAAAATCCCTCAATCCTTCAGATTATCACTTCTAACTCTAGAATATGACCACTCAACGAAGTAGTAGATCGATCATCCATCTTTCCACTAAGTTCCCAAAAGTTCGAACGAGCAACAAGAGCAATACTCTCCCCGGAACACTGAATCACAATCCAATAATCAATCTCTAATACCAATTGTCACATGGGTTTTATCTCGTGTAGTTTTTCTCGAAAAAACACCCATTTTTCAACATGAATTTCCCAAGAAACCAGTCAATCTACCCTCACCAAACACTCATATTCTGATTCCCCAGCCAAAGTGTTTGACTTTCCAGCCTTGAACACGTTCACACAACTTATGCACATTGCATAAATGTAAAGACACAGTATTTACGAACAGTGCCCAACCTTTTACTTTATTCCACACAAAAATACAAGGAAGCTTGTCTAGGGCATACACACATCAAGTAAAATGTGTAGCTCTTGGTTAAGATTATAATACATACAAAAATGGTTCAGTTGAAAATCTCCTATTGTTGGAAAATTCGGGTTTATCATTTGCCAACAAGTGTTGGCAGTTGTTTCCAGCAACCCCTAAATTTTTGGGCAAATGTCTGGATAAGAATCTAACCAACTGTTCCACATGTCTCTCACATGCATCTCAATTCTTGCCCAATGAACCGGAAAACTGCCCACATGCATCACACATGTCCAATAACCATCACTCATGCTCAAGTCAGTGACCCATTCCACACTCGCACCCGATGTGTGTGGGGGCTAATTTTTCTACATACAGCTGATCCCTTTCATTGGTCCGCCAGAATCCAAGTCTCTCGACCGACTGACAAAACTCGACCAAGTGTGTGCACATTTACCTTCCTGCGTGCAACATTGCCCAATTTCTTGGACACTCGGCTAGTGTTTGCCCGCATTATGCACCCATTACGTGTTGTCTTGAGAACTCCTCGAAACGGTCCGCATCGTGTTGAGTCCCACCAATATCCTACAAGTGTGCCGCATGCTACTAAGAAGCCGGTATCACACACTACCACATTTTACCCAACCCCATATGCTGCCCAACTGACCCCTATTCTTGATTGGCATGCAAGCTTGACGTGCCAAGTCCACCTGACATCTTAAGGGAGCGACAGTAAGGATTTTTTTTTTTTATGAAAACAAGCTGAAGCCCAAAAACTAATCACAAAGTTTAGATAAAATACAATAAATTTGGAAACACTCGTTGGAGAAAAGTTCTAATGAAAAGGTATAATTTTATGCATTTCAAATACCAACACTAAAAAAAATGCATATTTTTCTGATATGGTAAATCTTGCTTGTTATGCATATAAGTGAATTGCATTACAACTTTGTTTTGTTGTGGAAAATTATATAAACAGGATTTGTACTCAACTTGCTTTTGGATAATAGACATGATGTGGTTATAGATATGATCAATAAATTCTTTGTTGGGAAACGATATAAAACAGCAGCGAGTATAACATTCCTACGGTGGTCATCTCTGATTTTTCATATTCAAATCATACACGATAAAAAATCACCCATTGTAGAGAAGTGGTCGGAGAAATTCCAAAGTTCTGCGAATTTGAGCTTATTTTGATTTTTCTAATTCGAGTAGTGAATCTATCACTGCCTCTAAATCACCATGCTGAAAAGCAAAGAGAAAACTCTCTTCTTCATTCGTTGTGAGAGAGAGAGAGAGAGAGAGAGAGAGAGAGAGAGAGAGAGAGAGAGAGAGAGAGTGAGAGAGAGAGAGGTGGGGGAGATTTTTTACTTGGAGGCTAAGTTTAAATCCCATTAAACCAATGTGGATGCATACTTGTAGATGTGCACTAGCCCCAGGTTAGTGCAACATCTTAGTTCAATTATAATTATGTATCCAATAAATAATTAATTAAATTATAATGTGATATATTAATTTGTTAATTTATTTCTACAAGAAATTAATTAACTCATTATTATTATTATTTAATTAATTAGCTCATCATATGACTAATCAATTATTTAATCGCTTTTGATTTATCTTATAAATCACTGATACCAAATACCAAAAATGCCCCTCAAGCTTAAACTATGTTTTCCTTTGCAATTTACTAGAGCGCGACTCTTTAGGTTTGTCTTAAATAACAATGGGAGGAAACCATAGGATGTGGATAACACCTTGCCAGCCACATGACCCACATCATAACCCAATTGAGAAGGAATGAATAAGATCATTCCAAATCTTTTCTCTTGTGAATACCGTACGGGTATAAACCTTTTATTCTAATATCTCAGCCAAATGAGAGTCACAGTTCAGTCAAACTCACAGTACTTGACCATATGGTTAAGTCACAATGAGTTGAGATCATTGAGCTTACCCAGGTGTCTAACACGAGAAGCTTCATTGCTTTGGCCAAAGACTTTTGAACTCACTCATTCATGAAAACATAGGATATATGCTCATTCACTTATGAGAGAAATAAATTCTTTCTTGGTAATCAGTTAAGACTGCCACTTGCTTATCAAGTTGTACTTTGAGGTTGACCCCACCTTCAAGTGAATTGAGTCTAACTACTCTAATGACAGAATTGATATCACAAGTGCATCTTCAACGCGATCCCTCAGGTCTAAGGTTCACGTGCACCTATCAAAACTAATCAGTTCTGTCATTGATTGTCATAGAGCGAAATCCATGTGAAAGAACTGACTTGAGTCGTGTTCGAACTCATCATTCCCATTGATCTGTCCATGACAAAAGCTCTCACTAACCCATAGTGTTCGATCGGCACTTCCATGTCAAGCACATGTCATACAAGTCTTATCCAATTTTGATGTCCACTCGAAAATCTCTACGACCTGTGAATGAGTTCAGAGATCAAGTACCGAACACCTCTAGAGCCAGTCTCCCTAATCCATAGGGAGTAGAAGTTTTACCTTGATCTCATAGAATTAATGTTGTTTGTTAACACTTACAAATACCAATAAGAAAAACAACATAAATGCATTTGATTAACAAATAAATATTCATTTACAAATAATATGCCCTATATATTCTATCCTCTATGACATTTGAGGGCATAACACCAATATTCTATCTCCTTAATCCATGGGGAGTTGAAGTTTTACCTTGATCTCATGGAATTAATGTTGTTTGTTAACACTTACAAATACCAATAAGAAAAACAACATAAATGCATTTTATTAACAAATAAATATTCATTTACAAATAATATGCCCTATATATTCTATCCTCTATGACATCTGAGGGCATAACACCAATATTCTTCAACATTGAAATAGCCTAGATTATTTCTATTAAGGGTGGTGTTGCTTCTCCATAAATTAATTTTTTTATGAGTTTTCATGTGACTTTCATAAATTGAATAATATATGATTGAAATATATATTATATAAATAAATAAAAGGCCTTATATCATAGTTCAGCTTGTAAACGAGTGGAGCTCGAGCCAAGCCTGATGATTTTGCCAGGCTCGAGCTCGTTGAGCTTGAGTTTCAAAAGCTCGAGCTTGCTGGTTAAAAAACCATCTAGACTCGAGCTCATAAGTTCGAGCTCATGAGCTTGAGCCCAAACTCACAAACCTGGGCTCGTGAGCTCAAGCTCAGCCTCAAGAATCTAGTCTCAAATCGCAACAAACTTGCTGCAGCAAGCTTGAGCAGATTTATGGAGCACTTCACTCCATAAAACTGCAGGAACCTTTACTCCATAATTGCAGCGACCTTGCTGCAGTTTTATACCTAACATTATGTCAAATTCCAACATTAAACTAGCTGTCTAAAATCACATCAATTCCAACATCAAATTAACTGCCTAAAAATCACATCATTCCAACATCAAACCAGTCTAAAATCACATCAAATTCCAATATTAAATTAGTCTAAAATCACGTTGAATTCCAACATCAAACTAGCCTAAAATTACATCAAATTCCAACATGAAGTTCCATGAAAAACAACAACATCATCAACCCAACATTAATATTAAAAAATAAAGCATATCCATCAATGAACAAAACACAAATATCTAAAATAAACTAAACAATCCATCAAAATAACTATCTAGTTATAGACCTAATCAAAAGAATTCTACAAAACGCTTTGATATTGATATCCATCACCACGTCACCACGAGTTCGATATAAAACAAAACAAAACAAAACAAAATGAAATTATTTAGATAATAATAATATTAAACTAATAATTTATAATAATAATAATAATAATAATAATAATAATAATAATAATAATAATAATAATAATAACAACAACAACAACTAAAAGTAATGCATTTTCATACGAAATAATTATCCTTTTTGAAGCATCATCTTCTATGAAGAGAACGACTTGTCTCCTGTAAGTCAACATATAAATGTCACCTAACAGAATAGTAATTGATTATACACATATATAAGACTTTAACTAGAACATAACTGAAATGAATATAAAACTTTAACATTGTTTTTTCTGAAAGCCAAATCGCTTTCTCAACCACTCTGATTTGCACATTAATACTTTAACTGTGTCCAAAGACAATAAGGCCCGATATTTATCAATCACTCTACTTCTAGCACTAAAATGGATTCATAATCCACAATAGTGACTGGAATGGCTAAAGTTATTGGTGTTATTTCATCAAATGCCACAGAGGATAGAATGAAGAGGGCATATTGTTTGTAATCAAACTTTCTATTACTATAAGGAATTTCTATTGTTTTACTTATTGGAATTTGTAAGTTACTAAACAATATTAAGTCCAAAAGATCAAGGTGAAACTTCTACTCACTATGGGTTAATCAAAATGTTACTAGAAGTATTTGGTAATTGATCTCTAAACTAGTTCAGAAGTCATAGAGAGTTTTGATTAGACATCAAAATTGGATAAAACTTGTATGACATGAGCTTTGACATGGTAGTTGAACACTATGGGTTAGTGGGAGCTTGTGTCATAGACACATCAATATGATTGATGAGTTCGAACACGACACATATCAGTTCTGTCACATGAGTTGCACTATGATGATCAATGACTGAACTGATTAGTTGTGATAGGTGTGCACGAACCTTAGACATGAGGAATTATGTTAAAGATGCATTTGTGATATCAAGTTCGTCATTGGATAAAGTTATCAAATTTGAGTTTCATCTTCTCAATCATATTTTGGATAAGGTAATCACTAGATTGTGACTTACTATCCAATACCAATTTTACCCTGTAAACCTCATGAAGAAACAAGTTTGAAGTAGGGTAGTAGCTTCCTAAAGGGATATGATAGCTGTCCAGAAAACCTCTAATATTGAGCATACTTTCTCCACTTTTTTCCAATCACTTGCGTTTGAACAGTTGTAATAAGGTGAATCTCGATCAGCAAACCTCAAAAAAACAGCCCTTAACTTGACTGCAATAGCTAACATCTCGTAAGTAGAGTTCCACCTTGTCTGACAATCATCAATTGACTTTCTTTCTGTAAAATTCAACTGCTTCACAATTTCAATAAAGACTTTGATTTTTGCATCTGATCATCAGACATAGTCCACAATGTCATGAATAATGTCAATGATATCTTTGATATCAGAAAGACCATCATGAGCTATCAAATTCAGAATGGGAGCACAACACCTGACATGAAATAAACTTCCCCCGCAAAGCAACTTCGTTTTGCTTCAAATGAAAACAATCAGATTTTCAATAATCGAGTTGTTCTCAAAAGCATTATCTACCAACACCATGTGAATCTTACCTTCAATGTCCCAATCCTCCAAACACCGCCACATTTTCAATCCCAACACTTCGACAAGGGGAGGAATTTGAATGAAGTTGAATACTCGCTTTTGTAAGCGCCGATCTTGATCAAACCAATAATCTATTATCACCAAGTACTCCATTTTCTGATTCTTGGATTTCAAGAAATCTCTAGTAAGGCTTATTTTGTGCACATTGGTTTTCCACTCATTCTTGATTTTTTTCTCCAACTCATATATCTTAACACATTTTTTTTTTGATCATTATTCTTGAAATAGGCCTCCAATTGGGGTTCGCCTTCCTCATCATCATATTGTAACTCTCATCTTCAACAACTGAAAAGGAGAACTCGTGCAATATTATCCATAGAGCCACTTCAACTTTCTCATTTTTCTTGTCGCATTTTCAGTCACAGAAAGCTGCAGGGACATATAATGGATTAATTCTACTTGTCGGAAAGTTAATATGAGTCTGCTTTAAATTATCTTTCTCTTCCAAAGCATTGGCTCTAAGTTTGACAGGAAATTTTTGCAGGTGTCTACCCAGATGGGATGTTGCACCGGTTCGGGGTTTTGTATACAAGTTCTTACAGTGCTTGCAAAGAAGTTTTACACCATCATGATCCTTAACTTCTTCAAAATGTTCCCATACTTTTGAAGTTTTAGCTCTCATAGGCAAAGCACATCATCATCATTGCTCGCGTCTATAGCATAATTTGTGGCTATAACGTCTGTATTTACTCCATCGGCAACGTCTTCATTGGTACTTGGACCCACATCATCCATTGTGTGTTCAATTGTTTCTTCGCGAGATTAGAAAATTGGACTAGTTGAATTTGCAATAGAAGTCGATGTAGGATGTGAAGAAGTATCACCCGGTGTTCCTATGTTCATATATGCTGTAGACGAAAATAATAATTAATAAGAATATTCAAAGATATAGGCATATAGATTTCTCCTGCATAGAGTCTTTAGCACGTAAATAAACAGAAAAGCATGTTACTACTGCCTTTAACTCTTGTACCATTTTCATCCATTCAGTAATTTCTAGCTACAAGGACTTCTACAAAGTTGTTTAGGGGAAAAACAAATAACTCATTGTAGCTTAAGCGTTGGGTGACAAAATGCTTAGACAAAATCAAAAGCTCTGTTGGCAAAAAGAACTTCAATTTTCTATCTTAAACATCAAAGCATGCAATTCTTAACAAGTTTCCCGCGCAAGTCCTTTTGAATTTATTTCCACAATGAAACAATTTAACAAACATGGTTGTTGGTCCCAAGTGGCATACGAAAGGGTCTAGAAAGGGGGGGGGGGGGTTTGAATAGACGCTGAAGTCTTTTTCGACTTGAAAAGATTTCGTATCAAAAGGTTTTTGGACGCTTGAAAAAGGTAGACGCTTGAAGTGTCTAACGCTTGACTTAAGCGTTCACTTAAAATATTGGTGCTTTGGTGAAGCGTCTGATGAAGACTATTTTATAAAGTTAACTCAGACTTCAAGAATTGAGTACTTTGACCGAGTAGGTTAAGCGTTCAGTTCTTTTAATCAGTGTTAGCACAGCGGAATGATTTTTGGAGTCTTCTCTTTGAAAGTTTTAGCGTCATAAGAGGTTCTTTGTTGCTTAGCTTTTGATTGTGTTTTACTTATGCAATGATATGATAGATGAAGGAATTGACTGAAAAGTAAATGACACAAAGTTTGTAAGGTTCGTTGGGTGGTGTAATCCCAACTACGTCCTTCTTCTCCTTTGCACTCGGAGGCAATCCACTAAAATGATTCTCAAAGAATCACACAAAATCTTCTACAAATTAGGGAGAGATGGATGTCGATGACTTGAGCTCCTTGATCACACAGATTTCTGCTCCAAATCACTTCAATCCCATTGCTTTTTTCACCCAGAAATAATGCAAGTATCCAACTTCGACTTCACACAGATCGCGAGGCTTGGAAGGGGTTTTCTAAAAAGGTTTGTTTGATTTTGATGAAGTTCAAACAACTTGGGAATATCTCAGTAGGAAAGTGGTTTCTTCGAAAAGAATGTTTGAGATATTTGTTGACTGTCTCAGGATTTGAAGAAAAGCAAGTGAAATGTTTTCTTGAATATTCTGGCTTTTCTGAGAATTTAAGGAATGAGACTTCAATGCAACAATAATTCGACTTGATAAATTGTTCTCTTTTTTGGCTTGTTGTTGAAGTTCTATTTATAGGCATTCTTGGAGAAAGTGTCCGTTTGACACATGCACTGGCGCGTGTCTCTCACTTTCGCGAGTGAACAACTTTTGTCCTTTTTCCTGAAAATCTGCTGCACAAAAGTTGGTGCTGCAGTCTGAGATAGTTGACAGTCCAATAGGGTGGCTTCTCCGTACGTCTGAAAGTGCTTATCACATTTAATGCTCTTATCAGCATTTAATGCATTTGAATTAAATACCCGTTGGTACTTAATGCTTTGAGAATATTTGCATTAAACTCCTTCTGGACTTAGAAATAAATTCAAGTGAAATCACTTCTGTCCTATAAGGTAACGCTTGATGTAGCTAGTCAATTGAATGCTTGGAGACTGTATCTTCTTTCAGAGATCAGGCACTTGAGTCTTCGAACTTTACCACTGATAAACTCACTCAGAAATTATCAGACGCTCAACCTAAGACTACTTTGCCTATCAATCTAAAATAAAATAAAACAAAGCCTAATAAGCCTATTACAAATCTAACGCTTCAAAGCTTATACAAATTTTTCTACCAAAATAAAACTTACATATTTTTGGGGTCTAACAAAAAGTCCTAATTGTCATCATCAAAACTTCTAACATGAAATTCCTAACAATGGTAACCTAAGAGCAAATTACAACATAAAACACAGTGGGTAGTGGGTACCCAAATCTAAGTAAATACAATCTTGGGTCCAATTATCCCCAAACTCCTGAGAAGCTTTTTACTGTGCCAAATTTAAGTAAAAATTAATTAAGTTCAATAAATTCAACAGACTGTAATTTAAAATTTAATTCTGCATCAAAAGGCTGTAATTCAACAATTTATGCTCCTATGTTAGACTAAGCTCAAAAATCTGATTAAAAATTAAATCAAGAAACACAAATCTCAATTTTTTGAGTTATAAATTTATAGTTAGTAATTAATATAACATATAATTAATATTCATAATATGAACAAAATTATATAAAAAAAGAGAAGCTCGTGAGCCGGCTCGCAAACTTCTAGAAGAGGAATTTGGCTTCAGTTAGTTGGAGGCTCGAGCTCGTTGAAGGCTCGAGCCCGAGTTAGGTAGATTCAAGCTGGCTCGCCAGGCTCGAGAGCTGGTTCGACTCAAGTTATACTCCTAATCATAATGGCTGATGCATTCAATCAAGAATACATGTAATCATTTATTGCCAACACTAGTTGACTCAATTGGTAAGGACGGGCCGTTTCCCCTCAGAAGATTGTGGGTTTGATTCCTTCTGCCGACGTGAGGGCTGTGTTGGTGGGTAATCTGTAAGTACCTTTGTAAGCGACCTATGGTCCCGGAGGCATGCTTGACCCTAGTAGGTGACTTGAGCCGACCCTACCTAAACTTTTGTCAACCAAAAAATAAATAAATCATTTATTCCTCAAGTAATTCATCATACACAAAATGAATTCAACTAATTTTGCTTAGAAGTGGAAACAAATTTTAACGTATGGGAAAGTAAACTTGACCTTCAATAATTTTAAGGAATATCTAACAAAAAAGCTTGACGTAGTAGACAGGGACAGATTCAAGATCCATTGTTGGGGGGGGGGGGGGAGTTCCCATTAAAGTAAATTTTTTGACAATATTAATTTATATCTAATTTTACTTGTATATTAATAGATAAGTAAAAAACAATAATTACGTGTAAAAAATTGACTTTCAATAAAAATCATATTAGTTTTCGAAATATATAAACACATTTTAAAAAAAATTAACGAATTTGTACTCAACGTTCTTTTAGAAAAACGCATAAAAATACATATTAAACTCTAACTTTGAACTTAATTGCTCATATGAATAATTATTGTATAATTATATTATCAATACCTATCATGATTGAATAATATTTTAATTCATTAGTAATTAAATTTTTTTCAATATTTTCATCCTATTTGATTTTTTTATCTCATTTTATTTGGCGTTAGTGATTTTGTTGATTTTATTAATAAATGCAAGAGATTAGCTAAAATAATACTAATAATGCTTTTGTTCATCATAAGTGAATTTACAATTAAGTGGAATCAAGAAAATACAATCAGGTGAATAATAAAAGATAAATTTTAACTATTTTATAATAATATTTTTTTGAAAAAATATAAAAGTAAAAACTATAAGCACTATTATCATCATTTTATGCTTATTGTTCGTAATAAACTCTAAATAATTGATGGTTATAGACTATTTCTTGCATTTTTTCCTTATCAACATTATTTTTTTAAAGGTTATAAGAAACGTACTTATCAATTTTATAAAATATTTTCTTCACAACAATATTTTATTATAGATTGTATGAAAAATATTCTTATTAATTTTATTAAAAATAAGTTGGAGTTGTTCACAATTTAGCTTTAGTTTTTTTCTTTGGTAATTGATTCTTCCTCTTTCCCTTTCTTTTTCTCCCGATAATGACCTCTTCAGAAGCAAGAATAATCTTCTAAATAAAAAGAGAAAAAATCAATGGCATGGCTGAGGCTTACAAGAATTGATCTCAGGACCTACGAGATTAGTAGAGGCAATCACCGACTCGGCTGCAACTATTGTTTGCTACAATCTAACAGCTAAAATGGCAACGAAAATTTGAATTCTCGTGGGGGCCCACCTCCCTAAATCCGTCCCTCTTTGTAGAGATTGTCAATCCTTTGATTAGGGATGACAATGAATCCGGGTCAAACGAATACCCGCCTTGGACCCACCCCTTTTGGGGTGGGTATGAGTCCAAAAAAATGGGTCCGAGACCGGGTCTGAGTATCGATATTCAAGACCCGGCCGGGTCCGAGGAGGGTAACGAGTCCAATCGATACCGGACCCAGACCCGCCCCGGTAAATAAAATTATATTATTTTTAATTTTATCAATCTATTTATTATTAAAACTTATTAGTATTTATAAATTGTATCAAAAAAAGTGCTATTGCAATAGCAACTTACCTTACAATCTTAATTAGATACAAAAATAAGAGCCAATTAATTAGAATCAAAAGCCTAAACTCAAAACCCACTTCTCACTCTCAAGTACTAAATCACTTGTAGTGGATGTGTTTACGTGGAATCATCGATTCAATGTTATTTACTTATTTATTTGTTTTGAATACGTTTGTGAGAACAAGATAGCCAAAAAAAAAAGTTAAAAAAGGTCAAAAAATAGAAATTGGCTGGGTCTAACAAGTAGGACCTGGACTCGCCGGGTACCCTCCGGGTCCAGGGCGGGGCCGGGTAATGACAAGGTCCGGAGTGGATCCTGGTATGAGAATTTCTTAACGGGGTGGGTCCTGAGTCCTGTCTTATCTGGCTCATTCCTGCTCCGTTGCCATCCCTACCCTTGATCCATAGACTATCATGATCAATTAATCTGTTTGGATATCATAGAGTTTCTCAATCAATTTATTTAACATTTGGTTTCAAACTACTTGATTATCCTTAATCATTATAATTAGAACCTTAAGTAAAATTTATATATATATATATAAATATGTATTTGCCTCGAAAGATTAAGAATATATGCTGAAATGAGGTTTCCCGAGATACAAAGTGTTAGGGATGGTAGCATCAGAGCAAGAAAAATAATCAAGAAACAAGAAAACACTTAAGCCTAAACATGAAGATAACGACACGAGGATTTTAATGTGGTTCGTCATAACTTGTCTACATCCACGAGCCAACCTAAACAACATCTTTATTTCTTTCAAAGTAAATCAGAGTACATCGATGAATTACAAGTGGAGTTCTCATATTTATAATGGTGGAGACGTCTAAAACCCTAACAAATTAGGAAAACAATCCTAATTAACAAAGGGAATAAATCCTAAACACAATTGAAAATAATTCTAATCATACTAGGATTGAAATATGCCTAAATCCGCCAACTTGCACACTAAGACAAGAATTCTCTCCAAAACCGCGTACAGCCGCGCACATCTACGCCTGGGCGACACTGGCCCCGCAGCCCCACCTGGAGGCCGCCCCCGGTCCGTTTTTCGACTCCTTTTCATCCTTTTGCAATCCCGGTCAACCTCGACCCTTCTTGGCTCTATTTTGGCTCCTCTTCTTGACCTCATTTTGATTTGGCTCCACCAAACCCATCAATCTCCCACTTGAAGACTGATCAAAATAACCCGAACTCAACTCGAACCACCTTTTCACTTATCCTAAGTGAACCTCATCTTGTCAACCTATCCCCAAACCCAATGGAGATCAAACCCCGAGACCTCTCAATGTCTCGTCAATTCATTCGTCATCTAGTGTCATCCACTTGACGAACTCTCTCTGTGAACATCGTTCCCCTTTTTGAACTCTCGCCACTACCCTATTCTTTTGGTGATCAGCCAACTCCTGAATACCTTGGCATATCCATCTCGGTCCAATTGACCCTCGGATATAGGTTACTCCAAAAACCCGAACATGTCACAACGCAAACTGCCTCGGTCAACATGTCTACTGACATCTTTCCACCAAGGACTTTTTCAACGGCAATCTCGGATCCCTCACATATCTGCTCTCTGTCCCTACATGAACTATGTCCGATCCATCCGCCAACTCGATTTTCAATGGCTAACTCGAGCCACTGACATATTTGCTCGAGCTCCCACTCCACGAGCTATGTCACATCCCTTTGCCAATAAACCCTACGACTCCGCGACTCTGCCTACCCGGCTTCTCACCCTGCCACCATGACTTCCGACTAGGATTGTCAATGAGCCCAAGCGGGCTCGAAGCTCGTAAGCTCGGCTTGGTAATTTTCAAACCGAACTTTATACGAGCCGAGCCCAAGCCGGGTCCGAGCCGAAGGTCAAGGCTTGAAATCAAATTCAAGCCGAGCATGAGCAAGGGTACGTTCGGCTTGAATTAGGCTCGGGCTCGTAATTTTTTTTATATACACACAAACACATTATAATATTTAGTACTATGTCAATAATTCCATATTGGATAGAGAATTTCAATATTTTAAACTTGAAAAAGCAATCCTTAAAATGATCAATCACCATGTAATTCCAAATTTTCCTTATACAACACCTTAGTCTATAAATAATTGAAACAAGTAAAAAACTCCATATCTAATCCTAATAGTCCTATGTCTTTTCTAATACAAATCAATGGAATACGTATATAACTTGAGATTGAAAGTCATGGGCTGTTCCTACTAGGTTTCGTCTTCAAAAGGCTATTGTTCATCATAGTTATTATATCACAAGCAATTTTCTTGTAAGTAAACCAAATATATATTTATCTATAATATTTTTCAATTTTAAATAATATATAGAACATGTATCTCGAGAGAATTTTTAACTTATTGTTGTGACGAGAAGAAAATTGAATGAAATAAGTCTTACAATTTGTAAGATAATTCTTTGATTATTTTTTTCTATAGTTAATTCATTACTCATAATTTTTTAAAGGGATCTTTTTTTCAAATGTTGATGGCTTTTTTAATGTATAAATAATTCTTTGATTATTTTCTCTATAGTTAATTCATTACTCATATCTTTTAAAGGAATTTGTTTTTCAAGTGTTGATGGTATTTTTATGCATAAATTCTTATTTGTGTCTTGGTGCAAGAGAAATGGATTGGAAAACTAACAAGAGGCGAAACAATTTACTTTATTTATTATAGATATTTTGACTTTGCGAATTTAAGTTTTATGATTTGTCATCAGAGCATACATGATGTCAATTCTTTTAATATTTTTTGCACTGTTTTTTTGTTGTTGTTAATTTATATATTATATTTACTCTATTACTTGTAGTTTAAAAAAAATACAAATTTGGGCCGGCTTGGGCTCGGCTCGAAGCTCGTATAAATTTTCAAGCCGAACCCGAGCTTTGGAAAAAAAAGCTCGTACAGATTCAAGCCTTAACAACAAAAGCTCGCATAATATCAAGCCGAGCGTGAGCATGATCAGGCTCGGCTTGATTGACAGGCCTACTTCCGACTCCACGGTCAACCCCTCCCGGCACCGCTCCCTGTCTTCGTGGTTTTCTCTACGTGGTTATGCCTCCACAACCTTGACCTCTGGTCTCTCGACTACACGGCTCTACCCTCTCGGTTACAGATTCTATCATTCTAACCTCTGGCTCGGCAGATTTTCTTTCTTGGCACCGTAACTCTGCCCCCTCGGTCTAGCAACTCGTTCGTTTCCTATTGGTAACACGAATTTGTTCTCTGACCTCTGGCTCTACGGATCTGCCTCTGGCATTGCAACTGCTCCCACTGGCTTCGAGTTTTACCCACCCGGCAACACAAATCTACCTCTGCTGCTGCGGATCTGCCTATCTGCTGGCACCACGATTTTCCAACGTTTTCTCGTTAATGTTCAACGGGATTACTCTTCTTTGGTTGACGATCTACCATATCTCACCCTCCTCTGTCATCTTCTTCGGCTTCACCACGACCTCAATTCGTGCTCCCTACAATGAAACGTCGAGCTTGATTATTCCTCCATCTCCTACCATCGTTCCCACGACAAAATTCGTGTTTAGCCAAAAACACTTCCCCATAGATCTAGATTCAGGAGCTCTTCTAAATATATAACCTATGGCTCTGATACCAGTTGTTAGGGATGGTAGCATCAGAGCACGAAAAATAATCAAGAAACAAGAAAACACCTAAGCCTAAACATGAAGATAACGACACAAGGATTTTAACGTGGTTCGGCATAACTTGCCTACATCCACGAGCCAACCTAGACTACATCTTTATTTCTTTCAAAGTGAATCCGAATTCATCGATGAATTACAAGTGAAGTTCTCATATTTATAATGGTGGAGAAGTCTAAAACCCTAACAAATTAGGAAAACAATTCTAATTAACAAAGGGAATAAATCCTAAACACAATAGGAAATAATTCTAATCATATTAGGATTCAAATATGCCAAAATCCGCCAACTTGCACACCAAGACAAGAATTCTAGCCAAAAACGCGTACAACTGCGTACATTCGCGCCTAGGGGGCCCCTGCCGACGCCTGGGCATCTCCGGCCCCGCGCCTGGGCGCCACTTGCATCGCCTAGGGCTGCCCCGGTCCTTTGTTTGACTCTTTTTCATCTTTTTGCAATCCCGGTCAACCCCGACCCTTCTTGGCTCTATTTTGACTCAACTTTTTTACCTCATTTTGATCCGACTCCACCAAACTCATCACAAAGGGGCTTGTGAACCGGATTGAACATGGTGATAAGTACCAAAATTTATTTTATAATATTATCATTTGCTAATTCAACGACTCAAAAATTTAGTTGAACAATGCTCAAGCAGGTAGCATGAAATTATCAGAATTTTTTTTGTATGTATCTGGTGTGGGACCCAGTAATATGTACCAAAACATAACAAAAAATAACAAAAAATATTTGACTTATTTTTATATTGAATTCACATTTTTTATTGTTTTTGTTATGCCTTGGTGCATGCAATTGAATTCCACATAAGTGTATGCAAGAACTTCTTAAATTACCGAGTGTCAGACTTTAATTCATTCAACTCTAACTTGATAATTGGGTAGAAATATTAAATAAATTTAACTCCTACCTTCTCCTACCTTCTCCCTTCAAGTCAAACTTTACAACAATGAAAATAAAGGCTACAAAATAAAGGCTACTTAGCCATCAAACTCAATATAAATTAGTAATCAAATTTTCTTTCATATCATACTTAATTTCTTTTTCATGCATGAATGGCACAAAATAATTTCAACATTGTCTCATATATTTTCCCCCTTTTTCTTCTCAACCCACTCTTGCTATCTCGTGCAAATTCACCTCAATCAAATGCTGAAAACTCATCACCGTTATCTTTGCTCAATAATCTTGTTGGAACATTAAAAGGGCACAAGGCAAAAGGCATTTATGAACTCAAGATGCATCTCTCAAACCTAGGGTACATGAAGAATCACAACAAAAACTCCAACAATAAAGCACATCCAAACGATGATTTTTTCGATGAGGATTTAGAGTTGGCCATTAAAAAATACCAATTGTATTTCCATCTCAAAGTAAATGGAGCATTGGACACTAAAACAGTTGAAAATTTGCTATTGCCTAGATGTGGGGTGGCTGATATTATCAATTTAAATGAAAGCCGAATCAATAATATGCCAAATAATATTGTTTCCCACTATACATTTTTCCCTGGTGAGCCCAAATGGCCACCTACAAAGAGAAGCCTCACATATTCATTCCCTATAGATACTCGTAAAGACATTATGCACCCGATCAGCGAGGCTACCAAAGAATGGGCTAATGTGACAGATTTCAAGTTCAAATACATAAAAAATTATGACCAGGCTGATATAAAAATTAGTTTTCAGTATCGTGATCACGGGGATGGGGCGCCGTTTGATGGGCCATTGGGGATTTTGGCTCATGCTTTTGCTCCAAATGATGGAAGGCTTCACTTTGATGGAGATGAGAGGTGGGTTGATGGTGTCAAAGCAGGTGAACTTGATTTGCAGACAATCGGGTTGCATGAGCTTGGGCATATTCTTGGACTTGGGCATACAAGTGATCCTAATGCCATTATGTACCCTACTACTTCATCTGGGGTCAGAAGGGGTTTGGGTCAAGATGATATTGATGGAATCAAAGAACTTTATCATTCCTAAGCAAAATTATTTATATTCATTCTATGTTTTAATGAATTAAATAACGAATAAATGATTATATAATGTTTTTAACTATTTTCAAATATAGATTATAGGAAATATCTCACTTTTGGTACAATTGTTAAGTGGCTGACGGGAAAGGCCACGTGACAGTTAAGTTATTTACTAAGGGATGTAAAATGTACTACCTTAATAATTTTGGTCCCAATGCATCTTAAATGATGAAAAAATTCACTACCAGTCTGAAAAATTAAGAAAAAAATATTAAAATTCTTTAAAAATCCTAAGAAGGCTGAAAAATATTTGTGAAGATAGAAGAAAAGCTCCGAGTGGTACAATGGTCAAAATATCCCTATTCTTGTCAAAAATTGAAAAAAGTAAGAGAAATAAAATAAAATAAGCGTGACTAAGAAGCAGAATCATAAAATGATGACAACAGATATATGTTATGTGTACAGATAATAATAATATATTTGGTTAAAATTAGCAAAAGGAAATCTAAAAATAGAAAAATTAGATACAATTAATGAAATTTGAATCCACTTTATCATCAAATATGAACCGATTATCCAATATTTTATATTTCTTTAATGAAACTATCTGATTTTTATCTTCATTTATCCACCATGCAAGTGTACTTGACTATTCTGCCTTCGAAGTGTATTTTTACTTTTTCACCTAATTATTTTCAGCGTCTAAGTATTTTAAAATTTTCTGTATCTTACTAATTTTTCACACTATTACATATTTGATCCGATTTTCATTAAAATACAAGATCTTTCTAGTCCCTCGAAGTGCATTTTTTTGTAATTTTACCGATATTTTTAAGTTAATGTATTTTAAGACATTGTTATGATTTACCATATTTGTTTTCCCATTTTGCGCTTTGATTGTAATTTTGTCTTTTTCTTCAATATTTTCCAATTATTTGACAATATATTTTAAATTTTTCTCAATTTTAATTTTTCATGTTTTCCAAATATTATGTGGCATCGGGACCAAAAGTCATTAAATAAAAAGTTGTGGATGCAATCTTGAGTCTTGACTACATAGCTTTGTCCGTTAGCCACTTAGGACTCGTTTGGTTTGAAAGACGGGATAAAATTGATGAGATGGATAAGTTGGGATTGCACTGTTCACATATGGATTTATCAATCTATCAAGTTGTTTGGTATGTAGAATTATATTTTCAGTAAATCCTACATTTAGTTCTATCTTACGTTTTGAATATTGGATTGTTTGTATGACAATGTTGAATTTACACATATAACCTTGAGTACATGTCATAACATTGGAGGACAAATTAGTTAAAGAAAAAGGCTTTTAAGGGGTAAAATTGGAAATCAAACTTTTTAATTTGCTACCCAACAAGTTGGATTAAGTTATCTCACCCCCTTGGTAGGATAAGTTATCATCTAAATCAATGATAAAAATCCTGGCCTTGAATCAATCATGGGCCCTGATCTATAATACCAAACGCATGAATAGGTTAGATTAAATAATCTATCAATCCTTATCAAACAAACCAAACGAGTCCTTAAGGATTACCAGAAGTGAGAAAAAAAAATGATAATTCTGTGACAAAAGTGAGATTTGAGTAACCAATGTTAAATAGTATGGTCTCGGTCCACTTTTCACCATTGGATCCGCCAATAGGGGGGAATAATAAAAAGTGGTCTCGGTCCACCATAATATTTCCCAGTAACCAATGGTATAAAAAGTGCGAGGGTCGTCAATTTTAATACCAAAAGTGAGATTGTCAAATCAATATTTATTTCTTATACTTAAGGATACCTGCTTACAAAGTTTATCAAATAAAGTAAAGGAATAATGTCATTTTTCCATCCAAACTATTTGGATTTTTGCACTTTTATAAATAAACTTCATTTTTTTTATAGTTTTTTATCTGAACTATATTTATTTTTACAAAACTTTATATTTTAGCATTTTTCGGCCAAATAGCGGGAGTATTCCGGCGGGGTTCCATTATATATCACATGTGACCTTTTTAAGGATAAATATGAAATTTTATCAATTGAAACAACAATTTGTTGTGGTTTCCCTTTTTTGAATTCTACTATTCATAATATAATTTCAACTTAAAAGGATAAAAATTTTGAACCGTAAGATCCATTAAATGTCATTTTTACCCTTAATAGGGTCATATGCGATGTATGTAATGAAATTTCGGCGAATATTCCACCAAAAAATGCTAAAAGTATAAAATTTTGTAAAAATCGATATAGTTCATATAAGAAAGTGTAAAAAATAAACAAGCTTAAATGAAATAATGCAAAACCCGTTTATTTCAAATAAAAAAGTGTAAAAAAAATAATATATTTTTATAAGTGTAAAAATAATATCGCTTAAATGAAGCGATAATACATAGTCGAGATAAGAGTTTTACTTTTTGTTTTTATATCAATATAGCACAGTGCTAGTGTTTATAATTATGACATGCTATCTTTTAAAATACAACAACTAACTTTTTTGAGATAGTAACACTAAAAATCATAAGAATCGATGAACAATATTTTTTTTTTAACTCACTTGAATAACTAGACTAAAATGGTCGAAAACACTACGTACAAAGGGTATTTAAGTTCAGAAAAGGAGAAAGATATATATGTGTCAGTTCAGAGTTGGACCATTCTTGTGCCGCAATATACAATCTTGACCGCTTGACTTATGGACATTGTTGTTTGATCTGAGTATGTTCGCTTGATAACACTTGGAGCTTCCACATTCATTGATCATTACGTCTCACGTCATAATTTTGATTATTTGAAAAAAAATAAATTAAATTAATTTTGTATAAACAAGTTAGAGAAAAATACAAAATTAGTCCTGTAACAATAAGGGTCTGGAAAATGTAGTCCCGTATTTTGTGCTAGTGGCAATTGAGGTCCTGTATCTCCAAAAAATAGCAATTTGAGGACAAATTTCGCCAGAAATTTTCAATTTGGCTTGAATTGCTGATGTGTCATGCACGTGGGTAAATAAATTGGACTAATTTTGCCAAACCCTATAGTTGCAGGACTAATTTTGCCAGACCCCCCTATAGTTGACTAATTCAGCCAAAAAATAAAAAAAAATCCCCAAATTGAATGCCACATGGCAAAGTCCGGCAAAAATTAGGGCTTTCCGGCCAATTTGTCCTCAAATTGCCATTTTCTTGGAGATACAAGACCCATAATTGCCACTAGCATAAAATACGAGATTACATTTACCAGACCCCTATAATTACGGGACTAGTTTTGCTTTTTTGTCAAAGAAGTTATATAGAGCCCAAGTCCGTGACTCTTGCCCTGCTGGGTTGGGCGGCGTGTGTATCATTATACAAAGTTGATCACATAAAGTAGAACATTTGTTAGAATTTAGTATTTAGAGTTTTACCTTTTGTTTTTATATCATTATAGAACAGTGCTAGTGTTCATAATTATGACATGTTATCTTTTAAGATACAACAACTAACTTTTTGAGATTGTAACACTAAAAATCATAAGAATCGACGAACAATTTTTTTTTTTTTTTTTTTTGAACTCTCTTGAATAACTAGATTAAAATGGTCGAAAACACTACAAAGAGTATTTAAGTTCAGAAAAGGAGAAAGATATATATGTGTTAGCTCAGAGTTGGACCATTCTTGTGTCACTAAATATATATATAATGAGTGACTAATTTTTGCTTGTCACAATAAAGAGTTTTAGTAACAGGAGTTTTTTAAAAGTTGTCACTATTGATAATTAGTAATAATACAAATAAAATGACAACTATAATTGTTGTCATTAAGTTGTCGCAAAAGGTGTGTCACTAATTGTCAATAATGACAACATTTTTCTTGTCATTAATTATCAAGAGTAAGAAACAAATTTTATCACTATTAAACATGTAAAACCTAATCTTATGACAAAATAAAAATTATAGTCACTAAAATTTACAATTAGTGATAACTTTGATATTATCACTTGACATTTTGTCAATAATGTCTTAATTTTTTTGTAGTGCAAACAAATATAACTCCGCAGTTCCATAAATTTAACTTGTAGCCCTAGACGCCAACTAATTGGCTAATTTTGGCTATTATATAAAATGATATAAAACTGCCATGAATTTCCATACGTGAGCCGATATTTGGCTTTTCACATAAATCATTGGCAAACTTAGATTAAAATATATATCACCTTAGTTTTACATAACCAATTTCCAACAAAATTGTCACAAGATAAAGATGAAGTATATACAATGTGCAGAAATATTTGCAGATAGAGCTCATTATTCATTACAATGCAGAGAAAAACATATGGCTAGAGAAACAATTATGGGGGTGTTAGGTTACGATTATTTTAAAGAGCTCAGTGTTTATAAAATGTTTTAAAAGTTTATAAATTCTCTATCTTGTAAGCTGTTAGAAAATAGTTGGGTTCTCCTTACTTATTTTTCAGAGCTTATAAGCTCTTGACAGCTTATTTTGAGAGTTAAAAAGTTGTTTTACCACAAAATTTACCAACACTTTGTAACAATTTATAAGCTCTCAAACAGCTTATAAGATATTTGAAAGAGCTTATAAGCTTACCCAAACACTCTCTAAGTTTCTTTTAGCCACATCTCACTACAACCAAAAGTAATATTAATGAAAAAAATTAGAAGTGATAATATTAAAATTGTCATTCGATATATATAATAGTGATAATAATTTTTGTTGTCACAATAAAGAATTGGGTTTATTATTTTTTACCCTCCTTTGTTAGTCAGAAATTGCTAAACACCCCCCATGTTAAAACAATAGGCAAAAACACCCCTCTATTTTTGTAAATTCAGTGCGAAACCCCTTTTTCGTTAGAAACTTGATCAAAATATAGCCCTTAAAACATCCCTATACCTTTGGTTTGTAGTGAATTTCAACCCTACAAATAGGGCAAAGGTATATGGATGTTTTAAGGGCTAGATTTTCATCGATTTTTAATGGAAAAGGGGTTTCACGCTGTGTTTACAAAAATAGAGTGGTGTTTTTGCCTATTGTTTTAACATGGGGGGTGTTTAGCAATTTCGGACTAACATAAGGGAGCCTAAAGAATTTTCGTGACAAACGCTTCTTTAAAGTTGTCAATATTAATGATTTTGATAATTAGTGACACATGTATAGTGACAACACAAATAGGTGTCAATTTAATTGTTATCACTAAGTTGTCACTAAAGGTGTGTTACTAATTGTCAATAGTGACAACAATTGCCTTATTACTAGTTATCAAAAGTGACAATTTCTATATAAATCTTGTCATTATTAAACATGTATAACCTATTTTTGTGACAAAACAAAAGCACTTGTTACTAAAAATTAATAATTAGTGACAACTTTAACATTGTCATATTAACATTTTGTTTGTAATGTCTTTTTTTATTTTTTAAGTGTCAGCCTTCAGATTAGGTCAATACTCATCGAACCGGCATTGATTTAAATTACAATTATGAAAAGATAAAGAACATTTTAATAATTTGAAATGTAGGGTTGTGATAGTGACAAACTGGGGTTACGTTATAAATTATAATGAACTTAAATCCAAAACGTGTGCAAAAACTGGCTGTGTTTGGTTTTGTTTTCAAACTCATTTTGGCCAAAACTTGTTTGTTTTGTGTTTTTTTGACCAAAAATAATTTTTTTGGTCAAAAAAATTGTCAGCTATTGTCTTCCTATTTGTCTCTACTTTAGGGTACCTACTAATTACATCAACTACAATATAATCATTTAAAACTTATATTATATTATATTTTTCAATCATTAACTAATTATAAACACAACTTTTCAGACAAAAACTTACATGATTTGACTGCTACAGTCACTTTTGTCTCTTCTGAAAATAAAATCAAACACTAAACCAAATACATTTTCATCAAAATACACAACTTCCAATAAACCTTTTTACCAAAATTTTCACCAAAAAAAACCCCAAAAATAAAACCAAACAGAGCCTAAATAAAGTCAAATGCAGCAGCTTTCTCCCATTCTTCATCTCAAGTATTTAACAAATATATTTTTCTTGAGAATTTCTCTCTTTGATCTCAAAATTATTTATTAAGTTTCTAAAATGTCCCTTGGAAATTATTTGGCTAAAGTACATCCTAAAACATTCATGATAGGTAGTTATTTGCATTCATCTTCGAAACGAGAAATGTTTACAGTTTGGATGAAATCCTTGGTGATTCATAGCTATGGCTGCACAGTCTTTGATTCCAAAGGCCAAGTTGTTTTTCGAGTCGATAATTACCAAACAAGGTGTAGCACTGAAGTCTTACTCATGAACTTCAATGGTGAAGTCCTATTCTCCATTAAAAGAAAGGTATTCTATAATTATGAAGTTCTATATTAACAAATATATATATATATATATATATATATGTTGTATATTAGATGTGGTTAATCTTGTTCAATCTTATATGTATTTGTTTTATTGGGACTATTGAGTCATTTGTTGAGTTTGGAACGAGTTAATATTTCTTATAATATCTTAGGGTTAGGTTTTCGTGAAAAAATATTGGTTCTCTCTCTACTGTTGAATTTTTCTTTATAGCGAATGTCGATTGTGTGTTGGTATCTGCAGACGTAGCTCTATTGAGGTGAATCATATAAATTTATGTGTCATTGTGTGATTCTAAAAAATGGTCAATTTAATTGTTCTCTCTATGGCCGAATTTTTCTATATATATAGTGAATATCGCTATGTGTTAGTGTCCGTGGATGAAGCTCTTTTGAGGTGAATCGTGTATGTGTGATTTTTAATCTCTTGATTGATTAATTTTCCTAGCACATGTAAATTTTGTTGGCTCTAATTTATTTTTCTTTTCTTTCAGAAATTACTAACTTTCAGAAGTTGGGAAGGACATAAATGGATTAATTCTAAATTTCATAAGGAGGGAGAATGGTTTAAAGTTAAAAAAAAGTTCAAGTTTTTTGGGAGAGGCATTACTTGCCATGTTACTCTGGGGTGTAACAACATTACTGAAAGCTGCTGCAAGATTGTCGGATTGGTGGGAAAATCAACCTTCAAGATTATAGATCGCGGGGGACAACTTCTAGCAGAGGTGAATTATTAGTAAAAATGTTATTTATCGCCCGCTATAATTGTCCATCCTTTTTTAAACCTCTCCTTGATTTAAAAAAATATTCATTTACAAATTCCATAAAATTGAATTTATCGAAATGATATCGTACGAACATTGAGAGGACGAAAAGGTGAAAGACAAACATAGCGATATAACATACTTTTTGACTTTACTATGATCGATGCAATTTACACTGGTATTTTGTTAGGTCTCGGGAAACCCTAATTAACAATAAAAGTTTTCCTTAATTACAATTAATCTCTCTAATATTTAATTTATTAATGTGCGAAGGTGATGCAAAAGCAATCATTGGGAGGAATTTCTTTAGGAGATGATGTGCTATCACTAATGGTGGAACCCCAAATAGATCAATCCGTAATCGTGGCTCTAGTGATAGTCTATGGAATGATCATCCATAAGCTTTAATTTTAGAATTAAGTATTCGTAACATACTTTATAATGTTTCATCTTTGACCACTTATAATAAAAGAAGTGGTTTTTTGGAGTGAGAAAAATAGTTCACAATATCCCCCACATTGATTCTTCACAAATTAATATTTTTCGAATTTTTGTTACATTTACAAATGACATATTATTTCTTTCCCAAAAATAATTAAGTTATGGTAAATGGTAATTGCAGCTCATCAAAACCTGGCAACTGCATACAATTACGATGCTACAATTAAATACATGTGATATGTTGTTAATCACGTTCTTATTGGTATAAGTTATACAAAATATAACTCAAAGACGTGCATCCCATTAATTAAATTGCTCCAACTCTAAAACTTCTGTTTCATATTCAATAGAATAAAATGGCCTTTTTATTTGTATATGTATGTTCTTTGTGATATATCTTATACATGATATATAGGGCAATTATTGGTTTTAGAGAACGTTTTATATTCGGTCCAGTGAGCAAATTGGACAGCCAATTGGGTCATAAGTCATTAGTTCGACCGGTTGTTGGACTGATATAAAAATTGGTTGACCCATTATAGATATACATATATATACTATACATATTTATATTATAAATTAATTAATTTAGGTCTATGACATCTAAAAGAATTTTCTGAGTTTTATTCACATATATTAAGTATAAATGTATCCGCAAAGATATCTACGCATTGAATCTCAAGATAGGCACTTCAAGAGGTTAGTATATCCAAACACTGAAAACAAATGATTATTGCTCATGTCAATATGTCATGGTTATAAGTCTCTTTGCTATGGTTAAAACCAATTGACCACGGCTTTGACCGTACTATTTGCAAGCATGGCCAAAACATTTAACATGACTTATAGTCATGTTGAATGTTTTGTTCATTGTAAAAACCATGACTTTTAGCTATTTTAAAAAAGTGTTAAGTTAACATTTCTTCCACCACGGCTAGTTAAAACTTAAAATAGTTAGCATTCCTTTTCACCACGACTAACTTTAGTGTGCCTAATAAAACATCTACCACGACCAAGTTAGCCGTGAGCTTAGACCGCTATAGACCACGGTTTTAAGCCATCACATATATTTTTATTGTCAATACTCAATTTTCTTGCAGTGAAAATAATATTTCATATTCAACTTTAATAATGGTGCACTTTTCTTTTATATAATATTGATCTATTAAATTCTACTTAACATACATACAATAGCATAAATGAATCTTTAAGGATTAGAACATATAATATGACACAAATGATCATTAAATATAAAAAAGAAGCTATATATTTCAAATATCCAAATAGAAAGGCTGGAAAAAAAATTACATATATAAAAGAACTATTTTTTTAAATTCCATAGGAAGGGATACCCTACATATCTAGACCGTCAAACCCGAATTGATAGTTATAATTTTGAGCTATAAAGACTCTATCTAGCTCAATAAAGGAGGGGAGAGCCACAACTTGTGACAGCCTAGATTCAAACCCAGGACCTCTCACATAAAGTGAGAGGTGGATACCACTACCAACAGGTATTGGGTATATATAAAAGAACTATGATATGCAACAATAATCCCTTGTACTGTTGTGGTGACTACGTCAATTCCTCAAGTTGGAGGGGAGGGTTCAAATCTGACCGGTAGCTTCTCATGTTTCTCCATGAAGATGCAAAAAGAAAAAAATGTAAAACCAATGACCCGTGGTTGACCGGTTTCGACCAGTTCACTGTCTTGACTGGTCGGCTGGTTCAAACACATAATCGGACATGACGCGTGATTGGTTTTCGATTAAATCGGTCGGACCGACAAGTCCGATTCCGTGAACATTAGTTTTAGAGAGTTTTCGTACTTTAAGTCTCCGTACAATTTATCATTCTTATATAGTGAAATAATTTGCAGCAATCCCACGATTAAAAGACCCAGGAGTTTTAAAGACCACCTATCACCACAAAAAGAGAGGATAGTAATGATAAGATGTCAAATAACCATATCAAATTTTTTTTACATATAAAGTATCAACAACCTATGTATTCCTCACTTTATCATATATTCTTCTTTCGACCAACAACTGTGTTCCGCACACAAGTCATATAAAAGTTCAGATGGTAACCAATTAGACATAAGTCTCCATGACTTTTCCCATAAATTTCCGAGTCCTGCAAAATAAGAAAACATTAGAAGACGCTGAGAGTTTACCCGATGTTGGTTCTCTGAGCCTCAAGTTAGAAATAATCAACATGAGAAAATATATTAGATCTCGTAGCCTCCTTAAGTCCCTTTCCGATAAGGATATTTATAGTTGTTCTTGACATAACAAAAGAAATCCTAATTGGCATTAGAAATACTAGAAAAATATGGAAAATATATTATATTATATATTCTAACACTCTCTCGCAGTCGAAACGTGAGGGTATTGAACGTTGAGACTGGACCAAAAACCAAGAAGAAGGCGGTAGAGGAACATGCTTGAACGTGTTGGGCACGGATGTTTGAGCGTCTAAGAGTGAGAAGGCGGCACAGAGGTGGTGCAACGCCGGCCAAAGAGAGAAGGCGGCGACAGCGGTGGCCATAAAAAGACAAGAAAAATAGAAAACGAGATAAGGGAGAAGAAGCCGCCGCCGGCGGTGGCGGCCATAGGAGAAAGAAAAAAAAATAGATAAAGAAAAACTAAACTAGATAAAGGGCACCGGACGGGGACATCGACTTGAGGGTGGTGGCAGGAAGCGAGAGATCGAGAGACCATGGCTCGAATCCATAGTTCTGATATCATGTTAGATTAGAAAAAACCCCGTAGGGAACTTGTATTACTATGTAAAATATTTATAGAGATACATGTAATTAGTAAACAAGAAACCCTAACTATAAACAGGGAAAAGATAAATATAAGGAAATATAAGAAACCTAAACTAACATAAGTACTAGAAAGATATGGAAAAGATATTATATTATATATTCTAACAGATTTAGCTCAAAGTAAATGAGCTACTAGATTGATTTTTATGTTTGAGCCTCAGCCAGGATTCTCCAATCATGGGGGCTTCTTTAACCTCGATTGAGACCTTTGAGTTGCGGGGAATTTTTAAGTTTGAGCTTTAGACAGGGCTCTCAGATGTTGGGTAGCTTTCTGAACTTCGCCTTAGACTTTCGAGTTTAAGAGGACTACTATTTTTAAGTTGTTAGGTCGAATGCCATTAGAGGATAAGATAGAACAAGGACATTTTGATCATATAATTGATACTATTTATTTTAATAAAAGGCTCATTAGTTGTTAACTTTATTGTTGGCATTTATTTATCGTAATCATCATCTATAAATCTATACACACAAGAGTTAACCCTGTATGGCACTAGAGGAGTTCAAAACTTGTGTGCTAAATTGGTTCGCAAGTCAAGGATTCCCAATTGCGCATTAAAAATCATCAAGACTTGTATAATATGAATTTTGACAAGAGAAGTGTCTATCAATCACTATGGAGTAGTGAGGAACTCATATTATAGGTGCAATGATGGAGGTCATTGCACTCGGAAATGATTCGCATGGATTCTGTCACACGAGTTTCACTTTTTGACAGTCAATGACAGGATTGATTAAATTGTAATAGGTGTTTCTGAACTTTTGTCCTAAGAATTGAGTTGAAGATATACTTGTGACATTAGGTAAGTCATTAGAGTAGTTAGACCCAATTCACCCATTGTTGGGGTCGACATCAAACTGCAACCTAATGGGCAAGTAGTAGTCTTAACTGATATCCAAGATGGAATTCGTTCCCTTGTAAGTAAACGAGATATTATCCTATGCATTTATGAGTAATTCAGATCTAAAGTCTTTAGCCAAAGCATACAAGCTATTTAAGAAAGACTCAAATAAGAAAGCTCACTGATCTAGACTTATTATAAATAAAGCATAAAGTCAAGTCTAATAGTTTGACCTAAACCATGACTCTTACTTGACTGGGATATGGAAACAAAGAATTTATATTCACACGGAAATTACAATGGGAAAGGTTAAATAATGATCTAAATCATTTCAACTTATTTGGGGTAAGTTGTGGGCTGCATGACTGGCTAGGTGTTACCCACATCCATTAGAATCCTCTCATTGCCAAATATAGATTGACCTAAAGAGTCACGCTTAAAAACGAAAATTGAACGAACTTTATGAAGTATTTCTTGTAGCAATATTTTAAGTAAACTTAAATTTATTTATTGAATAAATGGAATTAATTATTTGGAGAAATAAGTTAATTCATTTATGGAATTAATTAATTAATTATTTCTTGGAGAAATAAAAAATAATTGAATATCCAATCAATTATTTAATTAGTTTAATTAATTAGATTGAATTTTAATAATTAAATAAAAGATTAGATTGGACCAAAATTGATGCACCATGAGGCACACCAATGGTGACTGGGTCGGCCACTATGGGACGCCCATATCATGGGCTTTTTAGTCCAAGGGTTTTGACTTAAGTGATAGAAATATGTCACTTAATTAAAACCCTACATAACACAAGTCATAATACACTTGAGCTACAAGAAAAAGAAAAGCACTCCCTCCCTTCTCTCTATAGCCGTCGGCCACCAAGGTCAAAGAAGAAGGAGTTTTTCATTCAAGTTATCCGTAGAGATGATTTAGAGGCAGCGGAATTGTACTGTTCAGGTCAAAAATCAATCAGTCGGATCAATTCACGAAAGAGGTGAAGATTTCGAAAGATTGTAGAAAGTTAGTTTTGTCCAACCACTTTGTTATAACGGGTAAAGTGTCGAAAATTTTCTTTTACATACGTGTGTTCATAACCCCGGGTTGATCCTGTTATTGGGAAATCTGAAAAATATTCGTTATACCGTTTCTGCTGCGTTTTATATATTTTCCCCAGCAGTGGTATCAGAGTCAGACCGTGGGGTTTGGCGTATGTAATTCACATGTAAATATGTAATTAGATGCATGATTTACAGTTTATCATGATTTTATTTCATGAGGAATTTAATGTTTATTTTTATTTGTTAGAAATAAATAAAATTAGATTTTATGTAATTTTGATATGATGGAAGATATAAAGAAAAATCTGGATTTAAAAATTCGGCAATTTGAAGGGCTAACCAGTCACCGTGGTGGCGACGCGTCGCCGATAATGGGTAGCTGTGCGCTTGCAGAACCAGCTGTGCAATGGGCTTACTCTAGGTTGTCGAGCAGATGGGCTACATAGCGCGGCCCATTGCCCACACATTGCCCACCCGTGTGTTTTTTAACACACGGGTCGACCCATGGGGGACCCAAGCTGTTTTTTAATAAATAAATATTTTAGTTTTTGATTAAAATTGGATTTTAATGCAAAAATATATTATATTGTTTATGAAAATAGGATTTTAAAAATTCCAAGTTATCTAATTTTATTAAATTTGGACTTTTAGATGAAATTAGATATTTTCTATTGTAAAATAAGTTTTAATGGACTTATAGATTAATGTTTATTAAAATTGGATTTTAATATAAAATTAATAGGAGTCTATTAAATTGAATTTTCTAATAGAATTAAATAAATTTATTTTCCTCAAGAATATGATTTCTACTATTAAATTTGGAATTTAATTAGAAATTAACATATATATTTTTCGTGTGTTATATGAATACCATGTTTGACATATTATATGATGAGAGACACGGTTCATGGACTTAGGCTCGTTTTGATGATGTATTTTGTTTCATGGGTTGTAAAGGCCACTTTGAGCCTTGTTGGTCCCAAGTGGCATACGAAGGGGTCTAGAAGGGGGGGGGGGGGGTTGAATAGACCCTGAAATCTTTTTCGACTTCAAAAAGTTTCGTATTAAAATGGTTTTGGACGCTTGAGATGTAGACGCTTGACTGAGCGTTTACTTGAAATAAAGACGCTTAAGCTAAGCGTCTGATGAAGACTTTTTTTATAAAGTTAACTTAGACTTTAAGATTTGAATACTTTAACTAAGTAGGTTTAAGCGTTCAGTTCTTTAATCAGTATTAGCACAGCGGAATGATTTTTGTAGTCTTCTTTTTTAAAAGCTTTAGCGTCACAGAAAGTGTATTTAGTTGCTTAGCGTTTGATTAAGTTTTGCTTGATCAGTTTATGATATGACAATATGAAAAACTGAATGTAAAGTAAAGAACAATATTTGTAAGGTTCGTTGGGTGGTGTAATCCCAACTACGTCATTCTTCTCCTTGAACACTTGGAGGCAATCCACTAAAATGATTCTCAAAGAATCACACAGAATCTTCTACAAATTAGGGAGAGATGGATGTCGATGACTTGAGCTCCTTGATCACACAGATTTCTGCTCCAAATCACTTCAATCCCCTTGCTTCTTTCACCCAGAAATACGGCAAGTATCCAACTTCGACTTCACACAGATCGCGAGGCTTGGATAGGGGTTTTTCTAAAAGGTTTGTTTGATTTTGATAAAGTTCAAACAACTAAGAATATCTCAGTAGTAATGTGGGTTTCTATGAAAAGAATGTTTGAGATATTGGTTGACTGTCTCAGGAATTTGAAGAAAAGCAAAGAGAATGTTTCTTGAAAATTCTGGCTTTTCTGAAAGTTTTAGGAATGAGACTTCAATGCAACAGCAATTCAACTTGATAATTGTTTTTTTTTTTTTTTGGCTTCTTGTTGAAGTCCTATTTATAGGCATTCTTGGAACACATGCACGAGCGCGTGTCTCTCACTTCCGCGAGTGAACAACTTTTGTCCGTTTTCCTGAAAATTTGCTGCACAAAAGTTGGTGCTGCAGTTTTGAATAGTTGACAGTCCAATAGGGTGGCTTCTCCGTACGTCTGAAAGTGCTTATCACATTTAATGCTCTTATCAGCATTTAATGCATTTGAATTAAATGCCCGTTGGCATTTAATGCATTGAGAATATTTGCATTAAACTCCTTCTGGACTTAGAAATAAATTCAGGTGAAATCAGTCATTGATAGACGCTTATTCAACCTTGAATCACTTCTTATCCTATAAGGTGACGCTTGATGTAGCTGGTCATTCTAGACTCTTGGAATCTTTATCTTTATTCAGACTTCAGGCGCTTGAGTCTTCAACCTTTACTTCTGATAAACTCACTCACAACATATCAGACGCTCAGTCTAAGATAACTTAACCTAACAATCTAAAATAAAAATAAAACAATGCCTATTACAAATCTAACACTTCAAAGCTGAAAACAAACGTACATATTTTGGGGTCTAACAAAAAGTCCTAATTGTCATCATCAAAACATCTAACATGAAATTCCTAACAATTTCCCCCTTTTTGATGATGACAATACTTACTCTTTTATAGTTCAAGAGTTAGACAGCCAAAATAAAAGGTAGTTTTGATTAGAGAGGGTTAGTTAAAGTTAGTTACGCTTCAACGAGATGTTTCAGCTGAAAAATGTATTTTATATATATCAAAGATTACAAGCATTTTTACAACTAAACAAACAAAATATAAGAGACAAGAATATAAATAATGCAAATCAAAAAGCTTTAATGACTTGATCTAACTTTGTATCGCTTGGGCATTTCAGCTCGAATAGCTTCAGTCAGATTATCTTCCAAGGTCATCATTACTTCATGATCTTTGTTGATTATGAGCTTATTTTCTTCTTGTTGTCTCTTCTTGAAAGCAGTAAAGTGTTTATCCTAATCAGTTGGGTCAATACCAATATACCTTAGGCAAATTCTGAAAGTTCGGATGAAGTCAGACATCTGCCTCTCTTCAGCTAAATCCTTGGATCTGAAGGTTCTGGAATAGATGCTCTTTGAAGAGGGATGTCAAACTGTTCAAGTAGTGCCTGAGAAGGTATTGGTAGATTTGGATATAATGCTTGTGGAGGTTCTTTTAGCATTCTACTAGGCACTCCAGCAGAATCACTCACTCCAACAGCAGTTATTCAAGAAGGGAGACTTAGCGCTGAAGGAGAAGGTAAAACTTGACGCTTAGGAGGCGGAGGCTCTTGAGCTCTTGAACTAAACGCTTTCCTCTTTTCTCCTTTCTTCTTCTCTTCCCCCTTATTGCCATCATCAGACTTTAGAAAATGTTCTGAAAGTAAACTTACCTGATGAGCAATCTGAGACATAGAGTCTGTAATGTCATCCAAATGCTTGTCGAAGCGTTCCTGCAATGCGAGGAGCTTGGCACTGGTAGCATCATTCAGAGATGTCTCTAGGGTTTTGAGGCGCTTTTCAAATTCATCTTTTATGGCAAGTTGGTTGGCGTGAGTAGCATCATGCATTTCTTGAAAAACTTGTCTGCACTCACCAACAGCCGCTTGAGATGAACTACGCATATGAGCAATTTGAGCGCTCATAACATGAGACTCAATATTTACTAAATCTTCTTTAATCCAGTGGAGAGATTCTTCGTTCTGATTAGCATGAGCACTGATATCCTCCAAAACGGATTTGAGCAAAGGACCAAAAGATTGACTCCCATCTGATTGGACCGCTTGAGGAGCCGGTCGCTTGAACATGGATGAGTGTTTGAGAGAGTCAATGGGAACTTGATATGCTGGATCGAAGACAGTACCTCGTACGTCGAGAGAAAGATCCTCAGCAATATCATCAGTAACAAGTTCAGGAGTGTCAGGAATATCCTCTGGTTGAGATGCTTGAACTGGTTCTTCAGCAGACGCTGGAATACTGGCAACTTCAGAAGGGAACGCTTCAACTAACTTAGCAGGCGCTTACTCAAGCGCTGACTCTGTTTGGCGAAAGTTATCGAATTGGAAGTTCCAATTTTCTAAATCGGCATAAGAAGTGGACGCAGCTTCCAAAAGTTCAGAGAGTCTAGTTCTTGAAAAGCAAGTACCGGAAATGAATGTGCGAAGGGGACTATCAATGGCCCTGATGTGCATGGGACCAATGATATCAAGCACATGATGCGGAAAGACTTTGGACGGCGCTTGACAGATAGAGAAAATGGAATCTGGGGAGTAATTTCTAGAAAATCCAATCAAGCAGTCAGAGGGAAAAGACTTGAGACGCTGATCTTCAGGCACATAAGCAGCGTAGTACTCTTCTAAATATGGATAGATCGCTTGAGCTAGTCCTTGATTTCTTTCTAGCAGTGAGAGGACAAATTCATAATGACTGAGTACCTCTTTGCGGATAGAAGGGAGCAGTGGATATCCTCGAAATGAATTGATGACTGAGCCGTTCCATTGTTTGAGATTGGCAGTGAAGATTTTATCAAAATGAGATAATGGAGTCATAATCTTCACCATCAAGTTAAAATTATCTTCGCCTAGTAATTTGAGTACTGCCACTGGTAGACGCTTGAGCGTTGAAATGTAGAGGAGTAATGGACAATCTGTGAAGCTTTTGAAGCAGACATTGCTCAATTTGATGTCTAATTAGTGGGAGCTTGAGAACAGGTCCAACTCTCTGTTGACGCTTCTTCAGGAAATACTTGGCGAAATGACGCTTCTTGTCATGCATGCCTATGCCAAATAAATGGGGAGCTTGAACTAATTCTGTGAATGTATATTGATGACCCATATACACTTCAACCCAATTGGTGGTCCCAAGTGGCATACGAAAGGGTCTAGAGGGGGGGGGGTTGAATAGACCCTGAAGTCTTTTTCGACTTCAAAAAATTTGTATCACTTTAAAGGTTTGAACGCTTGGATAACTGAGCGCTTGGGTCAGACGCTTCAGGAAAGTTAACTTAGACTTAGTGATTTTAGCAGTTTATCAAAGTAGGGCAACGCTTAGATCACTTAATCAGGGTTAGCACAACGGAAATGAGTTTTAGCATTCTTTTAGTTAATTTAATCGCTTTGCACTTTAACTTGTCTCTTTCAAAGATAAATGATGTGATAAGAATAATAAGACAGTAAAGATAAATAACACAAGATGTATAAGGTTCACTGGGTGGTGTAATCCCAGCTACGTCCTTCTTCACCTTTTTCACTTGGAGGAATTTACTAGAATGATTTTCGAAGAATCACACAGAATCTTCTACACGATAGTAAAGGGTGAAAATGATCTTGGTCTCCTTGATCACACAGACTTCAGCACTAATGAAGATCGTCTTCTTCAAGCTTCTCTCACTCAGAAATACTGCCTGAAAGGGTACAACAACTTTTCTCACTCAGATGAAAGGTTGAGGTTTGTCACTAGGCTTTTGTTTGTTTTTTAAGAGATCAAACAACTTGGAATATCTCAGTTGGAATTTGGGTTTCTTCTTTGGAAGATGTTTGAGATATTTGTGACTGTCTGGAATGTAGATAAAAAGCTTGAAAGATTTGGCTATGGAGTTTCTAAGCTTTTTCTCAGAAAATGTACGTAAGATTTTTGGCGATAATTTCTCTTCTCTTTTTCGTACGTATCTTGTATGTCTTGTATTATTATCTCATGTGTTTAGGGTTTTTTGGGGTAAGGTATTTATAGGCAATTTCTTGGGATCTGTCCGTTGGACACATGTAGGAGCGTGCCTTTCACGCAGCACGTGAGTTTACCTAAAGTCTGACATTCCTGAAAATTCGCTGAAGCCGATTGGACGGGAGCAGCTGAAACTCTGAAATTTCTGACAGTCTGGTCAAAAGGTGGCTTGTCCACAAGTCACATTAGCTTATCACATTTAATGCTCTTATCAGGCATTTAATGCATTTTGAATTTAATTCCCGTTGGAAATAAATGCCCGTTGAATGATTGCATTTAAGTCCTTCATGACTTGAGGATTTATTTCAGGTGAATCTGACATCGGTCGCTTAAGTGCTTTGAGCGCTTGATTCATAAATCCTGAAATGAGGTCCTTTAGCGTTTGACGGATGCTAAGTCACAAATCTTCATCTCTGGTTGACTTCAGACGCTGATCTTCAACCGCTTCTCTAATAGACTCACCTAGAATTCTATTAGCGACTCAGTATCTAATACTTAGTCTAAAATCTACAAAGATAAAAATTACAAGCCTATAATAAATTACAACTTTCAAACGCTCATACATCAATCTATGAAAAATGGAAACTTACATTGTATTTTTGGGGTCTAACATTAAATCCTATCTTGTCATCATCAAAACATCTAACATGAAATTTCCTAACAATTCCCCCCCCCCCCTTTTGATGATGTCAAGACTTTTAACTCTTATAACTCTTTTATAATTTAAGAGTTACTTAAAAGAAAAGGCCCAAAGGAATATAAGTTAGCGTTTGAAAAGTTAGCTAAAGTTAGATTAGCTTCAACAAGATGTTTCAGCGTTAAAACATTCATTCATTGAAAGAATTAAAGCATACATGTTTTACATTGAAAGAAAATCATAAATAAAATTGAAAGAAAAACATAGAAGGAATCCAGTCACTTTTTCTGTCGCTTCGCTCTTTCTTCGCCTTGTAGAACTTCTAACACTAAGTCCAACAAGAGACGATCAATATCGATCATTGTCGTATGTTGAACTTCATCGTAATCATGCCTACGAAGTCTGGCGCTTTCATTTAGCTTTAACAACCTTTCCGTCCAGTCCCTTGGTGGAATACCAAGTTCACGAATTAAATCATGATAGATATCTCTTTGTCAATCATTTGACGGTCTCCAATTGATAGGTCGTTGTAGCGGTCCGGCATATGCAGGAAATCTCATACTTTCTAAGAACTTGGGGTCCAACTCTGGAATTGCGTACTTTCAGAGATAATACCTTGGCTTTCTTTTCTTGGATAGAATTTTCTTAATGCTTACTAATTCTTCGAACAATGAACGCCATTGTTTATTATCTGTCTTGGAAATCGCTTTGGGCTTTTCTTTATCTTCCCCCTTCTTGACATTATCAAGGGAGGTTTTGAGTTCAGCGACATCTCGGCGCAAGAGTCTAACTTCTTCGACGAGAAGAGCAACTTGTTGAGCGACACTCTGAGCGGCGGCATCGGATGAAGCGTGTCTTTCAGTATCGGCCAATGCGCTCTGAGCTAAGTGACGGTTGAATTCAGATGAGAGCTCAGCGATAAGAGGTGATATGCTTTGCATGATAGCAATAGTGCTTTTATTTGTAACATTTCCAATATCATGACTCCGTGTATCCGACACTATGTGGATATGTCTATCAGCAGCCTCAAAGATCTTGGAGCAGGAACCCTCAATGTTGGTAAGCGAGTTCCGGACTGCTTGTCTGAAGTCTCTGGCTTCTGAATCGCTCTCGGAATCTGAATCAGAAGAAGGACGCTCTGGGGATGGGAGAAATCCGTAAGAACTTGAAACTGCAGCCTTACCTTTGGATTTATCTATGGTAAAAGGTTCTTCAGGCTGTTGAGCAATTTCAGCGTGCACTTCTTCAATCGCTTGATCCATGACAGGATCTGCAATCGCTGGGGGCTCGACTACCAGGGCGCTAGAAGAATCTGGCAAAGAAGCCTCGAGATGTTGAGCGACTTCCGCAGTAGGAGCAATGTCTTCTTCTATAATTTGGATGGATGGAGAAGGTTCTCTAATACCAATGACCCATAGGGGGCTAAGGGCTTCCATCACATGCCTTGGACTGATCAGGCTAGATTGCGGGATAAAGAATATAGCATCTTGGCGCTCTTCGGTACTTAGTGCAAGTTGCACACCTTCCGGTAAAGCATTCCCTGAAGTATAACAGTTGAAGAAGACCAAAACTAAAGGCATGAGCGCTTGAGCTGCTTCTTGGTCCACTGGCCTAATCAGCGAGATCATCTTGGCCACTTGAATATTTGATTCACTAAAGAGCACAGGGTGAAGAGTATATCCTCTGAAATTGTAACACCCGGAATAGTGATTGAAACTGGTGTCCAGCGCTTGGGCATTTTCAAACACTGCTCTCATGGCTCTGTGGAACTCAGCGAACTCAGCGTGTTCATTCGAAACATCCACACGAATCTGACTCTGGCCTGGAAGAAGTGGTTGTTTACTTGATGAAGCGTCTTCATTTAGGTCAGGAAAGACTCGTTGAACAAATCTTGCATGAGGATGCAAAATATAGCGTCCGCCTTGGCTGTATAAGGCAAGTTGCTGGCGAATGTAGCTTTCGATTGGTTGTCTATATCGTGGCAAAGCGCTAACATTTCCTGCAATAATCTGATGCTGTTGAAGCAAAAAGGTTGCATAACCTCGGCGTCTGTACTCTATTCCGAATTTGAACAAAAAGGGATATCTGATCAGTTCTTCAATGGTGTAAAAGTGAAGAACAAATTCTTCAGCCCACCTAGTTGTATTCATCATCCAACGTTTTCCAAGTTTGTCCGCTTTCTTTTGCTCTTTATTAGCGGCAAGGAACTTCTCAAAATGTTTCGTTTCTTCATCATGGTCGTCAGCTCATAATATGGCTAGATATTCACTAGCCTCATCTTCTATCCACGAGTTGACCGGATTTGGGCGCTCCGCAACAAGCGGTCCTTTACCTTTCCATAACTTAAGTGGATTAGGAGAGAGAGCGTTCTGGGGAGACTTGACAACGGAGGGGAGAGCCGAATAGCCTATCTTGTTGAGATCTTCCTCATCTGGATTTTTGTTCCAATCACCCGTGTGGGGGTTCTTGAAAACAATCTTGCTTTGGCGCAGAGGATAAAAGGACTCATCCGAGCGACCGTTTGAATTGAAACGCTGAAGATCAAAGTCAGCTCTGTTGAAAACTGGACGACGAATATACTCAAAGCGGGATTGAAGACACTCCAAGTTATATAGTCCTAGATTGGCAATACGCTCGAAAACTTCAAACTTGTGAGAGTTGGACATATCGGGCCGATGGAGAGTTGTTTGAAATTGTATTTCCAACTCGGCAAGCGTTTGAGTGTCTCGTTCTCTGGCGGCATAATAGAATTCAACATCTGGAGTATATCCGCGCGGGAAGAAATCGATGACACGAGGAGGAGGTCCCATTGGCGTGGGAACAATGGCAATCGCTTCTGTTGGGATGGGGGCCACTTCTATCGACCACTCAGCGTTTAAAGTCGCTTCACTAGCTGATGATGTTTCAGCGTCAGGAAGGGCTTGAGATGCTTCCTTAGCAATATCCACAACAGTTTCCATATCCACATCTACTTCAACTAGAATCTCGGATGAAAGAGGGGCATCAGCGATTGGTGCCTCTTGAGGTACATCATGAGCTGATACATGTAAGCGATTGAGAAAAGCAGCAAAAATTTCCACTAAGTAGAAATTTAGAAAAGAAAAGACTAAATCGCTTACCCTGAGGAATATCATCGACTATTTCAGTCGTTTGATCTGTTTCTTGGACAGGGTCCTCAGGCTCTTGGACAACTTCTTCTTGATCTAAGTCAAGAAAAGAAGTTATAGGATCAGCACGAATGGGAATATCTAATTCTTCAATAGTGTTGAGAACATATTGAATATCTGTTTCACATTGTGCTGAAAGAGTTTTTATCCTAGCGTTAGAGACTTAGAAACTAATGAGGAAAGGATAGACTAATTTTCTTAGCAAATACTTACCCTGAACACTAGAAAGCCTCTCAGATTGAGTAGCAGCTTGAGGATTTGAGCTGATTTCGGGAACAACGTCAGAAGGAGAAACGCTTACTGACTCTCTAAGCGCTGGTTTCGCCGAAGCGCTAGTGGAGGCTGCGGGAATAGAAAGAGGAGTACGTCTTCGTGTAAGCGGTACTTCTTCTTCTACTACTTCCTCTTCCTCGGGAACGGAAAAGATAAACGCTGGAGGAGGCGATGGAGATTTAGGAGAGGGCGAAGGAGAAGAAATCTTTTGCTTCTTTTTGGGCTCCGGCTTCTTCTTCTTGGGTTCAGGCTTCTGTTTCTTTGCTGGCTTGGATGGCTCAGCGACTTTGAGAACTATCTTTCTCTTAGGTCGCTTGACCACCACTTCTTCTTCGGATGAAGAGGATGATGATGAAGAGAAAGACGCTTGATCTTCATCATCACTACGAACAACTCCTAAAGCACGAAGTCGCTCACGCTCTTCTTTTGGAACAGTTGCACCACCTATCTTCCTTGGCTTTTGCAGCTCACCGATCATTTTCTTTCCGTAGAATTTATCGCTGGAATCTTTTTTCCAAAAGAGTTTGTATAACCGCAAGCGCTAAGAATACGACTTAGCACAATCCCATAAGGCTTGGGATTCACCGACTTGGCCATCGCTGCCTTGAAGCGATTAAAAACGTAGAGAAACCAATTTACTTTTAATTTGGTCAGAATGGCCACCATCATCTTGTACTGAATGTTTGTAACTTTATCGAATGTCCCTTTTCTGCATTCGATCATCTTTGAACATATATCCGCGAGAATAACGTATTCGACCTTCATATCGTTCTTCTTGAAGTTCGGCTCATACGCAGTATCAACATCTTCTTTCTTGACCAATTCCCAAACTTTTGTAGCATCTCCGAGATTGATGTGTTCCACCTCAGTGCCATCATTGGGTAAAACCAACAATGAAGAAATCAAGGAAGGGGTGAGAACAAAAGTCTCTTTAGCAAAAGGGAAGACGCAGGATATGGAATTTCCGTCTTCAGAAATCTGGGCATTGTTGAAAAAGTAGAGAGATTCGTCTTCAAAGTAGTTGAAAATAGTAGTGATCATATCTCTCAAACCAGATTCTTGAACGAGTGGAAGAATCGTTCGAAGAGGAAAGTTCTGGTTATCAAACAGGTAGTCCCAGTTAACGAGAAATCCGGCGTTAACAGTAACTGGTTTTTCAGCACGGGAAGTTTTTCCGGTAGCAGATTTGGATGATTTGGAAGATTTTGAAGCTTTGGGTGCCATTGCTGAAAGTTTGAAAGCTTTTTGAGAGAGAGAAGTATTTGCCTTGAGAGAGATGAAGAGTTTTATAGTAGAGAGAATTTGGGAAAGTGATAAAGTCTGATTGTAAAACCTTGAAGGGTTTAAATAGAGGCAAAAAGTAACTTCTCAATGGCTACGATTTTGACACGTGGACAGTCGAAGAGTTTGAGTTTTGAACGGATTCAAATCTGATACGTTTAAAAAAAATGGATGCAAAAAGTGCGGTAAAATAGTTTATCAGTTACCAAAAAGAGCGAAATTTTGGGATCCGCAGTTACCAAATTAATTGAAAAACGTTTGAAAAGATTTGAAATTTTCAACGTGAAATACATGCGCCTGATAGTACATTAACACGTAATCAGACTCGTGCAGACCTGAACTGTCTCAGTTTTAGATAAAGGTGATTAACCGTCAGTTTGATTTGATAGACATGTGTGGGTAGTTATCAAATCTAATCTTTTGGTCTTATCCACACGCTATCTTTTTATCGATGAAAACTATGCATGATTTTCTGAAAGAGAAATTTCTTAGCGTTAAATTGGGAATTTTCTTAACGCTGAAGACTTTTTATAAAATAATTTTAATCTGATAAAGATCAATCGCTAGTTGAAAACTGAAGACATTTTATTTTATAAGCGATCAGATTGTTATGCAAAATTGTAAACGCTAATGATCAATGCATAGGATTTTTAAAGTCATTTTTGATCATAGTCGCTTACTTACTGAAGTAAGTACAATTTTAAAGTTCCCCCTAAAATTGATGACTTATTTTAGATTTTTGTCAAAATGCTTTAGACATAAACATAAGGTGGATTCCCCCTAAATTATATGCCTATTAAATATGATGCTTTATGATTTAAGTGTTTAAATCATTCATACCTAATTCACTTCTCAAAGTGAGAAAGCATTGTTCGTTGAGCGCTTTGGTGAAGATATCTGCCAATTGTTTGTCAGTTCCAATGAAGTGCATGGAGATATCTTTTTTTTGAACATGGTCACGCAAGAAATGGTATCTAATGTCAATGTGTTTCGTTCTAGAATGAAGGACGGGATTTTGGGTCATAGCTAAAGCGCTTTGGTTATCACAATGGATTGGGGTAGGACCTAGGATGATTCCATAGTCTCTAAGTTGTTGCCTCATCCAAAGAATTTGCGCACAACAGCTCCCAGCGGCTATATATTCTGCTTCAGCGGTAGAAGTCGCTATGGATTGTTATTTCTTACTATGCCACGAAACTAGTCTATCACCTAGAAATTGACATGTACCACTAGTACTTTTCCTATCTATTTTGCATCCTGCAAAATCTGCGTCTGAATAACCAATTAGTTCAAAAGGAGAGTCCCGTGGATACCATAAGCCCACATTTTGTGTGCTTTTTAGGTATTTAAGAATTCTCTTGGCAGCATTTAAGTGTGATTCTCTAGGATCAGCTTGAAAGCGTTCACACATGCATACCGAAAACATAATATCCGGTCTACTAGCGGTAAGACAAAGAAGTGATCCAATGATACCTCTATAGTTAGTGATATCAATTTTCTTCCCACTTTCATCTTTATCTAACTTAAGCGTTTGGCTCATTGGAATTTTTGAAGATGATGCATTTTCCATACCAAATTTCTTAATCATATCTCTTGTATATTTAGCTTGGTTTTTAATATTCCATTAGGGAGTTGTTTAACTTCTAATCCTAAGAAGAAAGTTAATTCACCCATCATGTTCATTTCAAATTGATCTTGCATCATTTTCGAAAATTTCTCACACAATCGCTTATTTGTAGAACCAAATATAATATCATCAACATAGATTTGGACTAAGAGAATATCTTCATTATGGGTAATTTTAAATAATGTTGTGTCAACGCTGCCTTTTGAAAAGCCTTTACCTATAAGGAAGATAGAGAGAGTGTCATACCATGCTCTTGGTGCTTGTTTAAGGCCATAGAGTGCCTTATCCAGTTTGTAGACCATATTTTTGCCATGGTTGTTGATGAATCCTGGAGGTTGCTCCACATAGACTTCTTCTTGGAGTTTACCATTCAAGAATGCACTCTTCACGTCCATTTGGTACAACGTGAATTTGTTGAATGCGGCAAACGCTAGGAACATCCTAATTGCTTCAAGACGTGCTACTGGGGCATAAGTCTCATCAAAATCAATACCCTCTTCTTGATAATAACCCTGAGAGACTAATCTGGCTTTGTTTCTTATAACAATGCCATCTTCGTCCATCTTGTTCCTAAAAACCCATCTAGTCCCAATAACTCCTTGATGAGTTGGCTTTGGTACTAGCGTCCAAACCTTGCTTCTCTCAAATTGGTTAAGCTCTTCTTGCATTGCTTCAACCCAACTTGAATCACTGAGCGCTTCATCCACTTTTTTTGGTTCCATTTAAGATAAGAAACTTGCGAACATGACCTCATTAATTGTAGCTGACCTAGTTCTAACAGGTGCTTCCATATCTCCAATTACTAGCTCTGGTGGATGGTCTCTAAGCCATTTACGGTCTGGTTGGAAAGGGTTGAGAGACTCTTGGTTATCAATCGCTTGATCCATATTTGTCTTTTGCGCAGTCGCTTCATCATTCACAGTTCCAATTTGCTCTCGATGATCATTCTCTTTATGATCATCAACGATTCTGACTTTATCATCATTTGTAACCTCACGAGTAACCTTAGGAATAGGCACAAAGATCTCATCATCAGCGTCATCATCACTATCATCATCAAGATTAATTTGTGACGCTTGTTGGGCAAGATCTTCAATTTCTACATCATCAGGATTAACCTTACTCGGTTCTTGGTTAGCATCATCAAACACAACATGAATGGATTCTTCAACCTTCGATTTGATCTTATTTAGGATGCGAAAACTCTTTCCATTCTTAGCATAGCCTAGAAAGATTCCCTCATCCGCTTTAGGATCAAATGTCTTTAGGCTGTGGGATCCATTATTATGAATGAAACATTTTGAACCAAATACATGAAAATATGAAACGTTAGGCTTACGTCCCTTCCACAACTCATATGGAGTCTTCTCATGTTGCTTGTTGATCATACACCGGTTCTGAGTGTAGCAAACGGTGTTGATGGCTTCGGCCCAAAACCTTTGAGGCAGCTTAGACTCTGCAAGCATTGTCCTAGCGGCTTCTTTAAGCGTTCTGTTCTGTCGCTCAGCAACTCCATTTTGTTGAGGTGTTCTAGGAGCAGAATACTCATGAAGTATTCCAAAATCTGTACAAAACTTCTCATCAAATTGGTTAGTAAATTCAGTTCCTCTATCGCTTCTAATTCTCGTCACTTTTAGATCTTTTGAATTTTGCAGTTGACGGATTAGCGCTGTGAGCTTGACACTAGTTTCATCTTTGGTCGCTAGAAATTCTACCCATGTATAGCGAGAGAAATCATCAACTATTACTAGCGAGTACTTTTTACCACTAACACTCATGATTTGAATAGGACCAAACAAATCTAAATGCAATAGTTCAAGAACTCTAGAAGTAGATAGACATGGTTTCTTCTTAAAAGATGATTTAACTTGTTTACCCATTTGACATGCATCACATAAGCGATTCTTTTGAAAGGAACCCTTAGGTAATCCCTCTACAAGATTTAGCGATATTAATTGAGAGATTGCCTTAAAGTTGAGGTGATTCATTTTTCTATGCCATAACCAACCCAATTCATTTTGACTTTTAGCAACAAAGCATGTGGGGTTGTTATCAAATGTAGAATCCCAATCCACTAAATACACATTATTTGTTCTTTTTCCTCTTAATTTAGTAGACTTAGTCTTAACGTCGTTAACATAGCAGAAGTCGCTTGAAAATTTAACATCAAAGCCTTTATCACAAAATTGACTAATGCTCAACAAATTATGCTTAAGACCCTCAACATAATATACATCACTGCTCATGATGTTCCCCCTATGGATGATACCTATACCTTTGGTTTTACCTTTAGAGTTGTCACCGAATATAACTTAAGGACCGTTGGTTGCACGATAGTTGATCAAGAGATCCTTTGAGCCAGTCATGTGTCTTGACGACCCACTATCAATGTACTAAACTGAAGTATCGGTGTTGGCTCTAGGTACCTGCATTTAAAGGGCAGTTCTAATTCTTCTTAGGTACCCATGTTGTTTTGGGTCCTTCAATGTTAGTAGCTTTGGTTTGAATTAAAACTTTCGGAACCCATATTTGCCTTGTCTTCATTACGGGAGGATTGGCGTTCATGGGTTTCGGTTTATGTTGTGTGGGCTTATAAGGTGTATAGTAATATCCTCGATTATAATAGTAATCATAATCGTAATCATAGTCATAATCATAATCATCATAGTATCGATAATATGATCTTGACTGTCTTGGATATTGACGCTAGTATTTCCTTGGCGCTAGCTTGGGTTGCACTTTTGGTGCTGAACGCTTAGTGCTTGATTCACAGTGTTCAGGCTTACCCTTAGCCTTTTGAGCGTTTGGATGAACCCGTTTTTGTGAATCATTTGCTTTAGCCTTACCCTTGCCTGAGTCAGCTTTGGCTTTCTCATTTGGCCTCCTACCGTTGTCGCTAGGTTCATTTAGCATTTGACTTTGTGAACCTTCCTCAACAAAGAGAACACCCTTTTCTTTGTTGTTTGCCATAACATTAGATTTATTTGGTTGTTTACCGAATTTATTGTATCCTAAACCGGTCTTTTCACCATATAATCTAGTTACCTCAGTCACATTATCCAACTTTCTAGAAGCTTTTGATAATGAGGAGATGAGCTGCTCTGATTTGGCAAGTCTAGCGATCAGATCAGCTTCTCTCTTGACTATTATATCAAGATGGCTTTTCAATTGAGTAATCTCACTCTCAAGTTATTGGTTCTTCTCAATGCATTGTTGTTGAATTTTCAACTCTGCTTTGAGCGTTACTTTATCTCTTGTGAGTGATGAGATAACAGCGAGATCATTTTGATATATTTTGGTGGCCTCTTGACAATCTTAATAATATTCATTAACTTTGTCAAGTAATTCATTATAAGAAAGATGATGAGATAATTCATTGGTTACCTCTGGTAGCGATTTGTCAGACGCTTCATCATCTCTTGCCATGAGACAGATCAACGCTGAGTTGCTTGTAGGCTCCTCATCACTACTTTCATCTGATGATTCCAAGTCCTCTTCAGGTGCGAAGAATGGTTCGGATTCTGTTAGCAAACCTTGTTGGCGAAGGTTGCTCCTGAATTGGTTTCTATCCACATAGTCTTGCCTTATGGGCTTAGACACATTTGGATAAGGGCAATATACCTGGTAGTGCCCTGGTTTCCTGCAATTATAACACAAATTAGTTTTCATTTTTTGTTCAGTGGATAATTGCTTAGATCCAACTGGCGCTGAGAGATTCTGAGTAGGCGATGGAGGCGCTTGATATGGAACTGGCGCTACTGGTTGAGGTGCGGAGTACACTGGCGCTTGATACTGAGGCGCTGGTGCTGGGGGAGGAGTTTGAAATGAAGTTTGTCCAATAGGATTTCTCTTTTCATATCTTAGAAATTTCTTGAATTTCTTGACTAATAAGGCCATTTCCTTTTCTTCATTTGATTCCATTGGTTTAACCTCACTAACCGCTTTACCCTTATTTTTTGTGGTAGCGATTAAAGCTCTTGATTCAGTCGGTGAAGTTGTTGTGTCGCTGACTTCACCTAACTCGAATTCGAATGCCTTTAACTCTGAAAACACATGTTCTGGAGTAAGAGTCTCCAAAGTTTGTGATTCTCTCATAGCAACTGTCTTGATCAAGTATTTACTTGGAAGACTTCTGAAAATCTTATTGACCATTTCCTTGTTGGTCAATTCTTTATCTAATGACGCTAACTCGGTAATGAGCAAAGTGAATCTTGTGTCCAATTGTTCTAACATCTCACTGGGCTGCATTTTGAAATGATCGAATCTTTGCATGGCTATGGAGAGCTTGTTCTCCTTCATTTGCGCTGAACCTTCGCACACAATGGCCAACTTATCCCATATTTCTTTGGAAGTCTTACATTGCTTGATCTTGTTGAACAATGCATCGTTATCTCCTAGCGCTGAGTAAGGTGCACTTCGTCCAACATTATCCAGATTAGCTCTTTTCTATCCTCTGGCGTCCATTCTAACTTAGGTTTCTCGACATAACCATCTGGAGTAGCCTCGGTCACTCCAGGGGATCGAGTTACAACTTTTATAATCTGAATGGGGCCATCTGTAATCACATCACACATTTCATTATCGCACGAACATAAATATGCGAATGCCCCAAGTTTCTAAGAATCATAGTTTGATTCTACCAACTTAGGCATTTTGTTAAAAGCCATAATGAGATGTTTTAAAGAGAGATTTTAAAGCGATTAAGTTTTCAAAATAATGGATCTGAACAAGCAGTTATGCTCGGAAACGCTTAGGTTTCTAATTCAACCGCTGTGATACCACTTGGTGGTCCCAAGTAGCATACGAAAGGGTCTAGAAGGGGGGGGGGGGGTTGAATAGACCCTGAAGTCTTTTTTGACTTCAAAAATTTCGTATCACTTTAAAGGTTTGAACGCTTGGATAACTGAGTGCTTGGGTCAGACGTTTCAGGAAAGTTAACTTAGACTTAGTGATTTTAGCAGTTTACCAAAGTAGGGCAACACTTAGATCGCTTAATCAGGGTTAGCACAGCGGAAATGAGTTTTAGCGTTCTTTTAGTTAATTTAATCGCTTTGCACTTTAACTTGTCTCTTTCAAAGATAAATGATGTAATAAGAATAATAAGACAGTAAAGATAAATAACACAAGATGTATAAGGCTTACCGGGTGGTATAATCCTAGCTACGTCCTTCTTCTCCTTTTTCACTTGGAGGAATTTACTAGAATGATTTTCGAAGAATCACACAGAATCTTCTACACGATAGTAAAGGGTGAAAATGATCTTGGGCTCCTTGATCACACAGACTTCAGCGCCAATGAAGATCGTCTTCTTCAAGCTTCTCTCACTCAGAAATACTGCCTGAAAGGGTAGAACAACTTTTCTCACTCAGATGAAAGGTTGAGGTTTGTCACTAGGGTCTTGTTTGTTTTTGAAAAGATCAAACAACTTGGAATATCTCAGTTGGAATTTGGGTTTCTTCTTTGGAAGATGTTTGAGATATTTGTGACTGTCTGGAATGTAGATAAAAAGCTTGTAAGATTTGGCTATGGAGTTTCTAAGCTTTTTCTCAGAAAATGTACGTAAGATTTTTGGCGATAATTTCTCTTCTCTTTTTCGTACGTATCTTGTGTATCTTGTATGTCTTGTATTATTATCTCATGTGTTTAGGGTTTTCTGGGGTAAGGTATTTATAGACAATTTCTTGGGATCTGTCCGTTGGACACATGTAGGAGCGTGCCTTTCACGCAGCACGTGAGTTTACCTAAAGTCTGACATTCCTGAAAATTCGCTGAAGCCGATTGGACGGGAGCAGCTGAAGCTCTGTAATCTCTGACAGTCTGGTCAAAAGGTGGCTTGTCCACAAGTCACATTAGCTTATCACATTTAATGCTCTTATCAGGCATTTAATGCATTTTGAATTTAATTCCCGTTGGAAATAAATGCCCGTTGAATGATTGCATTTATGTCCTTCATGACTTAAGGATTTATTTCAGGTGAATCTGACATCGGTCGCTTAAGTGCTTTGAGCGCTTGATTTATAAATCCTGAAATGAGGTCCTTTAGCGTTTGACGGACGCTAAGTAACAAATCTTCATCTCTGGTTGACTTCAGACGCTAATCTTCAACCGCTTCTCTAATAGGCTCACCTAGAATTCTATTAGTGACTCAGTATCTAATACTTAGTCTAAAATCTACAAAGATAAAAATTACAAGCTTATAATAAATTACAACTTTCAAACGCTTATACATCAATCTATGAAAAATGGAAACTTAAATTGTATTTTTGAGGTCTAACATTAAATCCTATCTTGTCATCATCAAAATATCTAACATGAAATTTCCTAACACCAATTGACTTCGTTCATACAGTAGTCTGTGCCAGCGTTGACAATAGCTCTAATGCCTTCATGGTGAATATCTCTGATAGATTCAAAGCGATATCTATCGGTCTGATAGTTAGCATTCCAGACGCTATCAAAATATGCATCAGCTTCAGTCTGGATTAGATCTGTGAGAGATTCGAGACGCTCACCATCATGAACTGCTTTATTTTTCCATAGGCGAAGTGGATTGACCAAAGATAGATTGTCAGGACAATTGGCAATATGAGGAAAGTGTGTGTAGCCTTCTCGGTTCAAGACTGCCTCTGATGGATTGAGAAAGCTAGGGCGAAGTGGCTCATACACACGAATATTGTAGTCTCTGAGAGCAAAACCTATAGGCTTGCTGTGGCCATAGTCGACGTAATACGCCAGATCCACATCACATCTAGGAGTTGTTCCTCCTTGTCTGTGTTGTTGAAGAATGAGAGAGGATGGTATTTGACCAGGAGTTTTTGTAGTTAAATAGCCATATAGTACTTTCTCTCAATTTCTGTCATCTCAGTGTTAAACACTATATCCCTGATTTTACTGTCGATATCAATCAGCAGGGCAATCTCATTCTCAGCAGCAATATATCTTTCTTCATTATAGCCTGCAGGAATGAAATCTTCTTCGAGCGCTGGGGGCATATAATTGACTGAATGATCAATCGTCTTCAGCGTGTCCAATTGGAAGAAGTGCCTTAGCTTTGTAAAGTCTTTAGCAACGCTCTGACATTTTGAGCGTGCCTCTGTTACAGCTGGAACAGGGATTGATGTTTGAACCTCTTTGGAAGCAGGTTCCTTAGTTTCAATTTCAACAGCTTCTGTGGCAATGTCTTTGGCAATAGCCACAACTTCTGTCAACTCAACATCTAGGTGGACGTTTGTTGACGCTTCAGTAGCAGCTGGAACTAAAGCTGTAACACATGAACTATCCTCTATAAGAGCAGGATCTTCTACAGATGTAGGAATAGAAATGTTGTGGGAAGAAATAAACTTACCCTGAGAGCTTGTCTCATCAGCAATACTTTGAGCGCTTGGCTCAACAGCAACTTGAGCACTTGGCTCAATAGCAACTTGAGCGCTTGGCTCAACAGCAACAGGCTCTTCAAGAACAGGAGCAGCTCGACGCTTGCTTGTCCTGGAACGCTTGAAGATTTTCTTCACATTGACTCCTTCAATGAGTTTGAGCGCTTGAGCGGGAGGAGCAGCAACTGGTTCATCGAATTCAATTTGTTTAATAATTCCTTCCAACTTCCTCCGCTTGAGAGGTACCTTGTCCTGTACATCCTCATCAGTTTCCTCATCATCCTTCTGAGGAGCAGGAACAACTTGTGCCTTGGGCTTTCTAGGAGCCCTCTTCTTGGTAGTAGTCGGACGCTTCACGGCTTCCTCTTGAGTAAGACGCTCAACCTCTTCATCAGATGCTTCACGTACAGTCTGACGCTCAGAAAGTGGTTTAGCAGCACCACCAACTTTGGGAGGATTGAATAGATTGGTCAGAATCTTTCTTCCCAAAAACTTGGTCTTATTCAACGGGAGACCAGATGAGTAAACACAGTCTGATCTGTACAAAAGGTCACTCAAAATAAGCCCATACGGTTTATTTGGGGTGTTCAGACAGTCCCTAAACCTTCCAAAGATGTACTCACTCCAGTTGATTTTGATAGAGAGGAGTATCGCTGTCATCATCTGAAATTGTGTGGGGTTGACCTTATCAAAAGTGCCCACTCTGCATTCAATAATCCTACTGCAGAAATCAGCTAACAGACGGTATTGTGATAGCAAATCTTTCTTTTCAAAGTGCTGGGTGTAGGGTACACCATCATAAGCCCTCATAATCGTCCATGCTTCCTTGATTTGTGCTAGAGTAATGCTATCCAGTGCATTACCCTCATTGGGAAGTTTGAAGTTCTTTGCAATGGATGCAGCAGACAACACGAATTCCCTAGGTGCCTTCTTCTTGGACATAGGAAGAAGACAAGAGATAGACTTCTTGTCCTCCGAGAGTTTAGCAGTCCTCCAAAAAGTGTCAACCTCAGTCGGAAAGAAATATGAGTATTGCGTTAAGAAATTCTTAAGCTCGGCCTATGTAACAGTGTCCATCATGTCATGTAGGTTGATATGGGGTTGATCATACAGGAATTTCCAGTGGACAATAAGCCCTTCAATAACCTTGATGATAGACTCGGCATAAGTAGACGAAACTTTCTTTGGTGCCATTTTTGAAAATAGAGTGAACTGAGATTTTCTTTTGAGAGAGTAAAATTTGCAGAAATTTTTGAGAATAGTGAATGATTTTTCTGCAGAGATTGTTTTAAATAACACAGTAAAGAGATTTTGAAACTTGTGTTCTCTCATTTCTTCAAGATTTAAACACGTGTAAAGTTATTTTAATCGCAGCCATAAATTCATTAACTGCGGACGCGAGTTTTGTGTAAGAGAGAGAAGTTACATTTGGTAATTCCCATATATAAAGATTTGACATCCGAGTTAAGAAAACGTTTGGCATTTTTTTAGTGTAGCACACGCGCCTGATGGTAGACTGACACGTACACAAACACGTGCTATCTCTGAACCGTCATTTTAAAAGTTTTTGATTACCCGCCAGTTTGATGTGATAGAAGCGTGCGAGTAGAGTACAAAATAGACTTTTGAGTCTACCCACTACTTCAAAAAGCTTGTAAAATTTATGCATGACTTTAAAAAAAAACATTTTTATATTAAGTGTTGAATGGAATTGTTCAACGCTTAACTGATACAACTGGTTGATATATCATTAGAAAATTAGACGCTTAGGATTGAAAAGACTTTTTATGTTTGAGCGTCCAATATTTTATGCATAAGTAATACTGAGCGTTGATGACCATGCATCTGAAAATTTTGATCATTGACGCTTGCAGTTATGGTTAGGTACAATTTTAAGGTTCCCCCTAAATTTGATAACTTGTACCAAAAAAATCTTTTAGACATAAATTAAGTGGATTCCCCCTAAATTATATGTCTAATAAAGTATGATGCAAAATGATTAAGAGTTTAAATCAATCATACCCCAGTCACTTCTCAAAGTGAGAAAACGTTGTTCGTTGAGCGCTTTTGTGAAGATATCTGCCAATTGTTTGTCAGTTCCAATAAAGTGCATGGAGATATCTTTCTTTTGAACATGGTCACGAAGAAAATGGTATCTAATGTCAATGTGTTTGGTTTTGGAATGAAGAACAGGGTTTTGAGTCATGGCTAGAGCGCTTTGGTTATCACAATGAATGGGGGTTGGACCTAGGCTTATTCCATAATCTCTAAGTTGTTGCCTCATCCATAAGACTTATGCACAACAACTTCCTGCAGCTACATACTCAGCTTCGGCTGTGGAGGTAGCTATGGATTGTTGTTTCTTACTATGCCATGAAACTAACCTATCACCTAGAAATTGACATGTACCACTAGTACTCTTACGATCTATTTTGCAACCTGCAAAATCTGCATCTGAGTAACCAATTAGTTCAAAAGGAGAGTCCCTTGGATACCATAAGCCCACATTTTGTGTGCCTTTTAGGTATTTAAGGATTTTCTTGGCAGCACTTAAGTGTGACTCTTTAGAATCAGCTTGAAATCGTGCACACATGCATACCGAGACCATAATATCAGGTCTACTGGCAGTAAGATAAAGAAGTGATCCAATGATACCTCTATAATTAGTGATATCAACTTTCTTTCCACTTTCATCTTTATCTAACTTAAGCGTTTGGCTCATTTGAATTTTTGAATATGATGCATTTTTCATACCAAATTTCTTAATCATATCTCTTGTGTATTTAGCTTGGTTAATAAATATGCCATTATAGAGTTGTTTAACTTGTAATCCTAAGAAAAAAGTTAATCCACACATCATGCTCATTTCAAATTGTTCTTGCATCATTTTCGAAAATTTCTCACACAGACGCTTGTTGGTAGAACCAAATATAATATCATCAACATAATTTTGGACTAAGAGGATATCTTTGTTATTGGTAATTTTAAATAACGTTGTATCAACGCTGCCTTTTGAAAAGCCTTTACTAATAAGGAAGATAGAGAGAGTGTCATACCATGCTCGGGGTGCTTGCTTAAGCCCATAAAGTGCTTTGTCTAGCTTGTAAACCATACCCTTACCATGATTGTTGATGAATCTTGGTGGTTGCTCCACATATACTTCTTCTTGGAGTTTACCATTCAGGAAAGCACTCTTCACGTCCATCTAATACACCATGAACTTGTTGAACGCTCCATACGCTAGAAACATGCGGTTTGCTTCAAGACGGGCGACAGGAGCGTATGTCTCATCAAAATCAATACCCTCTTCTTGGCAATATCCTTGAGCTACGAGTCTGGCCTTGTTCCTTATCACAATGCCATTCTCATCCATCTTGTTTCTATAAACCCATCTAGTTCCAATAACTCCTTGGTGAGTTGGTCTTGGTACTAGCGTCCAAACCTTATTTCGTTCAAACTGATTAAGCTCTTCTTGCATGGCTTCAATCCAACTTGGATCACTTAGCGCTTCATTCACTTTCTTAGGTTCCATTTGAGATAAAAAGCTTGCAAACATAGCCTCATTAAATGTAGCGGCTCTAGTCCTAACAGGCGCTTCAATATCTCCAATAATCTGCTCAGGTGGATGATCACGGAGCCATAGTCTATCTGGTTGGAAAGGGTTATGAGGTTGGACAGACGCTTGACGATCCTCTTGCGTAGGCGCTTCAAGTTCACAGATCCTTGTTTGCTCTTGATGATCACTCTCTTCATGATCATCAGCATTTCTTACATAATTATCCATAGTGATCTCACGAGTAATCTTAGGAGGTGGCACTGAGATCTCATCATCGTCGTCACTGTCATCGTTAATGGTGATCTTAGACGCTTGATGACATAGATCTTCAACTCCTACATCATTCACATTAACCTTACTCGATTCTTGGTTAACATCATCAAAAACAACATGAATAGATTCTTCAACCTTCAATTTGATCTTATTTAGGATGCAAAAATTCTTTCCATTCTTCGCGTAGCCTAGAAAGATTCCCTCATCCGCTTTAAGATCAAATGTCTTCAGGCTTTGGGATCCATTATTATGGATAAAACATTTTGAACCAAAGACATGAAAATATGAAACATTTGGCTTACGTCCCTTCCATAGTTCATATGGAGTTTTCCCGTGCTGTTTGTTGATCATGCAATGATTTTGAGTATAACAGGAAGTGTTGATCGCTTCGGCCCAAAACCTAGGAGCAAGCTTGGATTCAGCTAACATCGTCCTAGCGGCTTCCTTGAGCATTCGGTTCCGGCGATCAGCAACCCCATTTTGTTGGGGAGTTCTGGGAACTGAATACTCATGATGTATTCCATTCTCTGCACAAAATTTCTCAACAATCTTGTTAGTAAACTCAGTACCGCGAGCGCTTCTTATTCTTGCAACCTTGAGATTTTCAATATTTGAAGTTGCCGAATAAGCGTTGTTAACTTGTCACATGTCTCATCTTTGGATGAAAGAAATTCAACCCAAGTAAATCGAGAGAAATCATCTACTATCACCAAAGTATACTTTTTACCACTTACACTGATCGTTTGAATAGGTCCAAACAAATCCATGTGAAGTAGTTCAAGTATTCTAGAGGTAGATAGAATGAGGTTTTCTCTTGAACGATGATTTAACTTGTTTACCCATTTGACAAGCGTCACAAAGGCGATCCTTATGAAATGGTCCATTTGGTAATCCCTCTACAAGATTTTGACTTATAAGCTGAGAGATTGTTTTAAAGTTGAGGTGATTCATTTTTCTATGCCATAACCAACCCATTTTAGATTCATTTTTAGCAACAAAGCATGTTGGGTTGTTATCATCTGTTGAACCCCAATCTACCAAATATACGTTGTTAGTTCTTTTACCCTTCAATTTAGTAGTTAGTCTTAGCGTCATTTATATAGCAACAGTCACTTGAGAATATGACTTCAAAGCCTTTATCACAAAATTGACTTATGCTTAATAAATTGTGCTTTAAACCCTCAACATAATAAACATCACTTATCATGATGTTCCCCCTATGCATAGTACCTATACCTTTGGTTTTACGTTTGGAGTTGTCACCAAATACAACCTGAGGACCATTGGCGGCTCGATAGTTGATCAAAAGATCTTTGGAACCAGTCATGTGCCTTGACGATCCACTATCGAAGTACCACACAGATGTATTGGCTCTAGCTCTAGGTACCTGCAATCAAAAGGGAAGTTCTATTTCTATTCAGGTACCCATTGTTGCTTGGGTCCTTTAACATTAGTAACATTGTTAGTTTGAATTAGAACTTTAGAAACCCATACTTGCCTAGTCTTCATTGTAGGAATACTGGCCTTTTTGGGTTTCACAATGTGTTGTGTGTGCTTTTTAGGTGTATAATAATATCCTCGATTATAATAATGATCATAATCGTAGTCATAATCATAATCATCATAGTATCGATAATATGATTTTGACTATCTTGGATATTGACACTGGTATTTCCTTGGCGCTGGCTTGGGTTGCACTTTTGGTGCTGGACGCTTAGATCTTGATTCACAGTGGTCAGGCTTATCTTTAGCCTTTTGAGCGTTTGGATAGACCCGTCTTTGTGAATCATTTGCCTTAACCTTACCCTTGCCTGAGTTAGCTTTGACTTTCTCATTTGGCCTCTTACCATTGTCGCTAGGTTCATTTTGTGTTTGACCTTGTGAACCTTTCTCAACAAGGATAACACCCTTTCCTTTGTTGTTCGCCGTAACATTAGATTTATTAGGTTGTTTACCGAGTTTATCGCATCCTAAACCGGTCTTTTCACCAATAATCTAGTTACTTCAGTTACATTATCCAACTTTCTAGAAGCTTTTGATAATGATGAGATAAGCTGCTCTGATTTAGCAAGTCTAGCGATCAAATCAGCTTCTCTCTTGACTATTATATCAAGATCGTTTTTTAATTGAATAATTTCACTCTCAAGCGATTTGTTCTTCTCAATGCACTGTTGCTGAACTTGCAACTCTGCTTTGAGCGTTACTTTATCTCTTTTGAGTGATGAGATAATAGCGAGATCGTTTTGATATATTTTGGCAGCTTCTTAACATTCATTGTAGTATTCTTTGACTTCGTCAAGTAATTCATCATAAGAGAGAGGAATAGATAATTCATTGATTACCTCAAGAGACGCTTCATCATCTCTGGCTATGAGACATATGAGCACTGAGTCATCTAATGACTCATCATCATCACTACTCTCCTCTGATGATTCTAAATCTTCAGGTGCAGATGCTGATTCTGATTCCGCTAGCAAACCTTGTTGACGAAGGTTGCTCCTGAATTGGTTTCTATCCAAGTAATCCTGCCTTGAGGGCTTGGATACGTTTGGATAAGGGCAATTTACCTGGTAGTGCCCTGGTTTCCTGCAATTATAACAAAGATTAGTTTTCATCTTTTGTTCATTTGTTAACCTTGCAATGTGTGGTTTTGAGACCACTGGAGCTGAGAGATTTTGAGTAGACACTTGGTATTGAACAGGCGCTTGGGGTGAAGGAACAGAATACTGAGGCGCCTGAAACTGTTGTTGCATCGGAGAAGGCGCTTGATATGAACTTTGTCCTTGATTATTGAAAGCTTTTCCTTTCTTTTCATACCTCAAGAACTTCTTGAATCTATTCAGCAAAGCCAACTCCTTTTCCTCATTGATATCTGAATTTTTTCCTTTATTACCCGATTTGCCTTTGATTGATGCTATAAGCGCTCCAGATTCAATCACTAGACTACTCACAACATCACTAGTAGAATTCAACTCGAACTCAAATGCTTTGAGCTCTGAAAAGGCGTCTTCTGGAGTTAGAAGATCCAACATATTTGATTCTCTTATAGCAGTTGTCTTCATCAAGAATTTACTTGGTAAACTTCTAAAGATATTAACCACCATTTCTCGATTCTGTAACTCCATTCCCAACGATGTAAGTTCTGGAACTAGAGCTGTAAATCTTATGTCTAATTGCTCTAAAGTTTCATTGGGTGACATCATAAATCCGTTAAACGTTTCCTTGGCAATGGAAAGTTTGTTCTCTTTAATCTGTGCTAAACCACCACAAATTATAGCCAACTTATCCCATATTTCTTTAGTGGTTTTGCACGACTTGATCTTGTTAAATAGGTTGTCATTATCACCAATAGCCGTATACAGATTGTTACGACCAACATTATCCAAATTAGCTCTTCGACGCTCATCTGGAGACCATTCTTGTTTCAGTTTTTCAACGTAACCATCTGAAGTGTCTTCCGTGGCTCCAGGCGCTCTAGTGACAACTTTGTATATTTTGATTGGCCCATCTGAAATAATATCACACATGTCATCATCACAAGAACAGAGATATGTAAATGCTTTGACTTTCCATGTGTCAAAATTTGACTCTGTCAGTTTGGGAACTTTAGCAAATGCCATGTTTAAAATCTAAAGCAACTAAGTTTGAAAAAGGATCTAAACAAGCAATTATGCTTGGAAATTTTAAAATTTCAACTTTAACCGCTCTGATACCACTTGTTGGTCCCAACTGGCATACGAAAGGGTCTAGAAGGGGGGGGGTTGAATAGACCCTGAAGTCTTTTTCGACTTCAAAAAGTTTTGTATTAAAATGGTTTTGGACGCTTGAGATGCAGACGCTTGACTGAGCGTTTACTTGAAATATAGACGTTTAGGGTAAGCGTCTGATGAAGACTGTTTTTATAAAGTTAACTTAGACTTCAAGATTTAAATACTTTAACCAAGTAGGTTTAAGCGTTCAGTTCTTTAATCAGTGTTAGCACAGTGGAATGATTTTTGTAGTCTTCTTTTTTAAAAGCTTTAGCGTCACAGAAAGTGTATTTAGTTGCTTAGCGTTTGATTAAGTTTTGCTTGATCAGTTTATGATATGACAATATGAAAAACTGAATGTAAAATAAAGAACAATATTTGTAAGGTTCGTTGGGTGGTGTAATCCCAACTACGTCCTTCTTCTCCTTGAACACTTGGAGGCAATCCACTAAAATGATTCTCAAAGAATCACACAGAATCTTCTACAAATTAGGGAGAGATGGATGTCGATGACTTGAGCTCCTTGATCACACAGATTTCTGCTCCAAATCACTTCAATCCCCTTGCTTCTTTCACCCAGAAATATGGCAAGTATCCAACTTCGACTTCACATAGATCGCAAGGCTTGGATAGGGGTTTTTCTAAAAGGTTTGTTTGATTTTGATAAAGTTCAAACAACTAAAAATATCTCAGTAGTAATGTGGGTTTCTCTGAAAAAAATGTTTGAGATATTGGTTGACTGTCTCAGGAATTTGAAGAAAAGCAAAGAGAATGTTTTCTTGAAACTTCTGGCTTTTCTGAGAGTTTTAGGAATGAGACTTCAATGCAACAACAATTCAACTTGATAATTGTTCTCTTTTTTTTTTTGGCTTGTTGTTGAAGTCGTATTTATAGGCATTTTTGGAAAAAGTGTCCGTTTGACACATGCACGAGCGCGTGTCTCTCACTTCCGCGAGTGAACAACTTTTGTCCTTTTTCCTGAAAATCTGCTGCACAAAAGTTGGTGCTGCAGTCTTTGAATAGTTGATAGTCCAATAGGGTGGCTTCTCCGTACGTCTGAAAGTACTTATCACATTTAATGCTCTTATCAGCATTTAATGCATTTAAATTAAATGCCCGTTGACATTTAATACATTGAGAATATTTGCATTAAACTCTTTCTGGACTTAGAAATAAATTCAGGTGAAATCAGTCATTGATAGATGCTTATTCAACCTTGAATCACTTCTTATCCTATAAGGTGACGCTTGATGTAGCTGGTCATTCTAGACGCTTGGAATCTTCATCTTTATTCAGACTTCAGGCGCTTGAGTCTTCAACCTTTACTTCTGATAAACTCACTCAGAACATATCAGACGCTCAGTCTAAGGCAACTTAACCTAACAATCTAGAATAAAAATAAAACAAAGCCTATTACAAATCTAACGCTTCAAAGCTGATAACAAACGTACATATTTTGGGGTCTAACAAAAAGTCCTAATTGTCATCATCAAAACATCTAACATGAAATTCCTAACAAGCCTATGTTTTATTTCTTTTCTATAGTATTTTGTATAGGTTGCTTTTTACAAATGTAAGAGTTAGAAATAGAATAGGCTCAAGGAGAAATTCAAGTCAAGCCAAGAAGATGCAAGAAGAAGATTTGGAAGCTTTAGTGTAGTTTCTTATTTTGTGATTGAGGCATTGGCTTGGCTCAATCTAGGATTATGGTCCATGAATTGGGTGTTGTTAGCTTTGTAGGATTGCTTTCAATTTATTATGATCCATGTTTATAGGCTATGAATAAAATGGATTAATGTGCAAAGTGAGGCCATATAATAATTAAAGTCTCCCACATTCAAAATATTAAGTTGGTAAAGGGTACTGGGTATCCTGCTCTCCACTGAGCTTAGGACAAATTGAAATTATATTTTATATATAATATTGTCCCTAAGCAATGGGGGTTATATATTCAAATATATTTTAGAATTTTCTAAGTGCAAAAAATGTCATTAGTCGAAACAATTTCACCCCACATACCATTAAAAGGTTGCAAGGTGAAATTCAATTGTTAGACTAATAGATAGTCAGTGGGTTAAACTTAATTATTCATAAATCAATATGAACGTTAAAAGGTTGTGATTCGATGAATAATGAGCAAAAGGATTGAGTCATCCATTTGATGGGTTGGTGTTGGATACCACTTTAATAGATTAATTAGGCCATATACCGTTAAAAGATTGCAACCTATTAAACTAGTTAAAGAATTCGATCACCACTACTAAGTCTACCAACGATGACTTCCGAATTCTACCGGTGGGAGTGTGGATTTTCAAAAAATGTAGTAAGAGCCAAGTTTATTTTGAAGTCATTGATTTAAACTTGGAACAACAGTTATGATCAAATCTAATAATTTTATTTACTTGTCTGCAGTTATTTGTTTTTATCTCTCTCACAATGATTATCAACCCCTTATCAATTTTACTTGAAAAGAACACCTTGACTGTTCCTAACTATGTGTACTGGCTTTGTAACCTGAGGAAAGTCCTTAATATGGAGTCACTGGGATATGTGTGTTGGGATCGCGTGGTCTAACCTCGGGGATGCCCGTCGCAGCGGAAGCACGAAATTTAAAAATTCAAATAAAATGCGAGGCATCCCTAAATTAGGGCTGGGCAGACATGGAACTTTCGGATTCAAAAACTCACAAAAGAGAGTTATCGCGTGTTTACTTCTCACTTGACTTGGACAAAAGAGCAAAAGGTTTATATGTATATGGTATTCACAATCTGAAGGTTGCGAAATGATCCATTCATTCAATCTTGTTTGGGCTACGAAGTGGGTCACGTGACTGGTTTGGTATTACCCATTTCCTTTGGATTCCTCTCATTGCCATACGAGACGAATCTAAAGAGTCGCGCTAAAGGATTGATAAAGAAAAACATGAAGGATTTTTTTTATTAAAGACTAGGAGATTTAATTTGTTGGATAAATTAAATATTGTTATTAATTACTTACTCATTAGATGAGATAATTAATTAATTGGTAAGTTTAATTCTTAGTAATTTTCTTGGAGAAATAAATTACTAAATTAATTTATCTAATTAATTTGGTTACTTAATTAATTAATTTATTTATTGAATAAAATAAATAATTAATTAAATAATGAAAATTAATTAAAACACTAGGCCAATCCGGGCTATAGTGGGCGTCCATTTGGACACATGCTGAGGCCTAGTTGGGCGTCCATATGGATGCCTGACATAAGGCTGGTGGGCCTTGTCTTGGTCCATAAATCAAGTGATTTAAATACACATCACTTGTAGGATTTGGCCTAAGTGATTCATAACTCTCTTAGCAATAGAAAAAGAAAATCCTCCCTCTCTCTAAAAGCTCTAGCCGTCGCCCCCTTAGAGGGTAAAAGATGAGTTTTTTCTTCTTCATCAATCTGCGTGATTATTTAGAGACGGAGTATATTCACCATTCGGATCTGACTTCAAGAAATCTTCAAAGAATTCAAGAAGCCTGGATTTCTCAAAAATTGGAGAAGCTAGCTCTGTAGAAGATTTGGAAAATTTCGAAGAGCGCTATTCTCCAACCACTTCGCTTCAACGGGTATGTTTTTACGAATATTTAAATCGAGATAACTACCTATGGGTTATTTATCTTTTGCTCCGTAATTTTTTTCAAAACCCAACAAGAAGCTTAATAGAAAATGTTGAAGATGGATATTTTGGTGGAGTTTGGCATGAAGATAAATACCCGTGTTTAACTGCGTTAAACTGTTGGGATCGGTACAACCTTGAAGATGCCAGTGCAGATGGAAACATAGATTTTAATAAAAATCAAACATTCCCAAATTAGGGCTAGGTAGGCATGGTGTCATCGGATTAAAAAACTAACATAAAGTAAGTTTTCTCGTGTTTACCTCTTGAAAAACTTAATCAGCAACGTTTTTTTAAGCAACTCCCTGCTACATCTCTCCAGATGAACTTGCTCTAGAGCCCCAAATGTTGTGCCTCTAAGATGTATCCAAATCCTAGTGCGTACCCCCGATTATCTCCACCAGTGGTAGCCAAGAGAATATTGAATTTTGGCTCGTGAGAAAAATGGTAAGAATTTATTTAGGTGTTCTTCGTACTCAACTCATGAGTTGGAAGAATTTAGGAGAAAGAAAATGGGGAGAGAATTAAGAGAAAAGATTTTTGAGAAATTGAATCTCTTCAAAGATTAACCATTGTCTTTTCAAAAGATGGAATACGTATATATATAGACTCCACCCAAGTGGAAACACACACACATGTATACACACCTACTTCTCTCATAGAAAGAGGCGTGTATATGCATGTATATATGCATATATATATATATGTATTTTTTTTCCTTTCTCTTTTATTTTCTTCCTTAATTAGTTGGATACCTTTCCAACTAATAAGATAATTTTATATATTTGAGATAATGTCAAATATACCATATCTATCAAACATCTTTAATAATATAATTATAAGATCTTTTCTTTTTAATTAGTCAAACTTAACCAACTAAAAGATCCTATTAAACACATTATAAGATTCATATATATATATATATATATATGGATAAATTACACCCAACCCCCTGTGATCGACCTTATTTTCACTCCACCCCCTATGATAAAAAAATTATCAACCTACCCCCCTTGTAATTTTTAAAATATGTTTTACTGCCTCCCTATGGTGTTTTTGCTTACAAAATTTTATTGAAAGACTCTTATACCCTTGTCCTTTTAAGATATTTACAGAATATAATTTTTCTTTTATTTTTTATTTTATTAATTATTAATTTATTTCTTTAACTATTTATATTTTATTTATTATTTTTTCTTTCTTCATCTTCTTCCCCAACCCCAAAATCTAACCCTAATACAATTCTACCATCTCCAACACGAACTAGCACCACCACCACTAGCCACCGCCACTACCACCGCCACCGCCACTACCACCGCCACCGCCACCACTGCTACCGCCACCACCACTAGCAGCCGCCACTGCTATTGCCACCACCACCACCAGCCGCCGCTGCCGCCACCACCACTACCACCCCTATTTCACCTTCAACCCATTGCCCGCCGCCGCTGCCGCCGCCGTCGCCACTGCCACCACCACCATCACCACCCCTATTTCCCCTTCAACCCATTGCTCATCGCCACCACCACCATCACCACCCCTATTTCCCCTTCAACCCATTGCCCGCCGCCACCTCAAATTCATTTTCAGAAATTTGAGATTGTTCAATTGGAATAGGGTCAACGGAGAGCAAGCTTTAGTAACATTAATCATGAATATATATTATTAATGAACAATAATATTAGTAGCATCTTTTTCACTTTCAGAAATTTGAGACTGTTCATATGAGTAGGGTGAACGGACAGGAGGCTTTACTTACATTAATCAAATTTATTGATTATTCAATTAATGAATAATAGCAATGATAATATTAGTAGTATAATTGTATTATATTGCTAAAATTATTTATGCAAGGGTAGTGTGAATTTGTAGTTTGAAGATGTTGATTTGGAGGTTGAAGATGGTCGATTTGGAGGTTGAAGGTGGTGGATTGTAGGTGGTCACCGGTGGGCTGGTGGCGGCGGTGACTGTTCGTTGGCTGTGAAGCGATGGTGACGGGATACATATATCTATATACATACTTATATATATATATATTACTAATATATATTTTTTAAATATCTTTTATAATTTTAAAATTTTAGAAATATATATTTATTATAAAAATAAGAAATTTAATATCAACCGTTGATATCGATAAAGATCTACAGTTGTAATAAATTGAATTTAGTAAAATATAAGAAATTAATCATAACCATTGATATTTAGGAGATCAGATCAAATGGTTAGCAATTCAGGTGTAAAATAGTCTTTAACTGATGAAAATTCGATAACTAGTCTGATGACACGCAAGTGAAGTAGAGAGTTGAATTGATTCTTTAATTTGTTCACAGGGGGTAAGTTGATATATTTTTTATCACAGGGGGTGGAGTGATAATAAGGTCGATCACATGGGGGTTGGGTGTAATTTACCTTATATATATAGATAGATAGATATAAACTTGGTGAACAAGATAAAAATCTTTCCACCAATTCCACATACACACACACACACACGTACACGTGTACTCTATATATATTTATTTATTTATTTATTTTTCTTTCATCAATTAGTTAATTAGTCTTTCCAAATTTAATATTCCAATATTAAATTATAAGACCATTAATTAATATCATATAATAAATTCCTTTTTCCGATTAAATAAATCCATTTAATTAATCTCTCCATTAATTCACAAAGAATTACTAGCCAATAGGTACTACACTAAGTTATGTGTGTGATCCCTCAGGCTCACTAACAAGCTAGCAATAAGTCTTACCATATGCTAGATTAATTATTCTTAATAATTAACTAGGCCATGGATTAACTTCACCAATTAACCAAAGCACCTATTGGTCGTGGATCGTTGTCTAGCAACGTCGCCACAACTTCCCAGATGTCAACGATGCAAAGCAAATATATTCAGGTTACGATATTCATGTGAGTAAAATTCCTTCATCAGTTTCTCGTCTATGGTTTAGGTATGGCAACGGTCGAACTCTAATAACCTTAGAAACTATGATTGTGTTGTGACATCTAATGATCCAGTCTTCTAAGTCGGGACCACCAATCCCTCTTATAAGACAAATGCTTTGATCAAAGGCTTTCATCGATAATTTAAATTCTAGCAACAACATAGGAAATGTCGGGTACTTGGCCCTGGATGAATCCCTTGACGACTGTCACTTGTTCCACTTTACTATCAGCCTATACCCAACATACACGCAATATGACTCTCCTGGAGTGCACGTGCATATCAAAGCATAGTGGATAGTACCCTTTCCAATGACATCTCAGGTCTAAGGACTAATCACACACTACGAAACCCAAGGACTCTACGTTCGATAGCAGCAACAAGGAATCCTTGCGTAGTCATTCAATTCCACACTTCTCCTAAGTATAAATTTTCATGCGTGTATTGACTCGCCGGCCATTGACAATTGAACACGTCGATCTCTAACAAGAGTTATACACACGAACAAGTCTTCACGAGGCTGGTGATATCCCACATCTCAAAACCTCTATGACTTGGAACATGTTTTAGGATTATGGTCTTTGAGAGCGTTCTATAGATATCCCGACCACTCCCCTACCCATATGTAATCCATTGGATCTTTATTTATACTAACATAAGTAAATGACAATAAAGAAGTATACCATAAAAAAAACATTCAATATATTTAAAACAAGACTGTCATAGTGTTTTACATATAAGATAGTTGAGCCTAGACTATCGCTCGCCGGGCACATAACACTATCATGGACCATCTCACTTGGATGACCTAGAAGATGCATTAGACCATCTCACTTGGATAAATACCCGATCTCAGAATTCCAAGACATGCTCTGGAACATGACATCGATGTTGAGCAAGTTCTATCATTTGAAGCTGACTTAAGTAGTGATAATGATTAGTTTGAAATTGATATAAGATATACTGTTGGTAGTATTCATGGCGGTGGTGGTGGTTGTGATGGACGATGATGATGACAATGATGATGGTGGTGGTTGTGGAAACAATGACGATGGAGGATATAACACCAGAACTAGGAGTGGTTATGGAAGGAGTATTTGTTGGGATTGCGTGATCTAACCCTTGGGATGCCGGTGACAGCGGAAGCACGGAATTTCAAAATTCAAATAAAAATGCGAGGCATCCCCAAATTAGGGCTAGGCAGACATGGTACCATCAGATTAAAAAACTCACAAAGAGAAGTTATTACGTGTTTACCTCTTGAAGAACAAAAAAAAATTGCAACTTCTTTTTAAGCAACTCTCTACTACACCTCTCCGGATTGATTTGTTTTAGCGCCCCAAGTGTGACACCTCTAAGTGTATCCACACCTTAGTTCCTACCCTCGATTATCTCCACCAGTGCTAGCCAAGAGAATATCGAATTTTGGCTTATCGAAAATTGGTAGGAATATATTTTTGGTGTTCTTCTACTCAACACATGAGTTGGAAGAATTACTTGTGAAAGAGGTGGAAGGGAAAAGAAGAAAGAATGTAATCCACAACTCTTAGTTGTGATTAGGGTTGGAATAAATTGCTAACATAAAATATAATATATATACACATGTGGTCATACCATATTTCACACGCCTGTTATATACATATATATATATATATATTACATATATTCCTCACTTAATACAATAATAAATATATTACATATATATATATATATACACACATCTATGTGCATTAAATGCACATAGTTAACTTATATATACTATCATGCACACTCGCGTGTGCCTAGTGTATGTCTATATATATATATATAATCATATATTATATTCCTTCTTTTATAATTCTCTTCCTTAGTTGATTATTCTCACTAATCAACCAACTAGATATTTCCATATATTTGAGATTCTCTCAAATATGCTATATCAAATCTACAATCTCTATGCTAATATATTTACAAGATCTTTCCATATCAATTAGTCATCTAATTTATTAGAATGGATCCTACTAAATATATTACAAGATATATTAAATATATACACATATATATAGCTTGGTGAACAAGATAAAATCTTCCACCAAATCCACATACATATACGCCCATACATGTGTGTATATATATATATATATGCATATAGTTATTCAACTTTTTCACATGTTAATTAACTAGACCACTAATTAATTAATTGGTCTTTCCCAATTTAATATTCTAATACATTAGACTATTATTAATTAAGACCACTTAATTAATTTATTTATTTTCCGATTAATTAATTCCAATTAATTAATCTCTCTATTAATTCAGAAAGAATTAACTAGCTAATAGGTACTACACTAAGTTAACTGTGTGACCTCTTATGCTCATTAACAAGCTAGCAATAAGTATTTTCCCATAGACTAGATTAATTATTCACAATAATTAATTAGGCCTTGGATTAACTTCACCAATTAAGGACTATCTCACACTACGAAACCTAAGGACTCCAAGTTCAACAGAACCAGCAAGGAATCCTTGCGGAATTGTTCAATTCTATACTTCTCCAAAGTATGAATCTTCATGTATGTATTGACTCACCGGCCATTGACAATGGAACACGTCAATCTCTAATAAGAGCTACACACACGAACAAATCTTGACGAGGCCAGTGATATCCCACATCTCTTAACCTCTATGACTTGGAACACGTTTTAGGATTACAGTCTTTGAGAGCGTTCCATAGGTATCACGACCACTCCCCTAACCATAATGTAATCCTTGGAATCTTTATGTATACTAACATAAGTAAATGACAATAAAGAAGCATACCAAACATGTTTGATACGATATAAATGATAAAATTGTTATAGTGTTTATGATCGAGTGTCAAGCCAACAAGTGGCTCGTTGGGCAAACAACACTATCAGTACTGAACTACAAGATTATATGAAGATACGAATGAGTCCATTTATAGGTGAGGATTATTTCACCCAGGCCATGCAAGATAAAGATCACGGATTGTGAAGAGGTGGTCCAGGTATTGGTGCTATTGGAAAACGACATACGGGTAGTGCAAGGTGGATCCCCGACATGAGAATGACATGTTTGATAGTTTTAAATCAATGAGTATTGACACAGAACAAAGCTCAGTTGCTTATGGATCGAGTTCATATAGGTGTCCACCTTGGTTGTATAGTGGGTACCCATCGAATACAATACCACATCAGAACTACTCATATCCTTTGCAACAGGTTTATGTTAATATTCTTGTCGAGTAAGTTGTGCATATTGATGTTCAGGGGGATGCAACACAAGAAGGATATTACCACCATTATAAGCAATACTACTGACATTTATTGTTATAGGCTGAATATTGTCAATATTTAATAAATAACCTATACTTGCAGTATAAAAATGGAGGAATGAGAGAGACCATGGATAGCGATTTTGATCCTTCTAGAAGCTCCATGTGGTTTCAACTTGTACTTGCAGTACTTTGTTTTAATGAAGTTTATATGAGATTTAGTTATTACTTTACTCTAAAATCATATTTATTTTATATTTTTTGTCACTGACTTTAGTCAATTACTTAACATAATTCACTATACATATATATTTTATATATTATATATATAATATTATTTATGTAAAAGATGCATGATTATGGTAATTAAAGTTATCCAAAGTTTTATTGAAAACTTTCAAGTACTTTTATGAATTTCCATGATTTGCTAAATCCTAGAGATTCCCATCAAAATTTCTGTGAATTTACTAATCTCAAATCTACACCAATACCAAAATTTAATACCTTGAGTAAATTTAATAGTATTATGATTTATTTTTAATAAATATGGTTGAAAAATATATGATCTTTCTTAATATTGCAAACTTTAATAATTAAATAAACATTTGAAGCCAATAAACTAGAGAAAAATTGATTAACACAAAATGCTGAACAAAAGTAAATTTAAAGAAGTTAAATCGTTGAATATTAAAAACCTTGTTGAAATAAGCTTGGTGGACTTGCAATCTGTTTGGTCCAGGCTGTTACATGTTTAGCCCGTTTGACTGGTCCAACACGTTGGGTTCAGTTTGGAGTTGACCAATATTTGAGAGGCTATTTTGCAATTATTTGTTGGGACTAAACATCAAAATCAGCTGCCTCGTTCACTTCTCTCTCTCTCTCTCTTTTTTTTTTTTTTAAAACGAAACCACCCTAGCGGGGATGTTATCGGGTGCCTCGTCCCTTCTTTATTTCATAATAAATAAGGAGTGTTAACTCCCTAAAAATCAACACTATGAAAGCAGCGAAATAAGAAATATTAACTCCCTTACACACACAAAGCAACCAAAATAAAAGTAAACAAGGAGTACTATTTCCTTACAAGACACAAAAACAAAACCTATCTCCATCTAAACCGAAAACATGGAAAGTTTATGTTCATCCTGATCCAAGCCATGAGCTGTTTAGGAGCTTCTTCTTCCCAAAGAATAATAGAGTCTTTGTCATTGCATGCTTTGTTTGTCATTAAATCCACCGCCCCGTTTCCTTCCCTGAAAATATGTGTAAATTTAGTGTTCATCTTTGCTCGCATAATACTGATTCATTGAAGAAGGTTTCGTAACACCCAACGACCAAGCGCATCAATAGAAATCAAGTGAATAGTAATCTTAGCATCCACCTCGACCCACACTTGCCTATATCCATTCTCATAACAAAGTTCCAGACCCTTGCATACACCATAAAGTTCTGCAAAGATGTTAGTTGCCTCTCCGATGTAATCTGAAAATGCCAAAATTAACTTCCCACGTTGGTCTCGAATTATTCCGCCTGCTCCCGCCTCGCCCGGGTTCCCTCTCGATGCCCCATCTGTATTAAGTTTGATTCATCCTAGTGAAGGAGGTATCCATTGAACCTTTGTTGACACCAAAGTCGCGACCCGACCAGTCTTGATTCCCAAGTGAGCTGCCATCCATCTCCCTTAAAATTAGTAGCATTAATCAAACCATTTCTATAAAGAAGACGGATATAATGTTTTATCTGCATCCGTATACGAAACTCATTAAATCGAATTCCCTCATGCTTGGATTTATTTCGCTCAAGCCATATAAATCAAGTGATAATTACCGGAAGAAGCATGCGGATTCCATGTGTCTTAACACCCACTCTCCATGATTGCCACCAAATATGTATATTCTCAGTGTTCGAAAGATCAAAATTGCTCAATTAGCAAAAAAAAGAGCCAATCTTTCTAGCACCCTCGCTGTTCAAAAACAAATGTGGCAATGACTCCAAACCTCCTTCCTTACAGCAATGACATTTTGATGCCATAGAAAGCCCTTTATTTTGCATGGTGTTATCCACAGGCAGCCATTTGTTAAGTAGTCTCCATACAAAAATCAAAACATTAGGTCGGATCGATTTATTCCAAATGTCTCTGAATAAATGCATATTATCTGATTTAACCGTCACATGGTCCCATGCACTCTTAATCATGAAATTACCACAGGTAGATAAGCACCATACGACTTCATCTCTTGAACTCGTATCTATAGGCATCGACAGGATCCGCGTAACCAACTCATATGGCAGAAGTCGATCAAGTTTTTCCTAATTCCACGTAGCATCTCTCCAAAATTCCAAAACCTTGGCCATAGAATTATGAGGATCCGATGCAATATGTAGAAGCGGTCCTTCACCAATCCAATTATCAAACTAAAATGATATAGAACCATCTCCTAACTTCCAACCAATATTTCTTTCGGCAATATCCCTTGCCTTTCCTAATCTTTTCCACACCATTGATGCCTCCCTTTAATCGGAGCTACAATAGGATGAGCTTTACTACAATACTTGTCTTGCATGAAACGAGCCCAAAAGGACTGCCCTTCCCAAAGTTTCCACCATAACTCATACTAAAAGCCATTACCATTTCACGCAAGCTTCTCACTCTGAGTCCTCTTTTGTCTTGAGTAGGGACAGAGCCAGGAATTTGAATGAGGGGGGGGTGAAATTGTTGTAATATAGATATACATTTTTTTTGGCAAATAGTCGAAGGAGTGAAAAGGGGGTGCGGGGGGCTACGGTACGCTATATTTGTGGAGGAAAATATAATAAGAAACGAGGTTCAATTACAACTTTTGACATACTTTATACTCTTATATCTCTTTCGTTATAGCCAGAATTTTGGGTTGGAGGGGGGCGAACTCAAAATAAAGGGAAAAAATATGATATTTTTCGATTTTAAGGGGGGGCGAAATCCAAATATCAAAAATTTTGTAAGGTAAAAAAATGATTTTTCAAAATTGAGGGGGGGCGACCGCACCCTCCAGCCCCCCCCCCCCCGGCTCCGTCCCTGGTCTTGAGGGTAGCACGCTATGTCCCATGCCGTCCAATGAGTCTTTCTAATATTCGTGGAAGATCCCAAAAAAATGATTAAAGAGACGCTCAATCCTTTGTGTTACATTGTTTGTCAGCTCAAGAATTTGAAGAAGATATAAAGGCATTGAAAACAAAACACTTTTGATTAGTGTCAATCTTCTCCCTTGTGAAAGAATAGACTTCTCCCTTCCACCGATACGTTTTAATATCTTGTTGATGATAGGTTCAAAAATTGAAGCTCGTTTGTGACCTTTATATAACGGAGCTCCTAAATAAAGGAAAGGGAGTGTTTCCTGATTGAAATCCATGAGTCATTACACTCTTCTAATACAACAAAGAGGTGTTGATTTTCCCTAAATAAATGTAGATTTATCACAATTAACTAATTGCCCAGACAGTTTTTCATAAGTCAACAAAAATTTCCTTAGGTGTGAAAAAGCCCCTTTCGAACTTTTAGTAAATACTAGTAAAGAACACGTGTGTTGCACGTGATTACTTAGATTTAATTTACGAAATAGTATAATTGAAATGAAATTTTGTATAGATTACTTAGATTTTTTTACGAAATAGTATGGTCCAAATTATTTTTATTTTTGTTTTATTTGTTTGAATTTTTCTTGTGCTGATACATTGATAAGATAAGTCGTTGATTGATATGTATTAGTAATAAATAATACTTTACATCTTTGACGACATTTTTTTATAGGTATTAATAAAGCAAAAATTCAACAACTTAAATTTTTTGATACACAACTTCAATTAAAATTAAATTGCAATACTTGATCTCGATGATAGTTTACAATAATTATAAACATTGTACATCGAAAACAATTTAACTTAAAAACATAGAATATAAATAAATAAGGTATAATACTATTTGAAGGCTTCATTAGTCCTTATCTTGTTTGATTTTGATGGACCTCAGTTTCACCTTTTTGTGTTTATATTGCTTAATCATCACTTGTTATGTTGTTTATGTCTCCCTCTCTATTGTACGTCGACTTGTTTCTGATAACTTCTTCCTTATTGTTCGTTGTCAATTGCTTATCTTTACTTGCATTCTTGTCTTCAGATTTTGATATTGTTGTATTTTGAACTTCCTTTGATTCTGTAACAATTTCTTGATTTGCAGTTGCATTCTTCTCCCTTTGATTGTTGTTTTTATTTTTATTTTTTTCTCCTTGCTGATTTCTGGTTGTATTATTTTAATTGCACCCACAATGGGACAAAATATCTCATTGTTCATTTCAGCTTTTCTGTTCAGTGCGATTAGGAAGTGAAATTCCTTTAATGTTTGTAAGCTAAGTGCTTTATAAAACTTTGAATTTTGTTCTCCCTAAATAGATGAATAGTTTAGAAACACAAATCATCAGTTTATATAAGTAATTAATGAAATAAAATGTATGTGTAAAAATGTAAAGATAAAAATTGTAAACCTCTTGGATTGATGATATATATTCTTCTACGGGGCACCCAATGTATAAAGTCGCCGCATCCTCAAACATTGTGACACATGCGATGTCCTCCTCTTGTACCACATTTAGAACCAACCAATATCTTGAAACAATGCAAAATTGTTAATAATTAAATCACTAAAAAAAATTATTTTTTTTGTAATTGATAGTTATATTAGTTTTACCTTGGTGTGGTTTCTATGTTGTCTTCATTACATTTTGTACATTTTTTGGTTCTATAATATTTGGAATGGAAGCAGCACATCTTTTGCATGAAACATACCAAATTGATGATTTGTTGTCCACCCCATCAACTTTTGCCTTGAAACAATAATATGTATCCTATAAAAATCATACAAATTCATTGATTGCACTTAAGTTATTAATTAAAAATTTTGATTAATATTTATTTTTGCTTAATATACCTCCAAAAGTTCATTTCGATTATGAATGATGGCTTTAAGTGTTACTTTCGTGTAAACTTGGGCAAAAGTTATGCAAAATTAATATGTTTATTAAAAATTTATTCAGAAAAACTTTATGTGCTCGACTACATCAGGAACCAAAATATATCATTGGTAAATCAAAAATTAAAACATTTAATAAGGATAAAACCTAATGTGTACATACTCAGAAAATTCAAAATCGAACCATAAATAGATAAGTAATGACCAAAGAAAAATAGAAAATAAATTTTTTTTAAGTGACACAAAACATGAAATATATGAAGTAGATTCTTCATTATTTTTGATATCTTTGTTTTTGAATATCCTTGATATTTTGGATGTATAGTTGTGTTTGAACTTTTGAATTGCAGAATAGACTATGGAAAATTTGTGAATAGTTTTGAAATTGCAATATAAATGGTTACATTCATACATAACATGAGGAAAACAAAATTAATTCATAAATCAGTGAGTCGTTCCAATATTTTCATTAAAATAATATAGAGCACTACTAATGAATATGTACATTACTTAATAACTTGGCCACAAAATATTGCTGAAAACTTATTGAAGCTAAGTAGTTCCACAAATGCTTTTCTATTTTTAGCAGCATAGTCAATACTTCATTGAATATCTTACGTCCTTGGATTTGATTGGAGAAAAGATTGACATCCTAAAAAGAAAATATGTTAGTCATATTCAAATATTAACTTGATTAAAATTAAGTTCATACCTGCTCTGAGAACTTCTTTGTATACAACATTTTTAGTGCATGTGTCTCGTTCAAATTGGTAGTGTCTGGCTTAATCAACAATTTGGTTGTACACATTGCAGTTCCTCTGGATAGTGCGAAGCAAATATAGACCAACATTAAAAATCGTTTGTCCTTGAGCTTTGTTGATTGTTATTGCAAAGCAAAGTCTAACAGGAAACTGTTTTCGCCTGAATTGAAATGGGTAACCGTCAGATTCAGACGGTGAGAGCAGTATTCTAGGTATGAAGACATGTTTTCCTGTATGTTGTCGAAACACAATTTCAGCATCAATCACGTTATGCTTGAACTCTCTACATATCATTCGTGTACCATTGCACAACCCGTTTGATGGATCTAAATTTCTTAAGAGAATTATTGGGCAATTTTTTTTCAATTCCAATTTATAAGGAGGTAGGCCATTTGGAGTTAAAGAGTTCAGAAAATCCTCTTCATAGTTGTTGTTCGTGTCATCAATAGCTTCGTCGAAACTATTAAATATTCTTGCTTATCCAGAAAACATAGAGATCAAATTATCATTCAGTTTGTTAACAATCTCATTCTTAGCTGCTAATATTGCTCTGTTCTTCAACTAATCAGCTGAGTGAGCATTTTTCCTTAGATCTGGGAAGATAGCCATAATAAGATGATTTATTGTTTCTTCTTCGTTTTCATACCCAATAATCATCTCTTTTGGAATTTCAATGTTGCCTTCATTATCAGTTGGTTCCTCACCGTTTCCAACTCTTAGTAAAAACTCACTAAAGTTAGGGTCATCTCTATCTCTCATATTCCTTAACAAAGAAATTCTTTTCATTCTGCTCCACAAATATGATTTCACCAAACTTGCAGATATAATTTGATGAATTGTTGCTTTGGGTCTGAAATCTCCGCCAAAAACAATTACTTTTCCCCCAAAATCCTTTTTATTTCCCATAACGTCCTGAAGTAATTTATCAACATTCTCAATAGCCTATCTTTTTGCCATTGGTGCTTCATCCCATATCAATAGTTGCAGCTCCACTATGTTTGGACATAGTGCATTCACTTGATTCCTTAGCATCTATTGGTATTTTAAACCTTGAATGGGCTACTCTTGATGATGCAGTTGCAAGAGCAATTTGTTTTTTGGATCTCAGATGTGTCAACAATGCACGATATAAAAAAGTTTTTCCGGTTCCCCCTAGCCCATCAATAAAGAAAATCCCACCATTGCCTTTACATATACAATCTATAATATTTGAAAAGGCATCGCGTTGTTCAGCATTTAAATAATGTTATGCTTCATAATCTTCAGACGGTATTTCTATTGACATCTCATCCTTTATCTCTCTTTGAATATCATGATGCATGCTGTCCATATCAATTTCAATGCTTGGAGGATCATATGAGTTTCTACTTTTTTCCATGCTCTCTAAGAAAATATTCTAACTTTTCAAAGTATTTTCAACTTGTAATTCATTCGATGTTCCCGATTGTTTTTTGAAATCCTTAGACATTGCCTCAAAGAATGTATCCCACAAAATCCTTACATCAGTAGGTGCACAATAAACTAAGATGATTGCAAATATTCTTCTTAGTTCATTTGGCATTTCGAAAGTCACTACTTCTTTTAAACATTCAACAATAATTTCATCAGACTCTAGCAATCCTCTTCTTTGTGCAGCTTCTTTGAAACTGGAGATACAAAGTTTCATTTACTATTAGCAAAGATTGAAAAGATGTTGGACCTCTAACATGGTTTAAGAGCATCATAAGATAATATCTTTCTCCTTCAATAGGATTTGCACCATTAATTTTGCCAATTACATCTCCGTTTTTTCTTTCTTTCCATAATTTACCTTGTTTGTCCCATATATAATGCTCGGGAAATTCTCTATAAAGATACTTCCTTGCCTTTTAATTTTTAGAGCACATTGAAAAGTACTCTGTTTTGGAGACATGATCCCATCTCAGAATGTTTTCTAAATTTTGATTCGCCGAATAATGAACACATTGCTGATTTGGGAGATGAAGCTGTAAATTGACAACTGATGGGTATATTTCATTCAAATTAAATTCGAAGATTCTCCACATTGCTCCCACCGAGCATTTTGAAATTGTTTGATTTCATCAACAGATTTTTCGTCATCATTATCAGTGATTTGAAAAGCTACTCTATCATGACCTTTATATATATATTTGTACAAATACTTCACAGCTTGTACCCCTGAACAAATCTCAACATTTATATGACAATTATACCTTGATAAGAGATATGGACTATACGGTACGACCCATTGATTGTTGAATTCAGCCTTATGAACTTTAACAGTCAATCCATTTTTTCTTCTTCTATAGATTGGATATCCATCTTTTCCTTGTATTGTGCTTTCACAATATTGTCATGGGTAGTGAAATTTGCACTTTTCATCAACCATACAAGAATTCTTTAAGTTCTTCTCTCCACAGGGTCCATGCATCATATGTTTACTAGCCAAGTCATGCAGTTCAGGATGCGTCTCTTTATTGGGAAGTTTAGCACAGAAGACCCTGTCAAAATGATCTGGAGTTGTAATTTTATAATCTGACTTCAGAATTATCAGAATATGTGCATGTGGTAACCCTCTTTTTTTAAATTCAACTACAGGCACATGTGCAGCGACCTTTCCAAAGATTTCTTTCTTAAATAATTGATCTTTTAAATCCTGAAGTTTTGCTTTGAAAACTCTTGATGTTAAATCTGGCCGATCTTGAGGTCGTTGACCCTTATACAATTTTTCTTGAATTTCTTTCCACTCAGGATTACAAGTCATTGTAATAAAAAGATCTGGTTTTCCAGATCTTTGTACTAAAGCCAATGGATCAAGATATCTCTGACGCATATCTCTTGGTCCCCCAATAAATGAAGCAGGGAGAACTACACTTTTGCCAATTTCATTTCCTCTACACTTTTCTTTCAAAACACTATTTATTCCTTGGTATAGTTCAGATCTCAGGGTTGATTGGTTTTGTCGATATTAATCTAATCTTGTCGCCTCCAACTTTATATACATGTAAGTTGTATATTGTTGCAATAGTTTTCCAACACAAAGGAGTGTAGATTGACGTGGGTTCCTGATTTGCAGTCTATAACAACTGTATTCTCTACATGAGACTTTTTTATTGCTTTGTTGGGCGACAACTGCAAGTACAAATATAAGTAAAAATTTTGTGAAAATGAATAAAAATCTTTATGTATCTTGAAACTGTTTGAAGAACTTGAAAAAAAAAATGAAATGATTTTTTTGAAGAACAGATATTCCATTTTAGAAAGTTAAAATTTTAAAATGTATGATATTGCGGACAAACTTTTATTAAGTACGTAAAATGACTTCGTACCTTCTTGTGAAATAATTTCCTCCGCCGAAGAAAAGTTTGGTATTCCAGTAGCATCATTAGTATTTGCGTTATCCACTATTACATAATTAATTATTAAAATTTGCGCAAAGTAAAAAGGAATCAATAATATTGATATGAATAGATATTTGTATACATACCTTCTTCTGCTTGGGGACGAATATGATCCATAGAAGGAAATTTTGGTGCTCTAGATCCGTTATTTCCTATTGTATTATTAACTGAAGCATTAGATATGAAGAAGTTTTTTTATTACTGCAAGACTTGAATTATAAAACTTGTGTCCAAAGATGTAAAAACGCATACTTTCTTGTTCTAGAAGAATATAATTATATAGAAAAGATAAATGTATCTTCAACAATAATTTGTGTAGTTTGATTTAATTATAAACATATGTAACTATTATATCAAAATATACTTAATAATTTAGAATAAAAAGAAAAATGAATGCATTTTAATAAGCAAATTGACATGTAGGTAGTATAATTTAACGGGCCTAAAACAAATTAGTGCACATATATGTTTCGTATATATTTGTAAAATACCTTTTTCTTGAGAAATATCACCATCTTCATTAGAGGAGGTAGATGGAGCATGATCAATTTTGAAATGTGCAGCATGTTCTAGAAATAAAGGAAATTTATATGAATATTAGAGAGTCATAAAAAGAGTGAAAATAATTTCAATTTAAAGAAAAATAAAGAAGTGGCTTTTATATAATGTATAAATTTAAATCATTTTATACTGCTTAACCAATAAAAGTACCTTGTTCATGTTCAGGATTACTTGATTGCGCTATCACTAACATGAGTTGAAAGAGTGGAAGAAAGTTTTGGAATATTTTGACGCCACCCTGTTTGACCTTTAGGGAAAAGAATTGGATACTGGAGGGGGTCATAGCATCCATAATAATGCTTTATTCTGTGTCTATGACCTGAGTGAGCATAGACTACAATGTCTCGTTCGAATGGTATGTTCGCATTATTTTCTTCAACCCATATAGTTGCAACTTGATCAGCTGACGAAGAACTATATACTCGTTGATCTAATCTCACATCTTTCAAAATATGAAGTTGAACATTTTTCATTGAACGATAATCTTTTAATCTTCTAAAGATTTTTGCATATGGATTTGCATCCAAAATTTGTATTTGCTTCTTCACAGTAGATTCAGATAAACTCGAATCTTGTATTATCTTCATTCTATTCTCAACCTCGTTATTAGTATCAACAAAATACAACTGGAAAAAGCCTGGACCATCTTCTCTTGGAAATAAACCGGGTAGGTCATGATAACACATTCCTTGTGCTCAAAAAGTGTAGAATCCTTGCCTCGCATATGCGAGCTCTTTATCTAACTCACACCAAATGACGTAAAAGAAAATATGGAATTGAAAGCTCGAATATTTTTTCGGAATTCGACAACTTCTTCTGTTTGTGATGTGAGTAGCTCGTACAATTCATCAGAAACTTCAATGGGTGCAAGCTTTATTTTTCCACTCCCGCAACAAAAATCCAGAGGCTCGTATTCAAATTTTAGAGCACCACAATGTTTGCATTTTAAAACATTTCTCAATTCATGTATCTTAGACGCCACAGGCTCATAAACTGTTGAACCTAAAAGAATGAAACATATAAATCCAGTATAGTTTAGTAGAGTAAGAAGATTGGTTCCATAAATCAAACGTACTGGAAAAAATGTATAACCTTCTGTTTCATATGGAATCATTTGAGCTCCAAGAAGCCATGGAACTTCTACATTTTGATCACTTCGTCTATTGAAGCCTGTAGTTGAGGAGGATGCAAGAATTTTTTGTTCCTTTCGCAATTCATTAACATGTTGGCTATATTCCATTATATTCTGTCGGAATCTGACCGAGGGGTTAAGTGCACATTTATGATAGGTTAGGTTGTCGGGTGCAATTTTTAATAGGTTGGGGGGCAAAGTGCAAATCACCCTATAGGTTGGGGGTGTCCGCTAATAACTCTAAATATAACATTAACCAAATGTGAGGGTGTTGGGAACACATTTTGATAGGCTAGGGGGCAAAGTGCAAAACCCCCATAAGTTGGGGATGTTTGCTTTTATCTCTAAAGACAATTACATGATAAAGAAAGGTGGTAAATATTACTTTGCATAGTTGAGGGGGGTAACTTGTACAAAATTTTGTTAAGGGTGTGTTTGATAACAAATGACATAATTTAGGGTAATGAATTGTACTTTGCCATATCTTAACCCTTAAATTTATTTCTATCATTTATTTTTAACTCTTTTATCTTTTTAAAATAAAATTACATATGAATATTTTAAGTATATCAATTATCCCAAAAAACTTTTTTTCTTCAAATCCATATCTTTATAACGAAATACAAAAAACAATCATGCGGGCGACATGGCTGCATTTCTATTACTGGAAATCCCTCTAGTCTAAAGTCCTCATTTGAATGGAGGTAGGGGTGAAAGACGAACCAAACTACTCGATACTTGACTCGAGCTCGACCACTAAAAGCTCGATTGAGCTTGATTCGTTAATATATCAAACCAAGCTTGAACAACACTTTGTGTTTGATAAGTTTTGAAGCTCGGCTCGATAGTAAAAAATAATAAAAACATGTACAAAAAATCAAACTACTCGAGCTCGGCTCAACTTTGAAACTCGATTGTATTTCAAACAAGTTTGAACAACATCTCATTGGACTTGGCTCATTTACACCCCTAAATGGAGGATAACTCTGAAGTAATTATAATTTAAAAATATCAGAGTTCTCTGAATTTAGAAACTTCGCATGCAATAGTTAAATCATTTACCATGCGAACATAAAAAATTGTGGAAATTGTGTATTTGCAGCTCTATGCTTCATTTATAGTCCAAGTTTCATGCATTGAACATCTCTCACTCAACGTAATATATCTTCCCAGATAAAAGCCATAGGTCATTTAAGATATAATGAAATTTATATTTGTAAATTGCATTATGTTTGTGTTTGAATGAATGGCGTTAAAGAATAGAAACCAGATCATTGATATTTAGCTTAATTTTCTAAATGTCAATAGAATGTTTCTTCTCATTGGTTAGATCAACTATTGAGAGGTTTCATTTGTTAAATTGCATATGTTTTAGTGGAGTAGCTTCATAGATGATTATTTGGCTTATATATGCTTGATGGAAATCATGGGGACAAATTCGATGAAGTTAGAGAACAATCTCTTCTCTATAAAAACATATCTCGACACATGTGCAAGTGAGAAGTCTTGATTCTATCTAATATTAGATTAGATTATTGTAGGTAATTCAACTGCAGAGTTTTAATATAACTATACATATTATAATTGTAAATATCTGCACTTTATTATTATTGTTATTATTATTATTATTATTATTATTATTATTTTACTCTCTTGCCCTTAAAAAATTGAATTACATAAAGATATTTTAGGAAGGTCAAAAATTTCAAAAACAACTCGTACTTTTATAATACACAGATAGATAGATAGATAGATAATTGTTTACACCACAATTCTACAACTAAACTACCGCGTATAAAAATTTTGGCGATCTCAATTCTCAAGAATAAAAAAAACAAAGTCCAAAAACTAACACACTATTTTAATCAGAAATCAAAACATGCCAGAAAAAATCGAGAATTTGCAGTAAATATGTGAAATGATGGCCAAGATAATACATCAAATTACTAAGTTTATACCTGTAAACCAGTAGTTAGCCTCATTTACAAGCTTATACATAAATGAAAACATATCAGATCAGTTTTGATTCACTCTATACATTTTCAGCAGTTGCAGCCTCTTCCATAAATATAATTGGAATCCTCTAGTAAGAGAAGCGAGAGACATTTAACACTAAATGACATCATTATAAGAGTTAGTTAATATAAACGCCTAACTAAATTAAGTACCCTACGTTTTTGTACAACTAAATAAAAATATGATGATAAATAAGAGTTGTACTTAAGACTTCAGTCGAAAGAATCGAGACATAGATAAGCCACTCATAAAATTTCAAAGGTGAGAACACACACAAAACCAACAAAATGGAAAAGATGGACAATAAATTACAATGGATGTTTAGCCATTTACAAGTCATTTTTATTGAGTAGCTCGGTATTTATTCAATAGTAATATATACTAACATGATTAATTGTTTTTATTTTTTTCATTCTTATAAGGATCATGTGAATATAGGTTGAGAAACCAGAATAGAAAAGATCATTATAATATCAAAATCTCGGTAAAATAGGACCAACACTACCATCACGTAAAAGAAACCCAAGAGACAGCAATTCTTCTTCTTCCTTTTCTCTTTTACTCAAAATTAACTGAAATCTTATTGCACCAATATCGAATCGTTTGGTACAATAGGACAATGAAAATCGGGAAGATCATCACAATCTCCCTCTAAAGATAAAGCAACCTTTGCCAATGAGTGTGTTGCGGCATTTACCTTGACGTATAACTAACTTCAAGATAATATGTACAAAAGAGTGCTGCAAATTCTTTACATCTAAAATGAGTTTGCCTATGTGTGAATGGTCTTGTTCCATGTTCTGTAAGCTTTGAACCAAATTCAAGCAATCTACTCTTCCACTCTATTCCATCCCTTAGCAATTGCCCATTGAACAGCCATTTGAGAGCAACAACTTCAGCATGGCCTGCCTCCCTTCTTCTTCTTCTTCCCCCCTTTTTTTATGACAAACATGTCGACAGGGAAAGTTTGTTCCTACAGTCTAATAGAACAAGAAAAACATTTGATAAGCTTTGCAAGGAAAAGTTAGTACAGAAAATCATAAGTTGAAGACAAAGTAATATACCATGCATGTTTCATTTTAATTAATTATGTGAGTTCTTCAATGAAGTAGTGAAAAGATTTGGAAAAGAAACTTACACAGGCAGATGCATAATTCGAAGTGGCTGACAAGAATTTTTATTGATCGAAGGAAGGAAGGACACCCCCCTCCCCCCCAACCAATCAACCATTTATTCGATCCGAATACAACATCATTGAATACTTGAATTTGTATGATTACAAAACAAATAACCAAAGAAAAAGAGAAAGAAAAAGTCTAAATATAATGTTCAAATTACACGGGCAAGGAAAATATTTTCCTTACTTATTTCCTCACTAAAATAGACGGTCCAAAAAAGAATACTAACCTCCATCTTTCTCTGAATTTTTCCTTCACCTTCAGCTTCAATGCCATCCAATTTAAGCAGCTGCCTCATAAGCATCTCAGTCAGATAAATAATTTCCTTATCATCTCAATCAGATAAATAAGTTCCACTATCTACAACACCTTGCAATGCATAAACCTACAGTCGGATAATAAAATGCCACCTTCAGCCATACCAAAAGCCTCTGGGAATCAAATTGATACATTGAACTTACTTTGAATTATTCAATTCAAGTCCATGCACCTTTATTTAATAATTTTTTTTCATTATCAAAGGGGAATTAATATGGGGTTATTTTAGTCTTAACAAAAAAGTTAAGAAATGTAAATCATTTCATAAGATTCACACTTTTAGAATAGTTAAGATAAGATGATAACATCATTGGCATAAGCTAGGTGACTAAACTTGAACCCTCCACCATTGTCATACCACATGTTAGGGTGTTGATCAAATAAATTTTTCAAACCTCGGGATTAAAATTCCGCTGCAAGAATAAATAATGCCGGTGATAAGGAGTCACCCTGCCGCAGGCCCTGAGATGATTTAAGGAAGCCAACTCCCTCGCAATTTATAAGAACAATGAACAAGCAATTTTCCACCACATTTTTAAGCCATAAAATCCATTTTTTATGGAACCCCAATTTCTCTAACAACGGAATATAAGAATTGCCAATTAACTCGATCATATGCTTTCGCCATATCGCGTTTAAGCATAATATTATGACATCCTCTTTTTCGCCTAATCTCATGGCACAACTCCTGAGCCAAGAGGATATTATCCACTATATTTCTCCCTTTTATGAATCATGTTTGACAAGGTGATATAACCTTATGGAGGATACTCGAAATCCTATTGGCCATTATTTTAGTTATCACTTTATTACTAACATTGCAAAGGCTTATCGGCCTCAAATCCTTCCACATTGTTGGAGAATCCATCTTGGGAATCAAGGATATAGTGTTGTCCGTGTACCCCCTATGCAAAGGTGTGCCCGAGGAAAAATCTAAAATAGCCTCCATTGAATCTTCCCCGATGATGTCCCAGCAGTGTTGATAAAAAAAGAGAAGAAAATCCGTCTGGTCGAGCTACACTATTTGAAATAATACTCCACACTGCTAGCTTTAATTCATCCATTGACGGTGGTAAACAAATTTCCTGCCGATTCGATTCCGTCAATATTGTAGGGATATTTGAAAAATCAGCATTATCTAGCATCAAATTATCTCCAACAAACACCTTTTCAAAGTATACAGCAGCAGAGTTACAGATATCTTCAGGGTCCGAGAGATCCCTATCATTATCACGAATACAATGAATCTGCCCCTTACTTCTTTTCCTTTTCACCCATGCATGATAAAATTTAATTTTGCGTTCTCCCTCTGTTAACCAATTGCATGCAGCTTTTTGTCGCCAATATTCCTCTTCGATCGAGAGTTTTTGAGCAAAGACCGCTAAGGATTTGTTCATAGAACATAAATTCTCCGTAGAGGGATTAATATCAAAATCATGTTCGCATTTTCTCGCCTCCTCCTCTGCTAGGTGGACCGCTTCAAACACGTTGCCAAAGATCTCTTTGTTTACACCCAAAATGAAGTGGGCTTTGCCAGATAAGACAGCCTAAACCATCCTTTATCCGAAGATGGGCTTGAAATAAAATATCTCATACAGCCAAGACTAATTCGAAGATGGGATCAAATCAAACAAGCCCAATTAAAGTCATTGGATCAGTAAAATACGAAATGGGCTCGATGGGATCCAAATCTGAAGGCGAATCCAAAAAGGAGGAAGTTACCCAGTTCAAAGACGCGCCAATAAAGGAAATTTAAAAGTACGGTTGGAAAGCAGTTTTCGGCCATGATGAACGTGGGTACGTGATAAAAGCAAAGCCAGGAGAAGAAAGAAAAAAAGACAGACAAAAATTTCATCAACTCTGCTTTTATCTTTTCTCTCTAGGAGTAGGCATAATTAGGAGTAGTCGGTAGCATAGATTAGCAGTAGAAGCGTAGATCTAGTAGAATCGATATTTGGTGATCTTGTTTGAGTTTATCAAGTTGCTCGAGCAGGCTGTTTGTATCCAATTGGAGATCAATATGGAGGTATCATGTTTATCTTTTTATCAGATTTAAATATTTGATAGATAAATTTTATATCTGGACTTGGAAAATCAATTCCCTTTTTTTTTTGTTTAATTTCCTTTCATCGAATAATTGCGGTCCGAACAACTAAATTAAACAACACATTGAAGTGTTAATGTCTGAACCACCGTCTAGCGTATCAAGCTCAAACGTGGGGGTTGTTAGATAATTCTAAGTGGAGAATTATCACGGGGCTCGAATCAATCATATTGATTCATCCCTATTCAATTTGTTTTTATCCGGCAACACTCTTTGTTCCATGTTTTAAGAGTGCCTTTAAGCCGAACAAGTTTTCAGTTAAAATTCTCCAAAGCATACAATACATCGGCTCACTCCAAGATTGTTCCACAACCTTCTTAAAGATCTCATGTCGAGTCCAATAATTCAAGAATCTAAAAGATGATGGTCGAATGTGAACGTTATCTTTTATAGACACCAATAGGGGATTGAGAGCCGAGTGTTTAGATCGTAATAAGTGACTGACATGAGTTGACGGGTATAACTCATGGCACGCCCTACAGTATAGAACTCGATCTAGCCTTTTAAAAACCCCACGTTTCGCGTGCCAAGTGAACAGACTTCCTTCATAATCCGCACCAATCGACTCACAGTCCAAAATCATGTTACCGAAATCCTCCATGGATCAACGTTTAGGAGCAGCACCACCTTTTTTCCTCCTCGGCATTCAAAATAACGTTAAAGTCGCCCCCAACAATCTATGGCTCTCCTATGGATTCACTTTACGTAGACCACCCCATAGGAGTTGTCTTTCTTCTTTAGTGCACTTAGCATGCACCCATGAACAATATATAGGATTCGGAAGAAGCGTGGACCAAATACATACATGCAAAAATTGATCGTGATTAGCCAACACTTCAACATTAAAATCATCATGAAAAAGAAACCAAATATGGTTATTACAATTATTTACAATATTATTAAAACCAAAATCACAACTAACTTGAAAATTATCTAGAGCAATTTTGGTTCAATAAGAACTAAAAAATTTAAATCATACCTCCTACATATCCTGCGAACCTGAGCTACCGATTTCCTGTTCCCTATCCCCTGGGCATTCCATATTGTCATATTAATCATTGGACAACACATGAGGAGTTAACTTTGGTCTGTCTTGTCATCATTCTAGTTATCACTAATAACTTAACATTTGAATCTTTTAACGGATATTTCCCATCAAGAGATGAAGCCCTTCTATGATGCCTAGAAGTAACTTCCTGCCAAGCATCATCCACCGTTTCTGTTTCTTCCGAATCCACAAAAATACCATCCCTATCTGGCACATCAACCTCTTTTCCAAGATCTAGGAGCATGAATCTCCTATATTCTTCTTCTCCCGACGATGGTGGTCCAAGCACCGTTCTTTCTCTTTTCTTTATCAAATCAAACATGTAACCCCTCTTCTTGAGCGTTCTCATGGTGTTTCTTGGATGTCATCAATAGAGTCACTCACTCTTGTGCTATTTTCATTAGTTTCTCTATTTTCTTTACCATTTTTTCTTGATTTTCTTGTGTCCAAGCTGCCACGTGCAGATTCTTAAGGCATTTGATCATCATGGTCAATATTTTGATTAGTATTCAAACTTTCTACCCTAGTATTTTCCTCATAACCCTTTGATGCTGATTTCATATCCATTTTGGTTCCCTCTACTTCCACATCTTTGTCCATACCCGGCTACGTATTCCTAGAGAGAATTCGAATTGGAGATGTGTTTTGATCTCCTACTGAATGTACAATTGATCCCTCATCTGAACCCACAATTAGTTTCTTTCCTCTTTTTATGTCTAATTTACGTCAAAGATCCTCTCCATCTCCCTCCTAATCCTGTTTTTGTAATTATTCCTTATTCTCTTCATTATAATTTTCATTCTTTTCTTTATTGGCAAAACAAGCTACCATCGAATTTCCTTAGGTATCCCCTCATATTGCACATTAAAAAGTTTAGTTTTCCCATCAATTTGAATCGGGATGTCATGTTGTAACTTTTCAAGAACATTGATTTCCACACACATTCTAGCCACCGCAGGATTTTCAATTTCCATCATCGCCTCATCAAGTTTTAAGGGCTTTCCAATTAAACTTGTGACATGATATAAAAACTGGCGATGAAACCAAAGTGGTCTAAGACAAAGACCTTGATCCGAATCGGCATGATCGGAGATTCCTCAGTAGGATCAAAATCGGACGTCCACTTCAACACCCGCATTGGAAACCCGTCAAAGTACCACACTTGCTTCATCCAAACCCTAGCATAATCATTCGGATTGAACAAACGAATCCACACATGTTTGTGATCCAAATCCCGATAAATTTTGAGTCTATCCCTGGAATAAAGGCCTTTTTGGCTGCTTTCGCAGCCAATTCAAGAGGTCGGGGATTGGCTTTCAGTTTTTTTTGCAAAAGTATGTATTATGGGCGTGGAGGAGGTGGCGGCTGGACCTATGTGGTCCGCCGTCCACGGAAGTGCGATATTGGAAACCTAAACTCAAATCGCCAAAGCGTCTGTTAAACAAAAAATCGATAATCTTGTTCTCTTCTCTTACATTCAAAAGATTAGATTTTCTTTCTCTGCAATTGACGCCTTCTTTTTACTAGAGTCCTTCAGCTATTGTTGGTCAATAATTAGCCTATTTTTTAAGTTTTAGTCTTCACTAAAAAGAGTTTATATTTCTTTCCCTTTTTTCGTTGTATTACTAATTAGGGTGTATTTGTCCCTTTCTTTTCTGTTGATCCTTTTCAGTTTCCTGTAAGTTTCAATCTTGTTCTTCAATAAAATGCATCTTTTCATTTTTTAACAAACTTAGATAATATCCGATGTTTCAAATGGGACTATTGGATGAGGGACTATAACTAATTTTATAATAGATGACTTACATATTTATCTGGTTACATTATGTATTTTAGATAATCTATCATCCATTTTAAATTTGTTTTTCTAGCTCAACAACACAATCATATTCTTCGCATCCCAATTCAACCAAATTATCGTCAATGTACTTCTCTTGATATTCAAATAAAATGTGGGTCATTTTTCAATTGTTGAATAATAAGTGAAATTGGAGCGTGATTATATTGTACTTATAGGAGCGTAAATTAATCTAAGCCCTATGAAATATTGAAACACTTGGTCATGATAACTGTCAAATGTCAATTCTTTATCGGTTGAGGACTAGACATGATCATTAATAGTCATTGTAGACTATTTTTTTAAATTGTAAAAGTTATAATAATAATTAGTTAATCATTATCTGTCCGCATAGATGTCTTACTTTTGAATATAAATATATCTACAACATCGTATCGCTCGTGCTATGCACATAACTCACAAAAGAAACCATATCTTTATCAATTTTTGGATGATATGTAACGATGGTAAAATTCTTCAGTTAGATAATATCACGTGATTGACCACGTGGGGAGGAAATTCGGTCCAACTCATGACAAACTAGGTTGGGGGTTGACGAATTTATAAATCGCACTCACTTTTAAGTTAGCTGTCTACGTAGCTGATGAAATGGGATCAAGTCAGTTCATAGTTCTATAATAAAATTACTCTCAGAAGTAACCAGTGAATTTTTTTCTGAGAGAGTAGATAATGAATGTCATCAGCTCCTTTGGGGGTATATATAGGACTGATGGTGGTCTATGGGCCGAGGCTTGACCATTGGCTCATTTGCCAATTTATTAGATCCATTACCTGGCCCTTCTATATTGAAATAGCTTTATTCCTTTTATAGCCTCTTCAACATAGCAGGCTATATTCGCAATGGGTCGTCAGCCCTATGGGCTTGACTACCATACCAACCGCGAACTTGATCCACCGTTAGCGCCCCGGCCCTAGTCGGGGTCGATTAATTATCATAATGCCTCTAGACATTTTTGGTGTACATCATAATGCCCCCCACTCTCGGGTGTATCATATTTGATACCCCGAAGTAGAAATATGTATGGGTGTATGGCAAACTTCGTCGCCTTGGGGGGTCTAATGAGTCACCCCTTTGAAGGGGGATATCTTAAGTGTTATCTTGAGGCAATATAGGTGTCGACTTAAGACAACACCCGTAGCTACCTCGAGGTCTGACACCTCGGGGTCGAGCACCTCGAGGTCGGATACGTTGCAATGCTAAAGCGTGTGAGGTATCTCGATTTGGGAATGCGTTGGGAGATCTTAAGTTATGAACCTCTACCCCACTTGACTAATAACCTCAGAGGGGTGATCAAGTTAGCTGACAGGGCAATTTAGAATAATTTTTAGTTGGTTAGATGTGCTTCAAGCATAGCTTTTCTCGTGAGACGCACCTCATAATGAGGCGTATGCCCGGCTAAAGGGAGGCTTGTGCCTCACCCATAGGAAGTTTGTCGTCTCAGAGGAGACTTAGAATTTTGAGGCCTCTATCCAGGGTTTTAGCATCCCGGAGGGGACATGGAAGTTATTAGATGGGCCTTTGCCTCGAGATGAGGAGGCAAGGGTTATCGACTTGTTGCGAGGGGATAAGAGCTTTTGATACTAGGTGAGAATGCAAGGTCCTTTGCCTCGAGGCGAGGGGGCGAAGGCCTTAGTTCTATGGAGAGTAGGTAAGGTCCTTTGCCTCTAGGTGAGGAGGTAAGGTTATTGGCCTCTAGGTGCAATGATGAGGTCCCTCATTGCAATGGTAGATCTATTTTCTATGATCTTTTATGCTTGTTGGATGTTTTCTTATGTAACACCCATGAAGTAGGTAGGACCCCATGTCAAACAAAAATTTGTTAACTCACTAGGTAGGACATTCCCCACCTTCGAAAGGGATTTTGGTAGTGAGCGGGTGTATCACCCGTATGCAATGAGAGGGTCGCCTCGCAACTACTCCTGATGGCCTCCTAAGGAGCCTCACGGTGCATCGAGGTGCTCAGCCCCGCGGTTGGGTACAGCGAGCCACAATGTGCCTCGAGCAACTTGGCCTTGTGGCTTGGTGGCTCGCAGCGCGGCAAGCCTCGTGGCTTGGTGCCGCAAGGTGGTGCCTCGTAGCTGTGTTCTAAGAGACATAGTGCCTTTAGGCCCTAGGCCTTGCGACCTAGTGCCACGAGGCACTAGGCCCCCCGGCTGGGTGTCGCAAGGCAACGTGTCGCATTGCCTCACAGAATGTTGCCTTAGGGATTTTTCCCGAGGTTTCTTGCCTCTGGGTAATTCCTCCTGGTCATCATTACTTAGACTCATTTTTCCCCTTTTAAGTCTTGTGGTATATTTTATAAGTCCAAAACTAGGAGATAAGAAGTGTATTGTACTATGCGGATTCATGAGCTCTAGCGGGTGTACCCCGTGGCTTCATGAGCACCAGGCCAATTACTTAATTATTCTTATCCTATGGCTTCATGTGTGCTAGCAGGGTGTGTTGTGCCGAGCGGCCTCATGGGCGCTAGCGGGGTGTTTAATCACAGATGTGAACGTCTTTTTGAAGATTCTCAACGTGTATATATTTATCTATTATGTATACCCACCCCTGTAGAGGGGTATTTTATTTCGAGATTTGTAACCTGCTAGGTAGATGAACATCCACTCATAGGAGTTGAATTAAGGTGGGTGTTAGGCCCTATACGCCGAGGGGTGACACGTGACGACCCCCGGAGAGGCTGCTTCACGGTGTCTGCAAAGCATGTTGCCTCAGGGCGCCCTCTTTCAGGGCACTGTCCCAGGGCTTATTGCCTCAGGGGTTTTTAGTGGAGATGATTTGTGGCTTTCTTACATGCTTTATGTATATAACCATGTACTTTGTCTCATGATCATTTTTTCTTGTATAACTAAGAGCTAGTCGCATGTTAGCAGCATTTTTGATATTGACTTAGCATTAGCGCATTTGTGAGCTACTCATTAGCCCTTCATTGGCTTTGAGTAAGCCTTATATTTTTCTAACCTCGTTGCCTCATGAGCTTTGGTGGGGTGCCCATGGTAGCGTTACTTGTTAGCCCCATGTGATGCCAATGGTGGCATTACTATGCCCATGGTACGTTCTCCACTGCCAATGGTGGCACTACTATGCTCATGACACGTTTTCTATGGAGCCTCAACCCCTCTCAATTCTGCTAAAGGGATTGTAAGGTGGACAAGCCTCATTTGAGCCTTTGCTAGCTTAATGGATTTTCATTGTTCCACCTATATTGACCGCTAATGGGGTCGTGAGTTATTAAATACAGCCTCAATTGGAAAAAATTTAGTTCCAAAGGGCTATGTGGGAATGTTATTTTCTTCTTCAAATACTTACGTAAATAAGCCTCATGAGCTTTATAGGACGTTGCGGGTGCTTTTGAAGAACCTCTTATTGGCGCGACTTGAGCGTTAGTCACTAGCGCCACTTACTTATAAAAACACTAGCTACAAATATTGGCTAGCTACTCTACCTACTTGCCCCTCACTCCTTAGTGTTTTTGTGTGATAAACATCTTATGGAGTAAGGCTTGTACAAGGTTGAGGGCATTTTTTATTAGTGAATAGTCAATTGAGAGCTTGATTTTGCCCTTTATTCACTTCTTCAAATGGGCGACGTATTTTGTGGCATGGTTCTTTATGACCACGTTATGTTTTGGAGCTTGAGTTGCTCTCCCTTTTTTTTTAGTGTGACATTGGTCATCACTTAGTTTTAGTTGTATAATCTTGGTCCAAAACCTTAGTGGGAGGGAGGATCTTTTTGTGGAGCCTCGACCTCTCTTGGTAGTGCTGGAGGACTATTAGGTGGATAATCCTCATTCAAGTCTTTGGCAGCTCGGAAGATTTTTGTTGTTCCGCCCATATTGACCTCTAAAGGGGGTCTTATTTACTTTAATAATGCCTCTATTGGAGGCTTTTAGCTACTAGCGCTAGCTGTTCTTTTGTATCTTCACTCCTTGCCCCCCTACTCCTCAATATGTGAAACATATTCAGGAGTAAGTTAGAAAGGGGTGTACCTGGGAGTTAAACTTCCCTCTTGTAGGTTTACCGATGCTGAGAGTTCTTTGCATAGCGTATAGTGTTTCACTAATAACGAGAGCACTAGACTCTATTTGTTGAGTGTCGACCCTTGTGAATTTTAGGCCTAGCGTTGCGGCTTTTTCACTCGGGTGACATTTTTCTTTGTGTAAACGCTGTTGCGCAATTATTTGTTTGCCTTTTTCATGGCTGTTTGAAAATGTTTATTTTTCGGAGGAGGGGGTGTTAGTTTTGGTACTATTAGATGTCATATATTTGACCCGACATCCAATTTTTAAGGTATTAGTGCCCCCATTCCCTATGATTTTTAGAATTTTAGGAGGCTTAAATAGCCATAAGTGTTGCTTACTTATGGCATAAGGTGAATTATCACGCTAGCCATTTTGATATGATCTCGGTCCAGAGTCCATGTCAAAGGGAGGGTAGTTTTTCAAGCCTCATTCCCTCTCGGTACTACTGGAAGGATCATAAGGTGTGTTAGCCTCAACCGAGCTCTCAGGGGGTTCGGGGGGCTTTTGTTGCTCCACCTATATTAGCCTCGAAAAGGGGCTTTAAGTTTTTTAGTAGCTTCAGTCGGAAACATTTATTCCGAGGAGCATTTTTGGCTGTTGTTAAATCACCCATTCATTAGTGACATACACATTAATAAGTGATGTGATAACACATTATAACATAAACTTAACATACACAGCATTAGGAAGGGAAAGGTGCCTTGGGGCACTTAACATGCATATAGCTAAAATCCCGAAATATCCAACCAAATTCAAAAAGCACAGGGGTGCACATAGGCACCTCAAAACTAAAATGTACGGGGGTGCACATAGGCACCTCAAAATTTGAGTAACGGTAGGTTGTGCTAGTGAGCACTTCTACTCAACACTTGGCTCATGGCCAACTCGAAAATGTTCAATTGTAATATAGTAAGTAAGATAGTTTTTTGAAGCTTTTTGTTACCTGCTGATGCCTCATTGGGCATAACATCTTGTTAATTTGGGGGGGGGGGGAGTATCCCCTTGGGGTGGTCCTCTCGTTCTTGGCCTTCATTCTCGGCTCTCCCTTCGCCACAACTGGTTCTTTGTTCGATCTTTGCTGGCTCCATGGCCTTTGCTAATATAACTTGAAGAACGCAAGGGCTCTTTTTCATAGTGATGGGTACCGTCGGGTACTTGAGACATGTTGTTCCTCCTTAGAGTGACTCAAAGTGATTTTTGCCCTCCTTGAAGGTGGCTATCCGTGAACATGCTATCCAAGCACTGACTGGTTAGGTCTTACCCCCAAGTGATCTTTCTCTTATGAGATCAAGTTTATTAATATTTGTTTCCCCTTGTCACCGAGATCCAAGTTGTCATGCTTCCTTCTAGGTTTCTTCAATGCGTTAGCGCAGCACTCTCTTGCTACCTTCACATTGCCTACAGCTTTCCCCATTACTATAAGGGTGGGAAATTTAACCTTCATATAAAAGGTGGATATGACGGCTTGGAATAGGCATAAGCTCGGCCTCCCTAAAATGATGTTGTATGCGGAGAGGGATTTGACCACCAAGAACTTCACTATCTTAGTTAAGCAGGCGGAAAATGCCCCCAAATATATTGGTAGAGACACCTCCCCTAATGCTTTCACTATCTCACTTGTGAATCCAGTGAGGGGGTGTTAGCCGCTTGAAGCTGCGCATTGTCAACCTTAAGTTGGGTGAAAGCATTGTAAAAGATGATGTCTGCTGAGCTCCCGCTATCAACTAGAATCTTTTTCACCCAAAAGTTGGAGAAGGTCGCCGAAATCACTAAGGCATCATTCACCAATGGGATGTTGTTTTCTAGGTCTTATAGTCCAAACTCTCTGGTTTGCGTCTTCTGCTCTACTTGATTCACTTGTCCTCCCCGCGGGGAGCTGATGGCATGTTGCCCGGTAGCAGCTCTCAGTGAAGTTTTCCTTGAGGTCGTGGAGTCTTCCCCTGCCGGGTCTCCCAAAATTACCCCTATGATCCCATTCACAAGGGCGTTGTCCATATTCAAGTTCACCCTGGTGGGGTTGCCTTTGCCTCCATCTCTTCCTCGCGGTCCCGAGGGGTCTTGGGTGGTCGCCTCGTACAGTGCTACTACCTCTTGCAAGTAGCCCCTCTTGATGAGCTTTTAATTTCCACCCGCGGATGGTGGCACTCTTCAGTAGTGTGACCTTTGTCACGGTGGAACCTACATTACTTATTTGATTTTAGTCGGTTGGGGTTATTTTTCATCTTCTTAGGCCACTGGACAATGCCTTGCTGCTCAGCAATAGCCAAAACTTGCTCCAGCGGGAGTGTAAAGGGGATATAATTAGTGAACCCCGAAGGAGGCATGTGCTTGCGCTCCTTTGACTATGGTATCTTGTCATCCGCCCTGACTTTTCTCTTATTGCCACTGCCCTCTTGCTTTATCGGGCCTACTATATCTTCGATTCTTATATATTTCTCAGCTCTAGCTAACAGCACCTCCATAGTCGACGGCGGCTTCCCAGTTATAGACTTTTTAAACCTACTATTGCGTAAGTTCATCTGCATTATTCCTACTAGAAACTAATGGTTGACGTGCGATATCTCAGACACCGCTATGGAGAATCACTACACATACTCTCGTAAAGACTCACCATCTTTTTGCACCACCGTGAATAGTAAAGATGTTGTCTTGGGATATTTATGGAAAATTGGTTAAGGAAGCGATGGGTCAGCTGCTCGAAGCCAGTTATGGTACCAACAGACAATTGATTGAACCAGCTAAGCGCCGTCACGAGAGAGTGGTTCCAAAAATTTTATAGTAGGCTGCATCGCTGACGTCATACATGTCAGCTATGGCATTGAACTTGTCAACATGCTCTTAAGGGTCTCCAGCTCCCTCATATTCATTCAAGTAGGTATCTTAAGTTCTTGTGGTAAAGATTCTGCTAAAATTGCCTAGCAGAAAGGACTTCTCTTAGGGGGAGCTACAACTAATGGTACCAGCTGCATATCCTCGTATCTTCTATGGTCATCTAACCTTTCATCACGGAGGGTCACGTCTACGTCGGCCTTCGAGCCTTGGCAAGGTCTCTTAGGGGGTCAAGGATGCTCGACCTCTACGTGGTGACCTTGGAGGCATTGGTCTTCGGTCTCTTCCCTGCGGTGGCCTCTCGTGAGGTGAGACCACGCTATTTTCTTCGCTTTCGCGCGCTACCCCATTCACAGAAGAGTTGGATCACCTTGATTCAATCCCGCCGGATGTCAAGGATTCTTGGCCTCGGCGGGGGGATTGGCTAGGTTTAACTCGCTGGAGGCAACTCTTTCCATGAGGCTCTTAGCCACTAGGAACCGACTGAGGGGGTGGAACATGAGTACCCTTCTCTTGAGGTAGGGGCGCCCCTTAATGACTTCTCACGTGGGAGTCTTGCCCCTTGACAGTTGATGGGTGTGCCTGGGCAAATTGCTGGACCGCCTGCGTTGCTGCTCTCACAGAAGCGTCTTCAATAAGAGCAAGTAGTGGCTCTTGAGTGATCTCAAACACCCTAGTTGTAGGGGGTGAAATCACTGCTGGCGTCACGTGAGGCGCGTTTTGCTCGTTCACTGGGGGTGGTACGTCAGGACCCCCGCCATCAGCCTGCCCATTTGGAGGATCTTCTCTGCCGACTTGAACGTTGGGTTGATCTTCAGGCTTTGGGTTAAGAACTTTATCGACCACTGCTGGCTAATTGTTGTTAGTCATCCTATCACTGGTAGTAAGTGCTTGGGACCTAGTTTGTATACTAAGTGACTGGAGCGCTGTTCACACAGACCGTGCCAAACTGATGATGATAAAATTCGCCAGTTAGAGAATATCACGTGATTGACCACATGGGTAGGGAATCCGGTCCAATTCAGTACAAACTAGGTTGGGGTTTGATGAATATATAGACTGCACTTGCTTTTAAGTGAGCTACCTATGTATCCGATGAAATGGAATCAAGTCAGTTCGTAGTTCTATAATGAAATTACTCTCAGAAGTAGCCAGTGGATTTTTTCTGAGAGAGTAGATAATGAATGTCATAAGCTCTTTTAGGGGTATATATAGGACTAATGGTTAGCTATGGGCCGGAGCTTGACCATTGGCTCATTTTCCTATTTATTAAACCCATTACCTGGCCCTTTTATATTGAAATAGCTTTATTCCTTTTATAGCCTCTTGACATAGAGGGCCATATTCGCAATGGGCTGTCAGCCCTATGGGCTTGACTACCATACAAACAGCGACTTAATCCACGGGTAGCGTCTTGGCCCCAGCCGGGGGTCGATTAATTACCATAATGCCCCTAAACATTTTTGGTGTACATCAATATGTAATGCGCATCATATATATATCGCCCCGCCCCCTCCTCCCCCCACCCCCCATTTGAAAATAATAGTAATTGGTTTTATATATCACACAAACAAAAGTGCTAGCAGGGTAGGTAGGCGCTAGGCCTCTTAAGTGCTAACTCATCTGAAGATTAGGGATTCAAACGCCTTGAGCCTACCTTTTTGTGCGCTCTTTTATGTTTTTTCTTCATATTCAATAGTTGTTTTCTTTTAATTAACTAGATATATGTTTTTAATTTAAAATGGCTCTTTATTTAAATTTTTTAAAAAAAATTATAAAATTGGTAAAAAAGAAGCCTTATTTTCATCTAGTATATTTGTTTTAAATTTAAAAAAAACATTTATTATGAATTAAAAAAGTAATTACCAAATACAAAAAGAAAAGAGGTAATTCTTTTTTGTTTGCTAATTAAAAAAAGAGGTAGTTAAATTGTCAACGACTCTAATTTTCATTTTTTAATTTCTTTCCTGCACCTCTTAAGATTATTTTTGTAAAACTCTCTCCTTCACTTAACAGATTAAAATTAGAATTAACAATTTTATTGCCGAGAAATCTATAAGAAGCATCATTGAGAAGAAAAAGTACGACATCAACAAATATAAAGACAAAAAAAAAGTCTACCAACATCATTCAATTATTTAGGGTTTATCGAAAACAAGGTAGCATAAAGTAATTATATTAATTTTAATAGTTGTTACTTTATATTCTTTAAAAAAATTATCGCTATAATATTGATGAACTTTGGTAGTTGATTTTTTATTTTTTGTTTCAATGTTATTTTCTTGATTGATCGATCAATTATATTTTGATTTGTGATGAACAAAGCTTTGCTTTTTCTAAACTAAATGCTTGAATCAAGAAATAAAATAGGCAAATTTAATATGTTTTTTTAAAATGTATTTTTATATGTATTTTCTTATTTAATTATATCATAATTAGGTACTCAAAATGTAGGGAAGTCAACTTGATATATAGTCTATATAGATGAATTTTATGATAAAAGAATGTCGTGTACAACTTCTATATTGAATATTTACGCACAAATTTTGTCAAAAACTTTTTTATAGTAAGTGCTCCCCCCCCCCCCTCCCCCCCGGATCCATCCCTAGTTGTCATCATCGTTGTAATAATAAAAGAAATTTGACAAATAATAATAATAATATGTATTATGATTTAAAAAGAGTTTTAGAAAAGTAAAATGAAATAAACATTTCACAAACAATGAAATTATTATTAGTTTAGATTAAGGAATACGATCGATGGGATTCTGAAGTTTGATACAAAAGAAATCGAGAAATGAGTGACAAAAAGGAGCCAAGGAGTCAGGCCAATAATGCTAGAAATGTGGACATGTTTTTTGTAATTTGTAGCATTCAAAAAATTCAATAAAAAACTTTAATGTTGGCCGTAAAACACTTTTTTGAAATTGTCATTTTGAAAACTTCATCCTATAAAGGAACTTATTAATTAAGAAATGGATCCAAACACATCAACAGTGAACGTATTAACTGCTTGAAAACCATAATATCAATATAATCAAGACAGTCTTCATTAGTAAATAGGACTCTGGAATTGTAAAGATGAACCTCATGTTATGCAAGAGGCTTTCTATAGAGTTTTTCATCCCAAATGATTTCAAGACTTTCTCTAAGTGATGATCTTGAGAAACTTCTGTTGTTATATTCGTTCTATCCATATTGCTACGAGTTCCAAGAATATAAATCGTTTTTCTCAAGTCTTTCATAATGAATGTGCTGAAGAGTCATGACAGGAGTCAATAAGTTTATATCATTTTCTATAAGAGAATATCACAAGTCCAAATTGGTAGATTCAAGAGTAATTAGTTTTCATCACAATACTAATAATTAAAAGACTAAATATATACGCTATATAATATATATATATATATATATATTTATATAATAATACGATAGGCACAATACTCATATACAATCGGATATTCTTCCTTCAAAATTTCGACATCAGTACTCATAAGAAAAAAATGAAGTAAGAAGTGATGTGATCCACATACATACAATATTAATATTTAAAACACTAAATTAAATTGTTTCATTTTATAATACAGATGCGTCACCGTTATGTATAGGCTTCCAAGTTTCAATAATTAATAAAACAACAAATGTGGTACTAACTTATTGTATTACGAGTATTAAATACAATAATTTTTTTACCGTTGTTATAGAGAACCAGGCTTGAATAATGCCTGCAGATATTGTCTGGAATATGTCTAACGAATCAAAGGACATTTTGAACTTGAATGCCAGTATATTATTTCTCTTTAGACCAAATCTTAACCAAACTATTTATATACTAAGTTGAATGTGACATTGTTATTTAATTAAATAATTATGCAACTTTGACGATAGCTTTATTAATTGGTTTAGACGTATATGAAAAGTTCTGCACCAAAAGAATTTGTATCTGGTCATAACCGGTCTCAGTCCCAGTGTCACAGCAAGGGTTACGTACTTAATACGGCGTGTAATTGATTAGGTTAGAAAAAATAGAACAAAAAAAAGTAGGTTAATTATGATGAACTTATAAAATCAAATGTTAATAATCATTTTCAGAATTCAATTTAATTGGTTGGAAAAATAAACTTCATACACTTATAAGATCTTTTTCCAAGACAAACTTATAATAAGTTCGTCAATATTTCATACTAGTGAATTCTTTCAAAATGTTCTTTAATTAATTTGTACTTTACAAGTTTTTATTTCATGAATTTCTCAAACTCTATATTGATGCATATGAGTTGTTAATGCCCAAATGAAAATTTAGTCTTTTATTTTTTCGTGTGTTTTCAATTTTAACGAATATAATAAAAATACGTTAAATATTTGACAGAGAAGATCATCCGGGTCTATCATAATTAACATGATTGAACCATATGTTTAGCCTATTTGGAGAATAAAATCCATTCAAAACAATTTGGATATTTTATTTTAATTTGGTGTTACATTTTATTCCACATAGCATTTACATGTTAAGTAATTATAATATTTATAATATGTATATATATAGAGAGAAAGTATATTTAATTAATACCAAATCAAAATGGGAGATCGATCCAAAACGTTCAAACGTTGAAGGAAATTTATAGAATATATTGATTAACAAATAGATCAACTTTTTTTTTTTTTTTTTTTTGATAATTTAACAAAAATATCAACTTGCGTAAGCTATGACATGTCGCCAAAAGTTCAAGATTGTCCTGTTTGATGATTGAAATGTTTAGTTCCAGAAAATCCAGAATTGATGTCATTCCTTGTTAAAGAAACAGCAAATTCTGGACTTTCTGCTAAAGTCAGCTTTATATATCACGATCTACTTGTTTTATCCTTGAAATTCTTACCCATAGATACGTCAATGTTATGCCAAGTTAGGAAAGTGATTTTTTGTCCTTGGGTAATTACTCTAACGCTCTTAAACTCAGTAATAAATATAAATTTTCTCAATTTCGAAAGTGAAAACTCCAAACATTACTGCATGATGTTGTTGTTTATATGCTTATATAAGAGAATGGATTTGTATAAAATTTGAAATAGCTAGTTCCATGCAAACTAAAATGTTAATTATTATATAATGCCTTTGAACATAAGAATTTCTACCGCCTAACTAATCTGACAGTTTTTTACTTTGTAAAATAGTAATGTGACTTTTATAACGACTTTTCAATAATATCTTATACTTAATGCGTTAATTATTAAATCTAAAGAGTTTCTAAACTTGTTTTGGGCATTTGGGATAAATCTTTCGTTCTAATTTGATCTTTCATTTCTTATCACAAGGCACCAGATTTACATGAAAGATAAGTGTAATAAATATTTTTTGATTAGAAGTTTAATTTGACACATATAATACTAGTCATGTGTAGCACACTCGATGTGTGTGCAAAATTAATTAAATTTTATAAAAAATAATTAATTATTTTATTACTTTGTAAAGAAACAAAACTGAAAAAAGAATGAAGGAAAAATTACTTACAAAGAAATAAGGAGAAAAGTGAGAGGAGAGAGAAAATAACGTGTAAAAAAAATGGAAGTGTGGAAGAAATATTTTGACTCTTAGTCAAATTTTTAGGGGATATATGCCAAACCAAAAAAGTTAGCAGACCAAAAGTAATTATTTTAAGGGCTTCTCCCCTTATTAATAGTATAGATGTATAATGTAAATACGAGACAGGTCATGGAACTGCAACTGATCACTACATCCACAGTGGTATTCAAAATCAAACTCGGCCACATTAAAGCAAAGCAAATGAAATTTACGTATCATTCACGTAATAACTTGTAATAATAACAAGAGAATCAATATTAATAGATATTGCAATATAAGATCTTATATGTTGTTTAAGGCCATTTTACCATCCGACAAATTTTGATTGCAAACCCTTAAAAAAGAATTAAAAAAATAAATAAAACGAAATCTACCAGTCTACTAGCTTCTGCCGGCCCCAAGCAGGCTGGAGGCCGGCCACCCTCCACCACATCTCTCTCTCTCTCTCTAAATATATATACCATTGCACACAATTCCATTATTTCATCCTCAACCCCCACTACAATTGAGAAAATCGTACAAGCAAAATCATACAAGAAATCTCCAAATTTGTACACACACCGACACATACATACATACATTTATATATCTTATAACTTTTCTTTAAAATTCTTTATCAACTTCACCAAAAAGCAAGAGAAAAAAAGGGAGTTGGAAAAATGAGGCAGCCAGGAGCGTACTCAAAATTACTATCAGGAGGGATATCAAGTAAAACAGGACCTCATTCATTGCCACTGGCAAGAATCAAGAAAATAATGAAGAAATCGGGAGACGACGTGAAAATGATATCGGGGGAGGCCCCGATTGTGTTCTCGAAAGCTTGTGAATTGTTCATAGAGGAATTAACGAAGAGGGCTTGGGTTATTACAGTTGAAGGGAAACGGAGGACAGTGCATAAAGAAGATGTGGCTTCTGCTGTTATCACAACTGATGTTTTCGACTTTCTTGTCAACCTTGTCTCTCATGATCAGTCTGCTGATAACCCGGCTGCGGAATGATCTCATGAGGCTGTGATGCATGATGCCATCTCGGGAAAATCTACGGTGGACCAAGAGTATTGGTGGATGATAAAAACTACCCCATAATTTGTGGTGGATAATGGACCGGACCAATGCTCTTGGTCCAGAAAAATCGTGCCATCTCTCTCTCTTTCTATTTAAATATTCTTGTTTCTGCATAAGCTTTTCTTTCCTTTTTTCTAACTACATACTCCATAATTATACTTCACTTAATGTATTTATGAATTACTATAATTTACTTTCTTTGGTAAACATACGAGATATACTTCGATCCACATGTCAGATTTTTCATTACTAATGTTGTTGCATCTCTTATCTTATTTATTTCTATGTATGATAAGTGTATAAATTTTTTACTTAATTATATAAGAAATTTGAATTTTATATACTTGGCATGTATAAAAGTAAATAAAATATAAGATCTCAACATCATTTGTAATAAAGGATCCAGACAGATTCATTCATTTGTTCACTGACATGTATGCAATATTAATATCGTCCATTTCAACTTTATGTTGTTTGAAATATTTTATGCACTTGTCGAGCACAAAAATAAAATACGAGATGAAACAGAATCTTATAACATATTATCAAATCGATCTTAGATATCTGCAGGACTAAATACAGAAAGTAAATGGATTCGCTGTTTAAATTACGGTAAATTACACAATTGGTATCAAACACCATTTCCATTTGCTTTACGTATCAAAGTAAATACTCCCCCCATTCTAAATTAGATTAGCTTCTTTTGTGCTGTTCACCGATAGATTTAATTATTTTTTTCACAATACCATAATTAATTATCAATTTATTCAATCTGAAAATATTAAATAACATGATATATGGCATTAAAGTTGTCAAATTGATAATTTGTATATCTATATTAATTTAGTTAATATTCAACTTGAATATATATATATATATATGATAAGTTAGTCAAAGGATTAAAAAAGTTTGATTTTACGCAGGAATATTCCTGCATGTAGTCTATCAGAAAGTGTCAAAAAATTATTAAGATCTAACTATGGTGATAAACCATGGAACAAATTAAGACAAACTCATGCCAAATCTTTATTTTATTATTTCCTCGCCTTGATGCAACAATTTTTTCCTTGTTAGTTAAATATGGGACGGAAAATATTTGACATTTAATACGTACGAGTATATTATTAATATTTATTAAAATTGATGGTGAAAAACTTAGCTAAACAAAATACGGGAATGGGAAATAAACGAATTCGTAGACATTCGAGTATAATACGAATTTAAATGAATTATTTTCAGGAGTAAAAATACAACTTAGTTTTATATAAGTTTGGAAGATATATTGCTCCTACTCGCTTTTAATATATAAAAATTATATTTTATAGGAGTCCTTAGTTGACAATAATTAATATTTTGATAAATTATTGATGTTCGTAGTTTTTAATTATATAATACTCAATTAATACTTATAAAAATTAATGATAATTTCTGACTTTTAAATCCTTTTTTTTTTTTGCCAAAATTAGAGTATTATTTGTCAAGTATTATACAGGATACGTAAAGTACGTGTACTAAACGATTCAACTCAAAAGTACGAGTACTATTCATTACGTTAGAAGCATACGGGAAGCAAAAGTATTTTTCACTTATCATACGTACGTGCATTTATATGTGAAGGGACCAAACTAGGATTTTATATCCGGGGGCGAATACAAAAAATTTGGGGGAAAACTTGATATTTTTGATTTTTTTTTTTAACGTCGGATGGCATGTGCCTTGCACATGGGCCGCTAGTCAAAGCTTTGACCGTGATATGCACCTGATTTGGGCTCCAAAATAAGGGATAATTGCAAAAAAAAATCCCAACTTGTAATTTATCCCTTGTTTTGGGGCCCAAATCAAGTGAATATCACGGTCAAAAGCTTTGACTAACGGTCCATGTGCAAGACACATGCCTTCCGACGTTAGAAATTGACGAAAATTGACGGATGGGACCAACAATGAGATTTTTTGTAAGTTATGGGACTCAATGTGATATTTTTGTAACAAGTGAGACCAAAATTGAATTCGGGCAAAGTTATGGGATGTAAAGTGCAATTTTCCCTAAAACCATATTAATAAAGTGAAGCAGAATTTGCAATTGTCAACAACGGTCTCAGGAAGAGGCAGCAAAACCAACTGAAATTTTTATGTGTTTCCCAAATTGTTAATGCTTGACAAGTAAGTTAGAACTTCATTAGAAGCATGAATAATATGGTTTTCTTTACATGAGCGATCTGCCAAAATATACGAGTCCTGTAAGAATAGTTTACAATAATTATTTTTTCGGATTGCCTAAATTATTTGCTTATCTAATATATCAAGCCTTATTTTATCAAACATGTTGGAATTATTAAGGAGTAAGGACTCGACACTTTAAAATTATCAAGTGGAAGTAGACATATTTTAATTAATAAGTAGTGATTTAGGTCGGAAAGTAATCCTCCCCTCACAGTCTGGATGACCTCGTACAACGAACCAACTACAAGCAAATGAAGATTATTGATTGCACTTAAGAGATCAAGCTGCCTATGTACCACATGGGATCAAGTCTAACGTAGTTCCAAAATATGAAATGACTCTCCTATTTTGTAGATGACTCGGACACAATTGATCTCCAATTTATATACGGGATCGTACTATCGAGTCTTAGTCTAAATAACGTATTGACGAACTAGCATACGAGTGTAATAAATATCAACTCCCCCCCCCCCCCCCCCCCCCCCCCTTTTCTCATAAATGTGGGTATTTATAGTGTTCATTCATACTTTATGGATACTATTTTGCCAGCTGGAAGTGTTACTAGGATGATGCAAGGTGTCTTTAGGGAACGGCCAAGATCGTACCCCATGGGATCAAGTCATGGGTTAACCCGACCCGAGTAAAGGAAAAACACGCGGATCTTGTAATGTTTGGTAATTTCGAGATTCGTTAGGGACCTGTGATAATAATATTGAGCTTGGACCCTGTTAGGTCAGTTTCCCGTTGTCATGTGTTTCTGTGCTTAAGGTCTCGACAAGTTGACGACCTAAAGAGGTGGACCCCCTGCTTTCATTATATCTAATGTTCGGTGTATAAACGAGGTAACGATATACTCAGGCGGAAACGATGTAACGATATACACAGGCGGAAACGATGTAACGATCTACACAAGCGGACCCTACGTACTTTTGATATATCATTAAGTCCCCCACTTCGTTAGTGATGATGAAAATGGATGATTAATATTGAATTTTCGTGAATCCATGACGAAGTAGTAAATGAGCCTGCATCGGATATCACCATAAATGTTCTGACAACTTTCATGCGTTGCAGTAATTATTACTCCTGCCAGATGTCATTTTCGAGAAGGGACGGTGAATCCCAAGCGTCATCTCCCCTGAGCCGTCAGATTGAATTGATCTAAGCCGTCCATATCTTGCTTTTACCCTACTATATAAATTGTTCGAAACTCATTTCATTTTCTTCACAACTTTTACAAGAAAAATCACCATCTACCTCGTAAAAGCAAAGTATCAGTTTACAATCGGGATTCATCTGCTTCGTTCGTCGGTTTAGAGTCGTTACTCATCCACCTCGTCCGCAGATTTTACCTGGGTATAATCTGTCTCTCGTCTCTTTAATTTTTTTATTCATCATGGCTTTAGATCCTAGGGATGAGAGAGATATTTTAGTCGATTCTGAAATAGAGGAAACTAACGAACCATCAACCCATGCCCCTCTTACCCTCAGTAGTTCTGAGGATAGTTCTGATTCTGATTCGGAAACTTCTTCCGAAGAAGATGAGGAAACAGATATTCCCGAAGTGTCGGGATTAATAGAGGACCAGCTTACCCCAGCCTTGTATGCAGATTACGAGGGTGGGGATGATCCCAACTCAAACCTTTTTCCAAATCTCTCCCATGTTCATCGCATCACTTGGTTGCAATCAGCTTCTACCCTTAATGAGGCTAAGGTGATCGAACTACGAGCTAAATATCACATTCCTCGTAATTATCGTATTCAAATCTCTGGCCCCACAGATCGTTTACACCGACCACCAATAGGATTCCGAACCTTCCACATTGCACATTTAATGGCCGGACTTAGATTTTCTCTTCATCCTGCCATCGTTTCCATTCTCCAGTTCCTTCGTATCTGCCCTACTCAAATGTTCCAAATTCGTACCGACATTTGGTATACTTCATCGTGTTGATGACCTCTTATAATACCCCTGCCAATATCCCAAATTTTAATCGTCTTTTCAAATTACAACGATGTACAAAGGTTACTGAATTAGGTTTTTATTTCCTCTGTCCCCATAAACATTACCGAGTTCAAGCTTACCCAAATTCATCCTTTGGATCCTAGAAGGATAAGTATTTTTTCCTTGCTCCTCCTACAGATGAGTCTTGGTCGGTAAGTCGTAAGTGGAACTTGAATGTTCCCACTAAACTCGTAGGTGTTAGGAATCCTACGATCTCACTCGAGAAGCTCAACGACATCCTCGAGTGGTATTACAAAACTTCATTGGTTCATGAGTCCATTTTACGAGCTTGTGGTTTAAGTGCTGCTAATGTCAACCCCGTCAATGACATTGGTAAGGATATATACATTGTATTTTTCTACCACATAAGATTATGAAATTTTCTAACTTTTGTAGGGATGGTAACTCGTAAAGCACGAATGAGCCGCAAACTAATTGACGAACAAGAGGCCGCAAAAAAGGCTGCAGCTGCAGCTGCAGCTCGTGAACAGGGAGGGACAACTCCGAGTCAGCCCAGACGATCTTCTATCCAAATCATTGAGCCAGACGACCCCCAGATTAATCAGGCTTCAGCAGTTCGGACCTTGACGACCCTTTCATAAAGCCGAGGGCCAAATACTTACATGACCGAGGCAACGGACTATGTCTCGGCTTTGCCAGCTCAGCCCGATGATGGTAGTCTGCGCCATCGTCAAAAAAGAGGGCGATCATAGGCTAGCACTAGCTCCCTACCACCAATTCATCCTTCTTCCGCTCCTTCTACCTCGAAAACTCCTTCTACTTCAAAGCTTCCATCTCGAGGTTTACGACCCGAGGGGTCCGAGGCCGAAATTTTAGAAACAATGGACAAGTTAGAATCTCTCTGCCTCCAAGATTACATGCAATATAACATCGTGGACCGCCCAAATCTATGACCTGATGCTACTCCATTTAACCCTCAATGACGAGTATACGAGGATAGCAATATTTTAGGGCCTGAAGGCTCGAGTACGGCCCTTGAAATGATAAGTCACACATTGCTACCTCAAGATAAGCTCTCCATGATGGCGCATACCCATCCTTGGGTCGAAAAACACGCCTTTACTCTTCTCTCTAAGGTGAACGATTTACCTATTTATTTTATCGTATTTCTCATTTTCTCGTCTTAATCTGAAGTATTCGTCTGCCTCGTTCAGCTTGCTTTGTGCATTCATCAGCTCACTCTCAACAGTGCCCATCACAAGGATAACTACTCCTCCAGTGAAAGAGAACTTGTTGATTACAATGAGCAAGTGACCGCCAAACTAAAAACGATCGAGGAGGATCGTGCTAAGGCAGGCTCGCTCCAGTCCGAGCTCAACACTATATGCAAAAGCTTGGACATTGAGAAGGCCAAGACCACTAAGCTCCATGTCGAAAAAATAAACCTCTAGGTCGAGAACACAGAGCTGAAAAGGAAGATGCTAGAGTTCGAGAATTTGTTAAACTCGGAGCGTTGTATGGCTAACGAAATTGGAGTTAAAGAGTTCATTTCTAGCCCCAACTTCGCAGCTAAGCTTCATGATGCTCGCCTCAATGGGGTCAAAGACTTCGTCCGTTCGACTCAGTTCGACGACATTATCATCTCCCGAGCCATCGATGATCAAAGAGATGGTTTCTATAAAGCCATCGACTATTTAAAACAAATCGGAGGTTTCAATGTTGGTGTCATTCCTGAAGAATTCGAACGAGATTATGTTAACATGGATCTCCTTCGTCCCTCTCTGACACCGGATGACGAGTCAGAGTATACAAATTTCCCCGAGTTCAACAACATTGTTCGTTCTCTTGGATTTGAGCCTGATGAGGGTCGTGTAAGCACTTCATTCCAAAGAGAATTGGACGCTACAGCTGGTCGTCTTGATGAACCACAACCTGATAGTCGGGATCGTTAATTGCTAGTTTTCTTTAGAAATTTATCCTTGGTTTTTGTAAGAATTTATCTTTTTGAACCATTACATCATTTTGCGTATCATTTTGAATCATTTGAATCGTAATGTTTGATCTTTTATTTTTAAAATTCACTTAAATATGAAATAGTTCGGCTATATTTACATCGTCCATCTTCACAATCGTACTGAATTGACTTCATTTAGGTCATTTTTTAATTCAAGTATAGCTTTACTAATATCCGAATTTACTTGATCATAATATTGGGCGTTGTCTTTCTTCACGAAGCTTTTCCGAATAAAACTTTAACCACTACTCTGAATCATTCATCCCACAACAAAATTTATTCCTGCTTCATTAAAAGATCTAGGCATAAAACTTCCTAAGATTGTTAATGTTCCAAGGTCGGGGCAATTCTTTCCCTTCTAAATCTTGTAATCTGTAAGTCATCTTCTTCGTGATCTTTATCACCTTGTATGGACCTTCCCATTTTGCCTCTAACTTCTCGACATGCCTCGAAACTTCTACTTTTTTCAAAACAAGATCCCCTACTTGAAATGATCTTTCTTTTACACGTTTGTTGTATGCTCTCGCCATAGTGCTCTTTTGTCTGAGAATATTTGCATAAGCTCGTTCTTTGATTTTTTTCCACTACCTCAAGCTCGAACATCCTAGCCTCCGTGTTTTCCTCAGGAACATACGAATCCACTCGATGCGTCGCCATCCCAATCTCTGCAGTTATTACTGCCTCAGAACCATACGCCAGACAAAACGGTGTCTCACCAGTCGAAGATCGCGGCGTCGTTCTGTATGCCTAAAGTATCCCCGGCAATTCATATGCCCAAGCACCTCGTTCACCATCTAATCTAGTCTTTCAGTGCTAAAGTAGAATTCTATTTGCAACCTCTGTTAATCCATTAGCTTGTGGATGACCCACCGATGTGAAATTCTGCTGAATCTTTAATTCATGGCACCAAGATGTAATGACTTTTCCATTGAATTGAGTTCCATTATCCGAGATTAAAATTCTCGGGATGCCAAATCTGCAAACAATGTTTTTCCTTCAGCATACATTGTTATTATATACTCTATATATATATATTTTACGAACATTAACCTGTAAATAATGTTTTTCCAAACAAAATCCATAATAACTTTCTCCGTGATACGAGCCACAGCTTCGGCTTCCATCCACTTCGTGAAATGTTCCACTGCCACAATAATGAACTTCTTTTGACCTTGTGTCGGAGGAAATGGTCCTACAATTTATCAAATTGTTATAAACACCTTCTTTTTTTTAAAACATTTTAGAATTCTATATTTCTTTACCTAATATATCAATGCCCTATTGATCAAATGGGTATGCAATTTTTATCACCTCCATGGGTTTTCCTGCTTGATGAATTTCATTAGAATGGAGTTGGCATTTTTTGCACTTCTTAACAAAATCTTGTGCATCTTTCATGAGTGTAGGCCAAAAATATCCTTGTCTAGTTATTTTTTGAGCTAACGACATTCCTGCTGAGTGATTTCCAAAGCTTCCCTCGTGTATTTCTCGCAGCACATACTGTGCCTCTGAGGTCCCCAAACAATGGAGCAGCGATCCCCCGATGGATCGTTTGTATAGCATATTATCAAGGATCGTGAACCTCACTGCTCTATTGATTATCCTTCGTGCTTCAACTCAGTCCTCGGGCAGTTTACCCCGAGAGAGGTAGTCTATTGTCGAATCCATCCAATTCGATTCTTCTTCTATCGGTGCAATCATCATCGGAGGTTCGATCTCAGAATGGTTCGTTACTAGGAGTGTGACCTTACGACTCTTGGAGCCCGTTATTTGATTCACAAACTTTGACAACGCATCCGCACGGTCATTTTCCTCCCTTGGTATTTGACATAATTCAATTTGTTCGAATTTTAGCATCAACTCTTTTACCTTTGCCAATTATTTTATCATCATCTTTTCTCGTGCTTCATACGCACCTGCAACCTGTTTTGCCACCAACTGCGAATCAGTATACACTTTAACAATCTTTATCTCCAGCTTCTTTGCCATTTTTAGCCCTGCTATCAAAGCTTCGTATTCTGCTTCATTATTTGTTACATCAAAATTCAGCTTTATTGCAAATTCCATATCCGATCCATCAGGGAAATGAAGCCACACCCCAAATCCACCTCGTCTTGTCATTGATGAACCATCTACATGCAATATCCAAGGTTCTGCTAACCCTACCACTGATACAACTTCTGCCTCTGTCACCGCCATCTCCACTAAGAGATCAGCAATTACTTGTGCCTTGACTGCCGTTCGACTTCGATATTCAATACTGAATTCACCCAACTCTATGGCCCACTTTATGAGTCTACCCGACACATCATGTTTGGCCAAAATTTGCCTCAAAGGTTGATCGGTTAAGACCACAATCTGGTGAGATTGGAAATAGGGTCGTAACTTGCGCGCCGAAGTCACAAGCGCCAATGCCCATTTTTCAATGTGCAAGTAATTTAATTCTGCCCCACGCATCATTTTGCTCACGTAATATACCGGACGATGATCTCCCTCGATATCTCTTATCAATACAGCACTTATTGCTACTAACGAAATTGCCAAGTACAGATAAAGTGGTTCCCCATACACAGGCTTCGTTAGCAATGGAGGAGAGGGGAGATATACTTTTAATTCCTGAAATGCCTTCTCACATTCTTCAGTCCATATAAAACTTTTTACTTTCCTTAAAACCTTGAAGAAATGCAATCCTTTGTCTGCTGGCCTCGAAATGAATCGATTTAAACTAGCCATTCGACCTGTCAGTTTCTGAACGTCTTTCAAGCTTTTCGGAGAGACCATGTTAAGTATTGCCTCAATCTTTTCAGGATTCGCCTTGATACCTCGTTTCGTTACCATATATCCTAAAAAATTTCCACCTCGTACTCCAAAAGTACACTTGTGAGGGTTCAACTTCATCCCATATCGTTTCATGATCTCAAACGACTTCTTCAGATGATCAAGGTGATCTTTTTCCTTTACACTTTTGACAAGCATGTCGTCGACATATGCTTCCATCAGTTTTCCTATCTCCTTAGTGAACATCATATTCACGAGTCATTGATATGTCGCCCCAGAGTTTTTCAACCCAAAAGGCATGACATTGTAACAATAAACACCTCGTGCTGTAACGAAAGAGGTTTTATCACGATCTTCTTTGGCCATCATTATTTGATTAAATCCTTGATAAGCATCCATCATACTTAATAAAGCACAACCTGCAGTACAATCCACTAACAGATCTATACGAGGCAAAGGGTAGGGGTCCCGAGGGCAAACTTTGTTAAGATCGGTAAAATCAGTACACATACGCCACTTGTTTCCAGTTTTTGGTACAAGAACTACATTAGCTAGCCATTCAGTAAATTGAATTTCATTAACATAGCCTACATCTAGGAGTTTCTTGACCTCCTCTTCAATGATGGCATCTCTATCAGGGCCGAAATTCCTTCGTTTTTGACGAACTGGTTTGGCGTCAGGATCAATGTTCAGACGATGTTCAATAACCGAGGGATCAATTCCATGAAAATCAGCTATTTTCCATGCGAATACATCCGAGTTCTTCTTCAAAAATTTTACCAAATTCACCTCCGTCTCCCAATCCAACTGTCCTCCAATCCTCGTCGTCTTCTCCGAATCGTCTTCAAAAAGTTGAATCTTTTTGTGCTCTACGGGCTGTACTCGCGTGTCTTCCCTCGTCTGCTTTTTATCAAGTTGCCTCATCAAAATTTCTATATCATGATCAATTAGATGCACTTTCGCTACTTCTCTTTTACGCTTCTTTCCACATTCCGTCTTCAAGGAAGTAGTATAACATTGACGTGCTTCGAGCTGATTTCCACGAACTTCTCCGATTCCATCCCTAGTCTTGAACCTCAGCATCGGCCTACCGACAATCATATTATAGGCGAATGGGGTGTCTACCACCAAGAACGTTATCCTGAAGGTCTTCCGCTTCGGTGCCTAACCCAACGACACATCAAGCTCCACAGACCCCTTTGGCATAATCTGAGAACTAGTGAACCCCATCAACAGCATGTTCACCTTTTTCAAGCCTATCTTCCCCAACTCCATTTTTTGCAAAACATCCCAGAAAATAATATCAGCTGAGCTACCCATATCCACCAAAACTTTATGCACAGCATAGTTCACCACATCCATTGTAATGACCATGGGGTCGTTATATGGCACAATCATCCCTTCGTAATCTCGATCATCAAAGGCGATCGGCTGGTCAGTTTGATCCACCGATAAAACTTTCAGTGGTTCGGAACAAAAATAATTCGAATGCATTTTTCTGGCATGCCTCTTCCTCGAATTAGACGAATCTCCATCAATAGGTTCGCCTGCTATAACATGTATCTCACCTCGATTCGCAAGGTTCTGTTCCCGATGTTCTCTCGGCTCCTTTTCACGGATTTCATTCCTCTTCTGGTCAGTCCGATGATGATCGTCATTGCGATGATGATAGTCATAGTAACGATTATGATTATTGTTTCGATAATTACCATAACAATGATTATCATCATATCTCCGATTTTCATTTTCCCGAGGCCTATCATTCATTTTATCATCCCGATAACCTCGTTGGCCTCGCTCACCCGATCGACTTCGAGATTGTCTTCCCTCTATTTCACGGTCAGCCTCCGGGGCTTTTACTTCCGCTAGAGTACGATCAATGAAATCATTTGAACAACCCAATTTTATCAACCGCTCAATTTCATCTTTTAGCTGATAGCAGTCCTCCGTGTCGTGGCCCTTATCTTTGTGGAACTCATAATATTTGTTGGGATTCTTCTTCGTTCCTGCACGTAGCGGCTTGGGCCATTGAATTGCGTTGATATTGTACATTTGCGCAGTCAGTAGTGCTCTACTTCGAGGAGCATTTAAAGGCGTATATTGGTCGTATTTAGCGTATCGGCAGTCAAGGCACAAGTAATTGCTGATTTCTTAGTGGAGATGGCGGTGACAGAGGCGGAAGTTGTATCAGTGGTAGGGTTAGCAGAACCTTGGATATTGCATGTAGATGGTTCATCAATGGCAAGACAAGGTGGAGTTGGGGTGTGGCTTCATTCCCCTGATGGATCGGATATGGAATTTGCAATAAAGCTGAATTTTGATGTAACAAATAATGAAGCAGAATACGAAGCTTTGATAGCAGGGCTAAAAATGGCAAAGAAGCTGGAGATAAAGATTTTTAAAGTGTATACTGATTCGCAGTTGGTGGCAAAACAGGTTGCAGATGTGTATGAAGCACGAGAAAAGACGATGATAAAATACTTGGCGAAGGTAAAAGAGTTGATGCTAAAATTCGAACAAATTGAATTTGCATTGTTCTTGTATCTGTATCTCTTCTTCATTAATGCATTGTTCTTGTATCTACATTAGTTCCTCCTGATCTCGCGGAGTATGACGAGCAAGTGTCGATGCTAAAGATCCCTTCCTTAACGCTAGTAATAAGAAGGTTACAGTAAGATCATGTGTTAATTCTGGAATCTCGAGAACCTCTTGGTTGAACTGATGGACAAAGTCCCGTAAGCTTTCCGATATACCCTGCTTGAAGTTCAACATTGCCGAAACAGATTTCTTAGCTTTTTTGTCACTGGCAAAATGATTCTCAAACTTTTGAACTAACTGCGTGTACGACACAATGGTTCCTGGTCTCTGACTCGTGAACCAATCTTGTGCCCGACCTACTAGCGTTGTAACGAACATCTTTGCATTCACTGCATCAGTCTGATGATATAAAGTCATGAGCATTTCAAACGAAGTTAGATGAGGTTTAGGATCACCTGTTCCTTCAAATGTTGGCAGATTAGGCATTTTGAACGATTTAGGTGGGGCCTCTCTCAATATCTATTCCGAAAATGGCGTATGTTTTGCCATTAAAGTTGACCCCGGCACTACACTACCCCTCGGCCGCTCCACCTTCTGACTTGCTTTATCCAATCTATCATACATTTCTTCTATCTCCGCCCTAGATAAAATGGGCCTCTCTTTGGGATCATGTATCGGTTGCTTCCTTCTTCGAGCATCCGAACGAGCGCCTACTTGACTGTCAACCTCTTCCTCCGACTGGTCTCCAAGAGTCGATCCAACCCTCTTTTCTCGTCCAGGTGTGGCTCCTTCAGGATTACGAAACAAACTCCTTGGTGCCAATGGAACAGAACGCACCTGATTTACGTTTGGGGTGTTAGGTGCTGCTTCCATAAATCTTCTCAATGCCTCGTCAATCCGCTCCTGCACCAACTTATCAAGAGCCCTCTTTGTCATCGTCATTCTTCCTTCATTGGTTCCTTCCAATCCTCCCTGAGGTGACTCTACCCACTCATTGGATGACGAACCTTCAATGCGGACATGCTTCTCTCTCTCATTAGCCATATCTCTCACAATTCAGACTCAGCAACTCTCCAGCAATTTCCCACAGACAGCGCCAACTGATTTAGGTCGGAAATTAATCCTCCCCTCACAGTCTGGATGACCTCGTACAACGAACCAACTACAAGCAAATGAAGATTACTGACTGCACTTGAGAGATCAAGGTGCCTACGTACCACATGGGATCAAGTCTAACGTAGTTCCAAAATATGAAATGACTCTCCTATTTTGTAGATGACTCGGACACAATTGATATCCAATTTATATACGGGATCGTACTATCGAGTCTTAGTCTAAATAACGTATTGACGAACTAGCATACGAGTGTAATAAATATCAACTCCTCTCCCCTCCCCTTTTCTCATAAATGTGGGTATTTATAGTGTTCATTCATACTTTATGGATACTGTTTTGCCAGCTGGAAGTGTTACTAGGATGATGCCAGGTGTCTTTAGGGAACGGCCAAGATCGTACCCCGTGGGGTCAGGTCATGGGTTAACCCGACCCGAGTAAAGGAAAAATATGCGGATCTTGTAGTGTTTGGTAATTTCGAGATTCGTTAGGGACCTGTGATAATAATATTGAGCTTGGACCCTGTTAGGTCGGTTTCCCGTTGTCATGTGTTTCTGTGCTTAAGGTCTCGACAAGTTAACGACCTAAAGAGGTGGACCCCCTGCTTTCATTATATCTAATGTTCGGTGTATAAACGAGGTAACGATATACTTAGGCGGAAACGATGTAACGATATACACAGACGAACCCTACGTATTTTTGATATATCAAGTAGTCATCACATAAATCATTAAATAATTAGTTGGTAACGCTTACTCAATATATATGTGAAAAACAAAAGTCGATAGAAGATTTTTGAACTAAAGATGATTACGATTAGTGCATTGCGAGATAAGAGAAGAAAAATAAAAATAAAAAGACATAATTAAGCAATAAAATTTAACGTGGCAACAAAGAAAATGTTTTCCTATATAATGTTCTATGAACCATAGTTCATTCGACTTTCATCAAGCCACCTTATCGAAATATATTATGTTACACTTGTGTTGTGAAAAAAAATTCCCAAAATTCTTTTCCCACATCCTAACCTCTAGTGTATACATGATTAGTCATATATATTCGTGTTACAAGAAGTATTACATGGTAACTTTTTAAAATATTTGAACTGCTATAACAATTACATGGTGTCTGAACACATGATTCATATAATAAAATTGCTCTTACCTCACAAAAATTGTTTGACCGACCAAAAATTCGTTCTCTAATAATATAAATAGATATTAATTATTCATAAAAACGATAAGAAAATAAAACAAAGATCAATACTCAAAGTCAAGAAGCATTCACCTTTTTTGAAAAAATAAAAACCTCAAGACCTCATAATCATGGGCCGGGCTTAACGAGGTATTTAGATAGTCTCCTGAAGATGTGAAGCACTATTTGAGAAATTGGGTTCTTATGAAGGCCCAATTATATTTAACATTGTTAAGAACTGGCGACAAGCCCATAAGCTATCAACGCCGCGTTTCTATGCTATCAATTCATTAACGTTGCGATTGGAGTTTTAGATGGGCACATTGTGATTTTTAGTCTTGTAATTTAAGGGGGTGATCATGTATTTTGTCACTAACAACAATTAGTGATAATATAAGTGTATCACCATTTAATATTTCTTAATTAAATGACAAATTTGGCTGAAAAAAGCGCTTTATAAAGTATGCAGAGTATATATATGATAAATGAGCATGTCAATATAAAGGTGAAAAACATGAAAAACGCGCTTGTTTTTTAATAGAATTTGGCTTTTTTGCACACTTTTTAAGAACACAGGGGATGATTAGCCTATTTCGTTAACACATGAAATTTTTTAGCATTTTCGAAATAATATAGGGGCGCCTTTATGCAATTACCCCTTAAAAATATAAAGGTTTACAACCCCCCCCCCCCCCCCCCCCCCCGCCCCAACCCCTTCCGTCCCTGGTCACTGCTATGTACCAGTTAGTTTTGTCGATCTGAATATGAGTATTTGATGAGAAACACTCGTATGAAAGACACACAGTTTACGACTTGTAAGAAGGGACAAAAATACCCTCATGAAAATTCCCTCTTTTCACATGAGTTTTCCTCATAAAATAAATAAAAACAACTAATCATGGGGAAAATTGCACTTTACGTCCCACAACTTTGCCCAAATTCAATTTTGGTACCACTCGTTACAAAAATATCATATTGAGTTTCATATCTTACAAAAAATCTCAATGTTGGTCTCATACGTCAATTTCTAACGACAAATGGCAGCAATTAGTCAAAGTTTTGACCATGATATGTACCTGATTTGGGCTCTAAAACAAGGGATAATTGCAAAAAAAAGCCCCCAAACTTGTAATTAATTTAATAATTTAACAAAAAAAACATAAAATATAATACATATATATCTTCCCCAAGACAATGAATAGTGACCAAACTCCCCCCCCCCCCCCCCAAAACACACACATAATCACACTTACATATAGACACACACACACACATATATATATATATAATATATATATATAAGTGACCAAACTCTCCCCCCCCCCCCCCCCAACACACACATAATCACACTTACATATAGACACACACACACATATAATATATATATATATATATACACACAAAATTATATAATATTATATATATATATATAAATCACTGTTCATCATCTTCCCCAAGACAATGAACAGTGACCAAACTCCACCCCCCCGCCAACACACACACACAGATATATATAATATGTATATATATATATACACATAAAATTATATAATATATTATATATAAAAAAAGAATCACTGTTCATCGCCTTCGGGAAGACGATGAACAATGACCAAACTCCCCCCACCCCACCCCACCCCAGCACACACACATAATCACACATACACACACATGCATATACAGACACAGTTACCCCCATTGACAGACTCACCCCCCAAGCCAGGTATGACCCGGGTCGACCAACAGATTAGTCCAACAATGCCCGAAATACTGTGGTGGCAAACAAAAAAAATATATATAGACACACATAGATATATATATATATATATAATATGTATATATATATATATATATATATACACACACAATTATATAATATATATTATATATAAAAATAACAAAAAAAAATCATTGTCATCGTCTTCCCCGAGACGATGAACAGTGAATGCTTGAAAAAAAAATTAATTTTTTTCTTTATATATATATATATAATTACTTATAAAAAAAAACAAAAATTGGTCTTTAACTAACGGGCACGTGCCTTCTCCGTTAGAAATTGACGAATGGGACCAACATTGAGATTTTTTGTAAGACATAAGACTCAATATGATATTTTTGTAACGAGCGGGACCAAAGTTGAACTCGATCAAAGTTATGGGATGTAAAGTGCAATTTTTCCATTAATCATATAACACTCATATATACGATCAGTTGCATCCAAATTTAATAATGCAAACCAAAGTACGTAACTTTTAAAATTGTGAAACTAACATTTGACACCAAAAATACAAATTTGCTTACAACTTTTTGGTTCATATATTTGTTAATGATAGAGTACATAATTGATGACTACTCTTCCTAGCCAACTTCTTTATTTATTTAATATTATTATTTACTTTTTTTTGGTAATCTCCTAGCCAACTTCTTTAAACTAGTCAGAAACATATTAATTAAATAGCCTACTTCACATAACTCCACCAATTCACACCACTAAAACTAAAACGCAGTTTAAAAAAAAAAAAAAAAAGTCGCTACATTAAGCTGAAAAGCAACTGAAAACTACATTATTATTGTCGCAAGAGCAGGAAGTTGCAGAAGCGATCATCAACTCATGCTGATTAAACTCATAAGCTGATGAAGACATTTTATTATCCTTGTTTGAGCTCCTGCTGCCTGTCCCATTAGAGCTTTTGCCATTCTTGGAAGCAGCTTTTTTCTCTAACCTACGCTTGATAATGTACTCTTCAGAAATGTACACATCCATTATATGTAAATATATATGTGTGTTTGAAAAGCTGGAGAATAAACAGCTTGATTTGAAATGCGATGTATAATCAAGCTATAAGCTGCATTAAGTTGGGAGAGCCTTTTATAGGGGTGGAAAATGGGGATAGTCTATGGGCGTGGAGGACCCAATGTTTTAGTTTAAACAATTAGCTGCTTCACTTTTTTTGATTCTAGGTACACGTTTTTGGGTAATTCCATGCTTTCAATAGTCCGGGTATATATTTTATATCTTACCTCTTTCACACAAATACGTGTGGTCCTTAATATGTGATGCTTTATTTTTTTCACATAAATGTGTGTGGTCCTTAATGTGTGACAAAGATAGATATTATCTATTGGATTTGATCCCGTATAAAATTTTCCCACTTTCTTGAGGATTCGTACTATGCTTTTTTGACACATATTCATGGTGCATAAGGCTTCGTTTGTTTATCAGGGAATATAATCTAAAATCGTAATCAAATTTCTAATAATCTGATTATCAAAAATTTTATTTCATAATAGTGTTTGGTAGTGTTTGGTTGTAAATAGGAAAATGAGTAAGGAAATAAATTCCATTCCTTTTTTATGTTTGGTTCGAACACATATAATAAGGAATGGAATTCAAAATTAAAGACTTTGACTTAAATACCCTTGTTGTTCATCGAAATCATAAGAAAGAGCATAAAACCGAAAAGGACCTGCGTTTAGCAAATTTTCTAATTGAATATTTTAATTTGAGGGTTTAATAATGTTTATAAAACTTCGTGTCGCATGTGTATTTCCTTCGTGAATTTCTTGCCACCCCATTCAATTCCATAAACCCACCAAAGGACCCAAGACTGTAATTAGCAGAAACATCCTCAAATAAATTATCCATAAAACATTGGGTTATTTACATCCACTCCCCAGAGGTATTGCTCTTTGGCATGAACCTCCCCTCATATATTAAAAGTTGACATCTATCACCCCTGTACATAAAAAATTATATATACTACCCTTATTACCCTTACTTTTTCTTTTAGTCTATTTTCCTTTTCACTTTCTTCCTTTCTTTTTAAATTCATTAAATAGACATAAAAATAAATAAAATTATTCTCATGTAAATTTTTTTGTTAAAAATAATTCTAACGATTACTATATACTAAAGGAGAAATTACTACCCCCACCCCCAAAGAAAAAAAAGAATATTCTACTATAAAAAAATCATAAACATATTGTTTCCATATGAAATACCCATTTTACAATCTTTTCATTGGAAAATACAAAAGTCAATATTAACAACTTTTGGACTAAATATTATTATAGATTTTCTAAATCTATAAGTTTATTTTAATGAGTTGTTAGTAATTTTTCATATATTAAACTTATTTTAAATAAACTTAACATTTTGATCTCTTAATTTGTTTCTTCTTGTGGTTCTTGAGCTATATTTTTCAATATTTCAAGCAAGTATTTAATAAATTAATAGTGTTTTATTTTGTATAAAAAATTTGAACCTTTTATAGATTAGTATTATTAACTATTGCAATAAATAAGTATCTAAAAATCGAAAGAGTAATTTTGTTTCAATATCTTTGCTTAGGGAATAGTAGATGACTTTGAAGTAGTAACTGAAGAAGTCCCATTTATTATTTGATAATTTAGGCGTCTCATTGTTCATTTTAATTACTATCATGTTATAGACTTTAAATCATAATATTTTTTCCCTAGTGAATGTTTTTTTTTAATATTTATTCTATTTTTATTCATCTTCTATCTACTTAGAACAAAAAGAAGGATATATAAAAAAATAAAAAAAAGCAGATGAGAAAACAGAATGGGAGTTCAATATTCAAACAAAATTACTCTATCAATTTTTAGATTTTATTTATTACGATAAGCAACAATGTAAATCTAGAAAGATATAAACTTTTATTGTTTATAAAAAACTAAAGAACATCTAATTTATTAAAAAATTCTTTGAGACATTCAAAAATATAATTCGAGAACCACATAAAGGAAGTTGAAAACATACATATTTAAGTTTACTTAGAGCCTCCGCCGGCCATAGCTTGGTGAAGCAGTCATTCACTTCACCACTGTTACCACCACTATCGTCAGCGAGTTGGGTTGGAGCATCCTTCTTCAAGTTGTACATCACATCTTCAAATCTGACGAGACGGATATGGATCTAACGAGACAGAGACAGATCTAACGAGATGAGAACGGGTGATACTAAGTTTTTATATATCGTTTTAGATTTTTGTGTTTAGTATTTATTTTCTCTCTCGTATGAGAGTTTGCTTTCTCTCTCGAATGAGAGTTTCATCTCTCCTTGAATAGGAGTTGCACAAGAATTTTTTTATGTTCGTTTGTGAGTTATTAAGATTTGTTATCTTCAAGAAACTTGATAATTGGTGTTTCAGATGTTCTTACTACATCGTTTGAGTTGATATGAATTGTATTGTTCCAAGCGTTGTAAACTTTCGATTGAATGATATATAAGACCAATTTTTCTTCAAAAAAAAAAAGTTTACTTAGAGCAAGTTTAATATATTATTTGTTATACGTATATTTAAATAAAATAAGTTATACGTTACAATTGTTTTTGATGAAAAAATTTCATGAAATTAATTTCTATTTTTTTGGTTCTATTAAATAAGAAAAATAATAAAAGGGAAGGAAAATAGAAAATAAAGAAAAGAAAAAATAACGGTAAAAAGGGTAGTACATATAACTTTTTACACACAAGGGTGATGGATGCCAAAATTTAATATATGAGGGGAGGACATTGCCAAAATGCAATATCTTAGAGGACGTGGATGCAAATAACCCATAAAACATTAGTAGCAGGAATGGATCTTTTTCGGCCAAACGAAAAGAAGATGAAATTTTTGTTTTCCTATTCAACTTCTTGATTGCAACTATCAATTTTAATTTCTCAGGTTTAATTCATTCTAACTTTTAATAATTCCTTCATCAGAAAAGAAGAAAATAGAAAAGACAAAACGTAAAATAAATTATAAAATCAAAGAATGACTATACATAGAAGAAATAAACAGAGGAAGGATGAGAAACTTATAACATGTTCTTAATGAAGAGGGATAAAGATTCTCCAAAGAAAAAACGACGTGGAGTGGAGTGGTGTGAGAGCAAGAAAGTCTTTGAAGATTTTATTTAAGATTACCTTGGTAAGGAAATCATAAATGATAAAACCTCATTTTAATTGGGATTCTTATTCTCTTATTTTAGGAGGAGGATTCCTGGCGCATAGGAAATAGATTACTTTCGAGAAATTTCAAAAAGAGCACCAAACAAGGTCATTTAATTTTTGAGAATGAGATGCTCTATTTAGATTTAATTCTCTGCCAAACAAACGAAGCCTAACTATTTTAATAAATCAACAAAAAGTTAACGTGAGTTCTACGAGTTCTGATCACTTAAACAATCTCTTACAACGTAAAGAATATATATTAAAACATGTAAAGGTTGTCAAAAACTATCTAATAAGCACGATAGTAACTTACAAATAGGTATAGGTAAAACTCAGAGAAAATTAAATAAATAATATAAAAATAAACAAAAAATCAGAAAATACCCCCAAAAATGGGGGAATTCAGGATCTAGTATGTTACGACATAGTGTATGTCGTAACAGCTGTGTTACGACATATACTATGTCATAACACATTTTATATATTTTTTTAAAAAAATATTGTGTTACGACATGGAATATGTCGTAACACAATATTATATATTTTTTTAAAAAGAAATTAATGTGTTACGACATACGATATGTCGTAACACAATATTTTATTTTATTTTTAATAAAAGTTGACTGCTCGTGTCAGCGTCAGCGTTGACCGCTGACACGAGCAGTGTTACGACATAACTTATGTCGTAACAGCATTTAATTTTTATTTATTTTTTAAATTTCAGCAGTAAAAAACGCTCCTCCTCCAGCCAAAAAACGCTCACTGCTCACTTCCTCTCTCTCTCTCTCTCTCCCCTTCAAATTTCACTATTTTGAGCTCGAATTTTTGTCTAAATTTAGCCTCTAATTTTCTCCGTCAACCAAGAACGTAAGGTATTATTTAAATTTTGTTAAATTTAGAGTTTATATATGGGTTTTTTTCTATTGTAATGACATTGCAATTTAGGGTTCAAAATTTGAATTTTTAGTGATAAATTTTTGTATTTTTGCTATAATTATCGAATATGTTGATATAATTATTAAATTAATCGGTTGATTTTTTATCTTTAGGTTTAATTTTGACCTTTTGGTATAATGTTAATTTTCAATGTTATTTTTTATGGTTTTTTGGTATTATTTTTGAATTATTTGGTATAATTATCAAATTAGTAGATTGATTTTTGATTTTGAGGCTCAATTTTGAGTTTTAGGTATTATGTTAATTTTTAGTGTTATTTTGGCATTATTTGGTATAATTTTTGAATTGTTTGTATAATGTTGGATTTGGTTGATATAATTGTTGAAATGTTCGGTATAATTTGTATTTTTAGTGTTTAATTTTGAATTGTTAGGTTTGATTTGTAGTTGGTAGGTTTAATTTTTGAATTGTTTGTATAATGTTGGAATTGGTTGGTATAATTGTTGAATTAGTAGATTGATTTTTTATTTTGAGGCTCAATTTTGAGTTTTAGGTATAATGTCAATTTTTAGTGTTATTTTGGAATTATTTGGTATAATTTTTGAATTGTTTGTATAATGTTGGAATTGGTTAGTATAATTGTTGAAATGTTCGGTATAATTTGTATTTTTAGTGTTTAATTTTGGATTGTTAGGATTGACTTCTAGTTGGTAGGTTTAATTTGGAATTGTTTGGGACCTATAAGTTCAAATAAATAGGCTTAATTTCGAGTAGTTAGATTTATTTTTGAATAGGTTGGTATATTTTGCAATTGTTTGGTATAATGTTCGTATTAGTTGCTATAATTTTCAAATTTGGAGTAGTTAGCTTTAATTTTAAATTGGTTGCTATCTTTTTGGAAATGTTTGGTATAATTTTTTGAATTTATAGGTTTGATTTCGAATTGTTTGGTTTAATTTGGAATTGTATGGAAGCGTTTTCTAAACGTTCGAATTGATAGGTTTAATTTGGAGCAGTTAGGTGTAGATTCGATCAGTAGTTCAAATTAGTATGTTTAAATTCAATTTTTTAAATTAAAATTAATATATTTTTTTCGATTTTACGTATAATGTCAATTTTGAGTTTTAGATATAATGTCAATTTCGAATTAATAGATACAATTTACTAAATATATAAATGTAATTTATATCGTAGAATGTAAATTAACATTGTTGTGGATATGTAAATGCAGGATGGCTGAGCGTAATGTATATGGACCGGTTGATCCTAGCGTATTGTATGATCAGGACATTCATGTATCTGAGGTAGTTGCTCATTATCCAGACTTCACTCAATGTGTCCGGCGAGCTGACGCTGCATATTTCAAGATTGCCTTTGGACATCCTCTACATCACCGCGTCAAGGTAAAGCTTGATGAGATTGGGTTAGGGTATACCAGTTATCTCATTTTACAAATGACTTGGGCCTTGTGAAGGCCCTAATTGAGAGATGGCGCCCAGAGACAAATACATTTCATTTTAGGACCGGAGAGGCTACGATAACTCTCCAAGATGTTGCTGTTTTATATGGTCTACCAGTTGATGGTAGGGCTGTAGTTGCACATAGGCAGTTCCAAGGATATGAAAGTTACGTCTTATATGTATATGAACAATTAGGATTGTACTTAACGCCAGAAGATTTCAAGCACGGTTATAGAATATCAGTACGAAAACTTGCTAACCATGTGGTGAGTGCGCCATTCCAAATAAATGATCAATCTGAAAAAAAATTAATTGATCGGGTAGCCCCGTTGTTGGGCACTTTTGTTGTTAGGGGGTGTGATGTGCGCCGACACCACAGGAGATGTTATTCTTGTAATGTGGTTGACTGTGTTTGAAGATATAAACTTAGCACACACATACAGTTGGGGGAGCGCGGTATTGGCTCATTTATACCGTGAATTGTCGAGTGGTTCCCAAGTAGATTGCAAAAATATTGGAAGTTTAATGCCATTATTACAGGTGAGAAAAATTATTATTTAGACTTTATTATTTCTGGTATAATAATTCGTGGTTATTCAATTAATATTTTTGTCATTTAACAGATATGGGCGTGGAGTAGGGTTTGGATTGTAAGATCTGATGGGGTACCGAGACAGATGGCGGGGGCTAATGTGGATGAATTTATCAACATTGTTACGATCCAAGAAAAGCGCTAAAGTTTCAACATCTTTGATCTCCATTGTGCTCTCCCTCGTCACGTTTCTCTTTTCAAATTCAAACTTTATAATTACTTTTAATGAAAAATGATTCTGATCAGTTCTTGTTCTCATGTATAACTTCTCCAACAATTTAGCGTATGTGATCGTACGAGATATTCTCATATTAGTGCTTGGACGAGTGCTATATCTTACTGAATTTGACTCTTCAATAATTTGACCATCCGTGTATACCAAAACGTCAACTGTGTTCGCCCTCGACATTTTCTATATAATATCAAAAATCAAACCACAATTAAGCACTAAATTTAAAATTATAGTCAAAAAATAAAATAATACCTACAAATTATACATAAAATTCAAAATTGAATACCTACAAAATTAGAATTTATATATACAAACTATACTTCTATATTACAAATATAACCTAAAAATTATAACTACTCATTCTAAATTATACATACTATGTAAACCTAAACATTTGAAATTTCAATTGCAACTTATATGAAAATTTAAACCCTAACAATAAATTGAAAATTATATCTCTGAAATTATACTTAAATTTCTACACAATTACAAACTAACACTTATATCAAAATTTAAGCCATAAAAAACAAACACACTAAAAATCTACATTATACCTTAGAATCAAAATTTAACCTAAAAGTCTAAATAAAACCTATTAATTCAATAATAATACCAACATATTCGAGAATTATACCAAATAATCCAAAAATTATAACTAACTAATTGAATTTATACCTAAAAATTCAAGTTATGAACCCACATTATAATAAAATAAAAAACAATATATTAACTTAAAATTTAAGTAAGTTCAAAAGTATAATATATAGGATTACCTTAATTTTGTAGTTCACGAACAAATTTTGAAGAAAAATTTGTGCTTGTTGCCAATGGTGGTGAAAATTTGACTGAAAATTTTGTCGTGCAGAAGGAGAAGAGAAGAAGAAGAAAAAGAGAAAGAAGAGAAAGAGAAAAGAAAAGAGAAGAGAAAGGGGAAAAAAAAACGATGTGTGAATAGTGAGACGACATAGCATATGTCGTCTCACTATTCATCTGACAACCACTATTTAAAAAAAAAACGACCGAAGGTTTTACGACATATTCCATGTCGTAACACCATAATTTATTTTTTAAAAAAATTAAAATAGGTGTTACGACATGAGCTATGTCGTAACACCTATAATTTATTTAAAAAAAAACTATAATCCGTGTTACGACATAGTCCATGTCGTAACACCAGATTTTTTATAAAAATAATTAAATCACCTCTGTTACGACATGGGCTATGTCGTAATACACGTGTTACGACATAACCTATGTCGTAACATGCTAAATGCTGAATTCTTCTGATTTTTTGTTTATTTTTATATTATTTATTTAATTTTCTCGTAAAACTCATGACCTATTTGGAAGGTTGGGTGAGAACAAGTGTCAAGAAAGTGGAATATCTCCTGGACCAATTGGGCACGGACACATAGCAATATCCCTTGTCATGTATTGACGGGAAGAAATATTGGATCAGCCCAGTTCAAGACCAAATCGAGGTCGTCCAAACTCTCACTATAACTAAAATAAAATATTAATAATAAAATTTTAAGTGACAATAATATTAATAATAAAATTTTAAGTGACAATGTCAAATGGCATTGATTATATAAATTAGAAAAAATTACACATAGATCCACGTAACTTATTGTGTAATTGCCAAAAACTCCCTCATTTTTAAGAAATTAGACTAAGTCCCACTCATGTAAGGCATGTCTTACAATTACGCCCCATGTGTATTTAAAAATTCTTACAATTTTACCCCTGTGAAGCTTACAAATAGACCCTTGAGGGGGTTGTTGGTAATTTCTCAAAAAGCGAAGAAGCTTTTGGTAATTGCACAATAAGTGAGGGGATCTATCTGTAATTTTTCCTGTATATTAAGTGATCAAGATTCAAGAGTTTTTGTTTGTCACAAAAGTAGTTTTCACAAGTTTAATAGTTACAAGAATGTATACAATTTGTCATTCTTAATAATTAGTGACAAGAAAAATTTTGTCACTATTGAGAATTAGTAACACATCTTTAGTAACAACTTAGTGACAACAAATATACTTGTCACTCTATTTGTATTGTAACTAAGTTGTCAGTCATCACTAATTGGACAACTTAGAAGAAACTTTTGTCACTAAAAATTATTATTGTGACAAAGTAAAAATTATTGTACCTTATTGTGTATATTTAATCATAATTTGACATTGTCACTTCAAATTTTATCACTAATATTATTTATGTTGTAGTGCCTGAACAACTCAATGTGGGACAATCAATGCTTGACTTTATATATTCCCACATTATTTTAACTCTGTAGACTTTATTTAAGTAGCCGCTTTATAAATATTAACTTTTTAGTCACTTAAAATTAATTTTAAATGATCAAATATATTAAACTCATCTACTTTCAAAATAGGAAAAATTACATGTACACCCCTACGCTTTTGTGCGAATTACAAAACCCTCTTGACATTTGGAAAATCACGAACACACTCCTTATCACACTCTGACATCATCGAAACATGTGAAAAAGTCTATTTTACCCCTCTCGAAAAGAGCAAAAAAAAATTTCTAAAATTATAATCTAGCAATGAACCAGAATACCCTTTAGTATATATATAATATAAATACATACACACACACATATATATATAACACAAGTACACAACATACTGTAAACACAACACCACATAGCAAACACATCCCGCGAGGTGATGGGATGGTGGCAGCAGATCTGAAGGCGGGCGTTCTAGATTATAGTGGCAGCTTCAAGGGTTTTGAGTGACAGGATGTCGGTGGCGGAGACTAGAATTTGGGTCTCCGCGGTGGCAATTTTTGGGTGACAAGCTGGTGGCAGCGGCTAGCATCTAGGGTTGATTGTTAGCGGCGGAAATTTTGGAGGTCAGAGGAGGTGGTGGCTGTGTTTTGAGGGTAAAAGCAGGTGGCGGCAGCTAGCGAGGGTACCAACCTGGGAATGAAAGGAGGTGGCGGCGACAGTTTGGGGGTGAAAGTTGTTGTGCATGATGACGACCACTTGTTTGATGGTGGATGGCGCCGTTTTTTTTTTGTAGGTGGTGGCAGGGTTTCGACGGTGGCCGCATGTTGTTGTTAGGAATCATGTATTCATGCACAATGAAAGACGAAAAACATATCCGGATTCCAAAGTGGATCACTTTCGTGTTTAAAATTTTTCATAAGATATTAATAATACAAGAACGAAAATTACCAACCTTAATGTAGAAATTATTCGTTTCTTGATCTACCGTAACAGCAGCGACCTTGGGCTCCTTCCTCTAGATATCACGCCAGATAAAAACCAAGAAATATTTTCTTGCTTCTCGGAGAGGCCGACGGCTAGGTGTGAGGGAAGGGAAAAATTTCTCTTCTCTTGTTGTCTAGGTTTAGAGTTGTGTGATAACTTAATCACTTAATGACTTAATCAACTAGTGTATTAGTTGAGGATTAAATAAATCTTCAACCTTACTACACACACACGCCTATGGACCTTATTAGTGGGCTAAGTTGGCCTAGTCAATTTAGTCCACTTTAATTAAATGTATCACAAAATTAATCCAATTAAACATGTAATTTTTATTAATTAAATACAACTTAATTAATCTAATTAAATACAACTTAATTAATCTAATTAATTAACTAAAAGATAATTAATTAATTAAATACTCACTATAAATTAATTTATTTTATTAATCTAATTAATTAACTAAATTAACCTAGGCCCAATATATTTAATTTGTTCATCAAATTATAAATTACTAAACCACCATAAATAACAATTAGAGTCTTTCTTAATTTATTATCCTTGAAAATGTGAATCTCTAGGTTAGTCTTAATTGGCAATGAGAGGATACTAAGGATGTGGGTTCCACTTAGCCAATCTCGTGGACCCACATCGAAACCCAATTAAGATTAAAGTAAATTGATCATAACGAACCTTTGGGTCATGAATGCAATATGAGTATAAACCCTTCATCGAGATTTTCCGATCGAGTGAGAGTCATGAAATATGTCAAACTCACAGGACTCGATACTGAGTTAACAATCATAGTAAGATGAACTTACCAAACTACCTCTTGTGTTCCATACAAGTTAGTTTATTTGCTTTGGCCAACGACTTGTTATTTCATTTACCTATGACACAAGATACATTCTCATTTACTTTTCGAGATAATGAAGTCCTTTTTGGCAGTCACCTCACAACTGCTACTTGTCCACTGATACTGCACTTTGAGGTCGATCCCACCACAAGGTGATAATGGATCTGACTACTCTAATGACAAGTTCAGTGTCACAAATACATTGCTAGTGACTCCTCAGGTCTAAGGTTCACACATACTATCATGACCAGTAATCCAACCATTGACAGTCATAGAGTAAATACCCATGTGATTGGATTACGAAGTGCGTGTTTGAATATGTCAATTCCATTAACATATCTATGGCACATGCTCCCATTAATATCTAGTGACCAACCGACACTCCTTGTCAGAGTCTGTGTCATACAAGTCGAGTTTAAAGGCCCAATTAAGATTATTTGACTTGCGAACCCATTTGAGTAATTGAGAACTCAACACTTCTAGTGTTCCTCTTCTTATTTCATAAGAAATAGAAGGTTTCTCTCAATTATTTGGACTATTTGTTCAACACCTATAGATGCCATTAAGATTTATGTGAACAATAATATAAAATGCCTTTATTTCAAAAGAGTTTATTACAATATAAAGTAAATCCCTATACAATATATTTCCTCGCTGGCATCGAGGGCATATACCAGCAGTTGTTATGACGGAGACGGCGACGGTAACTTGTAATGCAAGTGTGGTTGGAATGGGAGGCCAGGTTTTGCAAACTGAGGAAGAAGAAAATGGAGTGGCTAGGCTAGGCATGGGAAGAAGAAGGTAGGAAGGCTAGGGTTTGGAACATGGTGTTGAAAAAGGAGAGGAAAAAAATGAAAAATTATCAAAAATGGATAAAGTGAGCTGGAAAAAATTATTATTATTGTTATTATATTTTGATTAAGATTAATAAATGAAAAGGTATGAAAAATACGAATGCACTGAGAAATAAAAGAAAATTAATTGTATACATTTATGATTTGCTATTTTTGTAATTCCATTGGTTGGTTGTCATTAATAAATTTTTTAATCTTATATGACAATACATACAGTTAATAAAAATATAATATATTTTGCCTATCATTAATAACTATTAACTATAATTAATGCTTTTCTAATTTAAAAATGAGCAATGCTATATACCATCATTTTTTCACTTATTAAAATATCATTCAAGTATTATTACTAGCACATAATATTTATTTTTTTAGAGTAATAATAAATATTTAATTAATCATTAATTATTAATTACTAATTACTTAGTTAAAATATTTATCTTATAATTAAATAAATAAAAAACTTCAAGTTTGCAATTCCATATTTGGTTGGTTGTCATTAATAAATTTGTAATCTTACATAACAATTACAAACAGTTAATAAAAATATAATATATTTTGACTATCATTATTAACTATTAACTATTATTAATTTTTTCTAATAAAAATATTATTCAAGGATTATTACTAGCAAATAATATTTGATTTTTTTGGTGTAATAATAAATATATATAATTAATTATTAATTATTAATTACTTTCTTAGTTAAAATATGTCTCTTACTATTAAATAAATAAAAATCACTAAGTTTTAATTATTTGATAATTCGTATATCTATTATATATTAATTCAAGTTAATTGATTGTGATTTGATTGTGTATTAAATGATTTCAGGAGTACGAAAAGTAATAATTTTTTTGTCATATATTTAGACATTAATTATTGGTATATAAAATTTTATAATAGTAAAATAATTATTAATGTAGGATAGATTATTTTAGTTCTTTTATTTAAGAATTAATTATTAGAATATAGCTGTTTTATTTTAGTTGAATAATAATAGGTTAAATGTATTTAAAATAAGTTAAGAAAATAAAGCAATTTCAGTTTAGTTAGATTTATTACATAAACACCCCCCGTATTATTGTGTAATTACCAATACCACTAAGAGGTATTTTGCCCATGTAAATTTGACCATATGATCAGATTTAACCAGGGATAAAATGAGATTATCACATCTTTTTCTTGTTGATATCAACAAATTTCTGGCCCGAAAAAATGACAGAGGGTGAATATGTAAGCCTGACAGCTCTAAGTCAAGGGAGATTTGTGTAATTTTGAAATTCTACCAGATATTTTGATAATTTGCACTGAACTGAGGGGAACTTTTGGTGATTTTCTCTTCAAAATAATTTAAGCTAAGTCAAAGAAATTCATTAGCCAAAATATGAAAATCTCTTCAAACAAATGGCTCGATCAAGTTAGCTGAACGTCGATTGATATAACCAATTTTCCAACACATGAGAAAATAATAGATAATATCCAAACTATGGTACGAATCATGCAAGTCCGAAACTTTGGCTACGATGTCAGTTTGTTGTTAAAAGTTAACATAGATTCTTGGTCGGCTAGCTGGATTAATTACTGGTACTTAGTGGAAACATTATCCGAAATTTTATTAGTATTGATCTAGCACGGATTTTCCCCCCTACTATTCCAGTCAAGAGGATCAACAATACGCAGAAATGACACGTTATCAATATTATAGACTGCACTCACACGATGTTGAGTTGCCTACGTACCCGTTAGGGATCAAGTCTAAACGTAGTTCGAATAAGGTGGTTAGAATAGATATGATTCGTAGTATTATGATCGCTCGTATTTGTATAAGAGGCTCGTACTCTCGAGTCTCCGATTATCTAAGCTCCACGAGTAATGATTCGTAGTATTTATAGCTCAGATTCTCGGTCCTCAATTCCTCATAAATGACTGTATTTATAGAGTTTCCATTCGATACTGTAGGGCGAATGATTGACAAGACGTCTTGCCTACGGATTCCCTATACGTGTGTCTGATGGGTGGCACAGATTCGATGCCCATCGGGTCGGGCCATGAACCGACCCTACCCGAATTACAAAAACACGCGGATCTTGGAGTGTAATGCAAATACCAAGGTTATAGGGACCGGGTGTGAAACCCATCTCGTTTCCTCGTATTCGAGGTAGTATATCAAATATACGACCCTATATATTTCAAGGAATACGAGCTGACGACTATTAAATCTTCTAATATTTTAGGTATATAAAGTATATAATTATTAGAAGTAACAAATAAACTGCAATTACCACCGAAAGTCTTGAAGATGACCCATAGAAAACATGGAACCCCAAAACAGGCACATGCAATCACATCATATAATATGATATTAAAATCGTTTGCGATCATAATATAATATTGATGTATATGAGATAAAAAACCACTTGTATTATGAATGGGTTGGCATTTCACCTCATTGTCCTTTTGGGAAAAAAAATCACTTGTTATTAAAAGGGGTTAATTATTCAATTATCTTTTTGAAAATAAAGCAAATAATATTCAGTCTAACTTGAATATTTGTTAAATAAGTATGACAAATATATCCTCATTTTCCTGATGTGTTTATTATTTTCCGTAATAGTTTATATGGTTGTTATATAATAATATAGATGAGACAAAATACAATTTACACCTCTGAACTATTGTTAATGTAACAATCACCCCTGAACGCACCGATTCAATATATTTCTGATCTTTGCTAACTTTATTTATTTTGAAGAAATTTTCAAAAAAAAAAAATTGCTTTTGTTTTTTATTTTTGTGATTTTTTTCTCATGTTTTCTTATTTCATCGTTTTTTTTCTTATGTAACTTTTGATCATCAATGATCTAATGGCCAGAATAAATGAGAAAACAACATATTGCTTATCAAAACGAGGGGCATGATGGGCATATTGTGGAAAAATTTAACGTTGTTAGTCTTCATTGATGGAAGGGAGAGTGTGCAATTAAAAATCTTCACAAGGGGGTCATGACTTTTAATTTTTCACAAGGTGATTTCGTGCAGATTTTGCTTAATACGGGTGGGTAATACACAATTAACCCAAAATGACCCATCCCCGCATTTTGTACCTATTTTTTCACCATTAGATTTGCTCTCTCTCTCTCTTTTTTTTTTTAACCATTTTCAGCTTATAGACTCTTATGCTCCCATTCATTAGAATTTCTAGCCATACATTCCCAAATTAGATCCTCACTCTCACTCTCTCACTCTCCTCCACATCACACACACACACACACACACACACATTTTTATGAAATTATTACGCTATAGGCTCGATTGCAAGGAAAGAAGGAAGCAGCTTGTTATAAAAAATATACTTGTACAAAATTCTTCCAAATAATATCAACATTTCTTGTTGAAATCAGCGTATGCTACTTGAAATTCTTTAATTTAGTGGACTGAATTGAGAATTGAAGATAGAAAACCATAATACGCAGCAAAGAGTTCGAAAGAGACGTGTTTTTCTTCTTAAATTGTTTCTAGAGGGGGAAAAAAGTTGTAAATAGGCGATTAGAGCGACGGTAACATTGTATATAACTTTGTAAACCACTTACACTAACTAATCAGTCTAAACTAAAATGAGATACTAATGAAGGGTTTTATTTTTCGGGAATTAAGATAAATCGTGTTTGAAAATTTTAATATAATTGTAATATTGATATTTCATATTATACTATCTAATTAGTACAAAAAATTATATATAGATTATTTGTTCTCGGTCTAAGAGTTATATTATCTTTAAGTAAATTGAATGTTGTACATTCTAAAATATAAATGTTAAGGGCTTATGAAATATTAGCTATTGTTAAATAAATGTAGTGTCATAATCATCAGTTACTTATAAAGTAGCAAATACAAAATAGTATGTTTTCCCTTCTTTTTTTTTTTTTTTGGTTGCATAAATCTAAAGTAGTACACTGTATATGAAAAGAATAGGAAAATAAATTAAGCCGTATTTTGATTCTCTAACAATTCTCTTGACATTGCATTTTATTGAAATTACATGTTACCCGTTTTTCATGTTTGAATTAATATTTTTTTCTCGATGCAAATTTAGAACGGTTGGAAATCCATATATTATCTATTTTTATAATTTGTAGCTTTTTTTTTTCTTTCTTTCCACTGTGCCAATTAAAGTCGTTTGTTTATGCTATGTGCAAATTCATTCATTTATACTTCTTTTGCGAGGCTCTCTTATTCTCCTTGTTGTAATCTTCATTTCCTTATTTGTGGCTCTATTCTTGGTCTCCATTGAAATAACTATTTTTATTTTTGTATTTTAATATATGGATTTTTCTAGTTGATCCAAATTTCAACAAAAGTAGCTCTTCCACCACATCTCCTTACTATTAGGTTGAATTCATCTTGTCCACTGCTTTGTTGGTTTAACTTTCAGCCTATAACTTACCTTATTGCTAGAAAAGTTCATAATCGAAAAACACAGAGTATTTTCACAAACATTTTTACTAAATTTCCTCCAAAAATATTATTTCTAAATTAATTATCAGACACAAAATTTCAAAAACGAAGCAAAATGGCTCAATATGGCACAACCCAAAAATGTAAGGCTTGTGATAAAACCGTACATTTTGTTGAGATGATGTCTGCTGATGGAGTTCCATATCACAAGACGTGCTTCAAATGCAGTCATTGTAGTGGACGCCTTGCGGTAAAATAAAATAAAACTTCTTTTTTTCTTTTTTATGTTAAATTTAAAGTTATTAAAAGTTTTTGAATCGATGGTACCATGAATATTTTCCCTTTTATTTAGTGAAAAAGGCTCAATATTTTTTGAATGTAAAATAATTTTAATTTCCTTATGATCACCGCATTTTAATTTCTTCCGTAATAAAACTGTAAGTAATTAAATTATAATTCTTAAATAAAGAAACTAAAGTTGCTCTCATTCTTGAATTCCTCTTGTAATGAATGGCAATATCTATGCAATTTTCTTGATGAAAGAGGGCTGACGAAAAACAATTACAAATCATGTTGTCTAATCAACAAGCAGTTTGAGTAATAACTATACCTCCTTCATAATGAATGTTGTCCTTTTGTTTTCAATTAGCAATATGAATTTAATCTTCTAAATGCAATATTAATTGATTAACTAACGTTAATAAAAGGCTGTTTAACTAATTACATTAAACCTGAAACTATATATGTGTGTTTTTCAGATGAGCAATTACTCAGCCGTGGATGGGAATTTATACTGCAAGCCTCACTTTGAACAACTCTTCAAGGAAACTGGAAGCTTCACTTCTAAGAAGCTTCCGTCATGTGAGTGCTCATGATTTTTACATTGGTAAAAAGTAACGAAATGACTTTTTTTAATCAATACAATTATTTTTCCTTTTTCTTGGTCAGCTGGAAAGCATGAACTGGTACACAAACTAATTTAATCTTTCTTTTATTTTAATTACCTATGTCTCTTGAAATTTATTCTCTTACTCAACAAATTTTATTTTTTCTTTGTTTCATTATAATATGCATCTATAGAATAAAAATCCTAGTAAAGTCTCCGCATTTTTCTCTGGCACCCAAGACAAATGTGCAGTATGCAAGAAGACAGTCTATCCACTAGAAAAGGTTTGTGTTCAAATAGTTTTATTATATCATTTAATTAAACTGATAATAAAATTTAGCATACAATATCATGTTTAAATATCTGAAATAAGCTCTTAAAACATATTTGACATATGATTTACATACTATTATTCTACCAAAGTCGAAGTCTTCTTTTACCCCAAATATGCTACGAGAGAAAAGATTATTAATGATTATGTGTTAAGTGGTAACATTTTCTTTATTTTGTTACATTAATGATTCTCACAAATTTAATAATGACAACAAATTATTATTTAAGTTGTCATTATATATAATTAGTCACAACCTAGACAATATAAAATTTCTCCGTGAACTTGTGACAATTTCTGCGTTGTGTTGTTACTGGAAAAATTATAAAATTGGTTTCGTAGTTATAGGGGTTTAGCAATATAGGGCAGAGATTTTTTGAGGGGAAAAAATAGGGAAGTAGCTATGTAATATAAGCAATTTGAAGATAGCCTACGTGGACTTGAGGTATATGCCAACTGGGTTGATTGTGCCTCAAAGATAGTGTGGCGGGAGGGCCTATGTGGATTTTTTTAATTCCACTATATTTCAAAATGTATGAAAATTATTAAAATACAATAAAAAGGAAAACATAAAAATGTCTAAAAATATTCACAAGATTATATATTTTAAACTATTTTTAAAATTTTAAATAATTGAAATAAATTTTAAAATTGCTTTCATTAGACAGTGTAGAAAATTCCAAATGAAAATTGTCAAAAAACACAAGTTTCTTATATTTAAAATTATTATAACTAGTTAACGTCATTTAAAATTTTGTACATGATATTTTCGATTAATTTTATATTCTTATAAAAAAAATTTAGTGGCCAAAATAAAACATTTAATATTAAATTATTTACAATAAATTTAGTAAACTTTATATTTGAAATTTAAAAATAGTTTAAAATCAAACATTAAATATGTAGAATAGAAAAAAAAATTATAAATAATTTAACAAGAGAAATTGTAGAAAAAAAGGGAAAAGAGAAAACTAGCATCATCTCCCACTCCCAGCCCCTCAGCCTCACCCCAGGTCTCTCCCTGTTTGAGCAATATATACACAATTTTTGAAAACATGCACACAATAAAACACACTCCATTTGACAAAAATACATAAATAGTTTATGAGCGAGCGAGCGTGGGTGAGGGAGAGGATTAGCACTGCATGTGGTGAGAACGGGTGGAGGAAGAGGGGGGAGGGGGGAAGATGTTGAAGATGATTAACAATGGTTTTCTTTTCTTATCCATTTTCAGTTTTTTTGTTAAAACATTTTAGTATGTTAGTTTAAGTTAATAATTAATTTCTAAGATCTTTAAATATAAAAGATTTGTAAGTTTAAGCAATTTGCCAACTGAAATTCAACGTGACATGTTTTATCATATTCAGCACACTCTCAAGTCCACATCAGCAACATTGGGCGGAAAATTAAAAACTCCCCAATATTGAGGGTTCACGTGCATGCCACGTGACATATTTTTGTCAAATTGACAAAGTCAAGTCTGTTATGAAATAAACTCAAATATTATAAAGTTGAGAGAATAAAATGAGAGAATGAGAGAATTAAGTAGAGAACTCTTTTATTGATATTCTTGTGTCTATTTACAATACAATGTCATTGTCTATTTATAGGCACAAAACTAGAATACCAAAGGTTTATTACCTAAAGAGTAAATTATATTTACTCATGATGGAAAATGAAAAGTCATGGAGATGAAGAGTTTTTGGGAAATGAGTAGACATAATGATTAAAGTTAAGTGGCCATAAAGAAATTGGGAGATGAATAGACATCCACAAATAATTATTCATAATACTCCCCCTTGGATGTCTATCACTTAAAAATATGTCTCGTTAAAACCTTACTAGGAAAAACCCAATAATGGGACAAAAACCTAGTGAAGGAAAAAGAGTACATATCAATACGCAATCAGATGCTGCCTTATTAAAAACCTTACCAGGAAAACCCAGTGGGAATAACCTTGGTTAAGGGAAAAAGAGTGCAGCGCGTATTATCTCCCCCTCATGACAATATCAGTCAAGATCTTTCAGTCTACGCACGCCAATATTGTAGACTAGTTTTTCAAATGCTGTTGTGGGAAGTGCCTTGGTGAACAAATCAGCAGGATTATCACTGGAACGGATTTGTTGAACATTGATATCACCATTCTTTTGAAGATCATGAGTGAAAAAGAACTTTGGTGAAATATGCTTCGTTCTATCTCCTTTAATGTACCCTTCTTTCAATTGTGCGATACATGCAGAATTATTTTCATATAAGATCGTCGGGATCATTTTTCCAGAAGATAAACCACAAGTCCCTCGAATGTTTTGAATCATGGATCTTAACCAAACACATTCTCGATTGGCCTCGTGAATAGCCAAGATTTCTGCATGATTAGATAATGTGGCCGATATAGTTTGTTTCATAGATCGCCATGAAATGGTTGTGCCACCACATGTAAATAAATAGCCCGTTTGTGAACGACCATTATGAGGATCAGACATATATCCATCATCTGTTTAACCCCATTCCAATGCCTTCGTGTAGGGGAAGAACTATATTTTGCTAATAGATTAACAGCGAATGCTATATTAGGTCGAGTATGACAAGCAAGGTACATTAGTGCACCGATTGCACTTAGATATGGTACTTCAGGACCAATTAGTTCTTCATCACTTTCTTGAGGTCGAAAAGGATCTTTGTTCTGATCTAGTGACCTTACGACCATAGGGGTGCTCAATGGATGTGATTTATCCATGTAAAACCGCTTTAGCACCTTTGATACATAAGTGTTTTGATATACAAAAAATTTGTTCTTTAAATATTCAATTTGCAACCCAAGGCAAAATTTTGTTCTTCCAAGATCTTTCATCTCAAAATCTTTCTTTAAGCAATTAACAACTTTTTGAATCTCTTCAGGAGTTCTAACGATGTTTAAATCGTCAACATAAACTGTAATTATAACAAATTCATTTCCAGATCTTTTCATGAAAATACAAGGATAAATTGGATCATTCTTATAAGTTATATCCTTTCTTCAACAAATATTCACTTTGAATTATATGATCTCATCAAAACGTTTCTCCTTATCTTGGAAAATACTCCCACTCAACTATCATTTCAAAAACAATTTGACATCATATATTCAACATATATTTAAATAATTTAAATAATACACTTGATCACATCAAGTTCCTCATGTTGAATACAATCACACATACTAATGCTTTAATTTGATTTCATCAAATAAGCATACTCAAGTACAATCAAATAATACATATTAAACGCAATGATTTAGAATCATATTTTATAAACATGAATGTATTCATGTATTTAAGCACTTTAAACAATTTGATCACATCAAACAATCAATGCTTTAATTTAATTGAATAATGTTCTCGAGAACTTGAATTATATGCTTCAGGCATATTAAATCCTTCAGGGATTTATATATATATATATATATATATATATATATATATATATCATTATCAAGCGAGCTATACAAATAGGCTGTAACAACATCCATTAGACGCAAATCAAGTTTTTCATGCACTGCCAGACTTATTATATAACGAAAAGTAGTTGCATCCACCACAGGAGAATCAGTCTCCTCATATCTATGCCAGGTCGTTGCGAAAACCCTTGGGCAACAAGACGTGCCTTATATCTTACAATTTCATTTTTCTCATTGCGTTTTCGCACAAATACCCATTTGTATCCTACTGGATTTACATCTTCAGGTGTACGGACTACAGGTCCAAAAACTTTTACATCTTCAGGTGTACGGACTACAGGTCCAAAAACTTTTCGTTTGTTCAAGCAAGTTTAACTCTGCCCTCATTGCGTCTTTTCATTTTGGCCAATCATTTCTTTGTCGACATTTATTAACAGACTTTGGTTCTTGATCCTCATTATCATTCATCATATTTAGCGCTACATTATATGAAAATTTATCATCAACGTTGACTTCATTTCGATTCCATCGTATCCCGTTCATAACATAATCGGTTGAGATCTCATTATTTTCACAATTTTCAGGTACCTGAGGTTCTTCTGGAACCGAAATATTAGTTATGACTGGGGACTCTTCTGGAGTTATTTTATCCTCGATTAGACCATCTTGATTCTTAGCTCCTTTTCTTTTTCGAGGATGACTATCTTTGGAATCGATAGGTCTACCACGCTTCAGACGTGCAGTAGACTCATTACTTTGACCTTCAGAGACAACAATTCTTACTGGAGCATTAACAGCTGGTACATGTGACTTAGTCACTTTCTTTACGTCAGTAAATGCGTCTGGCAGTTGGTTAGCTAAACCTTGCAAGTGAATTATCTTTTGAACTTCCAGTTCACTTTGTTTTGTTCGAGGATCAAGATGAGATAAAGATAATTCATTCCAACTAATTTTCTTTTCCAGCTGCTTATTTTCTCCCCCTAATGTTGGGAAATCTGATTCATCAAAATGATAATCAGCAAATCGAACCGTAAATAAATCTCCAGCCAATGGCTCTAGATAATTTATTATCGATGGAGACTCGAATCCAACATATATCCCCAACTTCCTTTGAGGACCCATCTTAGTGCGTTGTGGTGGAGCAATTGGAACATATACCGCACATCCAAAAATTCTTAGATGGGAAATATTTGGTTCCTGACCACAAACCAAGTGTAATGGAGAGAATTTATGATAACTTGTTGGCCTTATGCGAATAAGTGCTGCTGAATGCAAAATAGCATGTCCCCAACAAGAAATAGGAAGTTTTGATCGCATAAGTAAAGGTCTTGTAATTAACTGCAGATGCTTAATAAACGATTCTGCTAGACCGTTTTGTATATGAACATATGCTACAGGATGTTCAACATCAATTTCAATAGACATACAATAGTCATTGAACGTTTTTGAAGTAAATTCACCCGCATTATCAAGGCGTATCTTCTTAATTGGATAATCAGGAAAATGTGCCCGTAGTCTAATCAATTGAGCAAGCAATCTCGCAAACGCCAGGTTGCGAGTTGATAACAAAGATACATGTGACCACCTGGTTGATGCATCAATTAAAACCATAAAATATCTAAATGGTCCACACGACGGGTGTATTGGTCCACAAATATTGCCTTGAATACGTTCCAAAAGCGTAAGAGATTCACTTCATACTTTTGTTGTTGATGGTCGAATAATCAACTTTCCTTGTGAATAAGTAGCACATGAGAAATGATTCGATTGAAGAATCTGTTGGTTCTTCAATGGATTCGCATCATAATTGATCCGGGATGGCCCAACCGGTCATGCCAAACAACAAACTTATTTTGATTTGTAAACTTTTGGTTTACGATAACATGTGTTTCAATATTAGATACATGCGTGTAGTACAAACCGGAGGAAAATGCAGGCAAATTTTGCAATATACATTTGTTACCAGATATTGTATTAATGATGTAAAGCTACTCAATATTGCCATCACTTGTTGTCTCAATATGATATCCATTTCGGCGGATATCTTTGAAGCTTAGTAAATTTTTTTGAGACTTAGTAGAATATAATGCTTCATCAATATAAAATTGTGTTCCTCCGGGTAACAATATATTAGCTCTGTCGGAGCCTTCAATTAATTTTGCACTTCCCGATATAGTACTGACATTGGCATCTTGCATTACTAAATAAGAGAAGTATTTTTTATTCTTGAGAATGTTGTGAGTTGTTGCACTATCAATGAGACACATATCTTTATTATTGATGTTGCTGCTGATCGAGTAAATCTTTAAAATGATAAAAGACAAATTTATAAATAATTACTTCATTAATGAAAACAACACATTTTTATATTTATTTTAAAACCACTAAAAATAAGATTTATAAAATTTGTTATGATTACTTGCATCTCCAATCAAATGATCAATTTTTCTATCAAGATCAGTCAGTAAAGAAATCAACAACATCTAAATGAATGTCATCAAATCGGCCATGATCAGGATCGCTTTCTTCAAAAACAAAATTTGTTTCTATCTTCTTTCCTTTACCTTTCAGCGATTCTTAGTAAAGGTCAACAAGATGTTGTGGTGTACGACAGGTACATGACCAATGAACTTTACCACCACAACGATAGCATAAATTTTCCACAAATTTGCTATTTTGATCACCTTCATTTTTCTCTTCATTATTTTTCCACTTCTGGTGGAAAGATGTGTTCTTTGAATCACCACCACGATTTCCATGACCATATCCACGACCACGTCCACATCCATGATTTCTTTAATGATTAAAATAGTTATGTGCTGCTACATTCACTTCAGGGAATGTAGTAGAACTAGTTGGACGGGACTCATGATTAAAATAATTATATATTTCTCAACACATTCACTTCAGGGAATGGAGTATAGTTATTTGCATCAAGATGAATTTCAACATCTAACGCCAAAGAGAAATAATTTTTCCCCGTAATATCAAGAGTATCAAGAGCCACAAAATTAAGTTTTGCAGGATTCGTCATTATAATTAATACTATCATCAAAGTATAAAAAAAATTAGGAATCAAACAATCATTATATTTCTAACGAGATATTAATCCACATAAAATATCATGAAAACCTATGTGAAAAAAAAAAATTCATGAAAATACGAATATGAGTCAGGTGGACATTGGACATTTTGAAGTGCAAAACATACTTCAAAGTATTGCAAATATGTGGCTAATATTCTCTCTAGAATAGGTCACTGTAATTTCTTCTTAGAAATGGGACAAATTATTAAATGTATATTTGATGAAATTAAACATTAGAAGACTTGCAACTGTCCGTGAGTTGATGCAAAGCAAATGAAAATATTTCTATTTTCTAAACATCAAATACATGTTTTTATATGTAGTAGTTAAAAGATAATATTTACTTTAAAGTTGAGAAAATTAAGAACCTCACTTGCATGCTAAAAATTCCACCGACTCGCTATCGCAATTCCTCGGATTGAAAAGCCAACAACTTGAGACGGATCATGCTGATAACGTGTTATGAAATAAACTCAAATATTATAAACTTGAGAGAATAAAATGAGAGAATTAAGTAGATAACTCTTTTATTGATATTCTTGTGTCTATTTACAATACAATGTCATTGCCTATTTATAGGTACAAAACTAGAATACCAAAGGTTTATTACCTAAAGAGTAAATTATATTTACTCATGATGGAAAATGAAAAGTCATGGAGATGAAGAGTTTTTGGGAGATGAGTAGACATAATGATTAAAGTTAAGTGGCCATAAAGAAATTGGGAGATGAATAGACATCCACAAATAATTATTCATAATAAAGTCAAATTTGTCCTTAAGTTGCTTATATTATATAGCTTCTATCCTATTTTGCCACCTCAAAAAACTACTGTCCTATTTTGCCAAACCATATAGCTACGAGATCAATTTTGCAATTTTCGTTGTGCCAAAAATTATTGTTATGTACTGTAAATAGTGAAAATGTTTAATAACATCCCTTGTTGTCACTAATATTATTATGTTTTCAAAGATAAATTGTGTGCATGTTCAACCTCAATTCCCTTCTTTTTTTTCCTTTTGTAACATAATCGTATAATATTCACTATGACAAGTGGATATATATGTAACACATGTAAAAACATTTTAGTATGTTAGTTTAAGTTAATAATTAATTTCTAAGATTTTTAAATATAAAAGATTTGTAAGTTTATGCAATTTGCCAATTGAAATTCAACGTGACATGTTTTATCGTATTTAGCACACTCTCAAGTCCACATCAGCAACATTGGCCGAAAAATTAAAAAATCCCCAATATTGAGGGTTCACGTGCACGTCATGTGACATATTTTTGTCAAATTGACAAAGTCAAGTCAAATTTGTCCTCAAATTGCTTATATTATATAGCTTCTGTCCTATTCTGCCACCTCAAAAAACTACTGTCCTATTTTGCCAAACCATATAGTTACGAGAACAATTTTGCAATTTTCGCTGTGCCAAAAATTATTGTTATGTACTGTAAATAGTGAAAATATTTAATAACGTCCCTTGTTGTCACTAATATTATTATGTTTTCAAAGATAAATTGTGTGCATGTTCAATCTCAATTCCCTTATTTATTTTTTCTTTTTGTAACATAATCGTATAATATTCACTATGACAAGTGGATATATATGTAACACATGTAAAAACAGGCCGATGGGGAGAGATTATTTTAATTTTCTCTCAAAATTATAATTCTTATTCACACCATATTCCTACCACCTAGATATGCATATGTCTTGCATTTATACGAGTAACAGAGAATATAACATGATTGTATTACAGATGATCTGAAGTGGTTTTATAATTGATTAAGATACATTATGCATGATTTACTTGATTAATCACTAGATCAGATGTACAATATTAAATTGTATGAGATTGTGTATATAAGAAATAACATCACTTTGTGATAGGTGACAATGGAGGGTGAATTCTATCACAAATCATGCTTCAAGTGTGCCCATGGAGGCTGTTTCCTTAATACCTCATCTTATGCTGCTTTGGATGGGATTCTCTACTGCAAGCCTCACTTTGCTCAGCTCTTTAAAGAAAAGGGCAGCTACAGTCATCTAACCAAAACCACTTCTGCTCGTAAGAAAAGCTCTGAGGCACTTGACTTAGATTTGACACCCGATAAGTCTCAGCAGCCTCCAAAACCAATCCTAGACGAGCTTACACAGGAAATGTAGAAGGATTTCCTCAACAATGTTCCTTGTTGAAATTCTCAGCATTTTGTCTATATTAAGTTGTTACATCCATCATAGAATTAGTCTTAATTTGTTAATTAGATGAAATTTTGCACCATATGTTTTGAATTGAAATTCATTGAGTAGTTTAATCTGAGAAACTTTTGTACATTTCATGCATGATTGATCTATACATAGTTCAATTTATCAATTTTGTTAGTTTTTGAATGTTTTTTCTTTTCTTTTCATTTCTTCCTTTTCTTTTATAAGTTCACACTACTACAAATCAAGGCTTTGGAGGCTGTTTTTTGTGCCTCTAAAGCCTTGAAAAGTGCCCCTAAAGCCTATGGAGGCACATATAAAAAATAGCCCCCATAGCCGCGGTCGCGAAAGGTCTCGAGGCACTTTTATAAAATGCCTCTAAAGACTAGCTATGGAGGCATTTTTCAGCTTTTAGGGGCTGTTTTAGGTGCCCCCGTAGGTTACTTTTGGGGGCTGTTAATTAACGTAAGCCTCTATAGCTTGACCTCAAGGAGGCATTTACTCAACAAATACCTCTAAAGACAAGAAAACAGCCACATGCTATGCTAATATGTTTTTCATCCCTTCCTGACCTCCATCCACCCATATCAAGCTCCAAGAACAATTTAAAAGACTACAAATAATTCATCTCTTATGAAATATAAACCACTCGGACAATAAAATTTATATAGAAACAAAAATATCTTCAAACAAGATTTACATTGAGCTACAGTTGAAATTACATGAAACTAAGAATTTCTATAACTATAAGCCTAGAAAAGAAATTTTATGGATTTCGTCCCTCCACACCTGTGTATATAGACATGACATATTCAAGGAGATACTAAATCCCATAGTCAAAAACATACTTTATCGCACTCAACAGAGTTTCAGGGTTCAGGACAACTCCAGCTTTAGCACCCAAACTCTTAACCTAAGAGAGAGCCACCAAAAGAGAAATCCATATGTAAATGTAACAAATAATAAGCTCTACAACTGTATGAGCAAAAAACTTTCTTAAAACCTTGACAATCTAAACTAATTATTTTCAAAAAATGTTATAGGAACTCAAACCATATCACATTATTTACAAGTACTCTACATACTTAAGGTTGGACCAAGTAGTATATTTACCAAACACCACATTTGAGAAGTCGATGACGTCTACAAATTTCAGCACATTTCCAAGCGCTTAATTGGTGGCACTCTCTCAAAGGTGTGGAAAGCGTTAAAAGCTTAAGCTTCTTTGAACAGTTTAGGAAACTACATTAGGACAAAAACAAAAAAGAAACAAAGAATAACATAAGCAGATAGATTATCTCTCAACTGAACGACTAGATGCTCATAAATATATAATAAGTATAAAATTATTTGCATAACAATTTATACAAATTACAGCAGGATGTTGCAAATTGAAATTTATAGATGGTCCAAGGCAACAAACATGTCTTAGGAAACTTATGTAAACATTCAAAGCAAAGTAAGCAGGATGTTTACCGCGTGTATCTTAGAGACGATTCAGATAAACAAACTAAGATATGAGTGCCGTAGGCCTGAAACAGAAAAGAAATGAAAAGAAAACACTGATGTCAATACTTGTAAAACAAAGGGGAAGAGAGCACAAAATAAAATTACAGCACAAAATTAAGGGGAAGAAAACACTTTAACAACTCTGCCAACCAGAAACTCATAAAAATCCAATTAAGATATTCAAGGGACCATTATTTTTCAAGTTAATAAGCAAATTCTTGAATGCTGTTATTAGAAAAAGAAAAGCTCTAACTTCAATAAGTGTTGTAATCATAAGAAAATAAGAATTAACTTCTAATAAGGAAATAAGATCATTAGCTAATGAAAAGAAACAATTTCAAGATATCTTTTTACCTTAGATGGGTATTAGATGCACTCAAGGAAACAATTTTGCTCATTCGTGTAGTGTGTGCACCATGGTTCCAAATTATGATCCTACATTACATTATAAATAAGATGTTAGAAACTAAACAAGTAAAGAGATAAAACAAATACACATTTATCTACATAAAACGTGTAATGTATTGATGAGTCATACTTACAACCAATTTAAGTAACATTATCTAGCACAAAATGATTATTCATTTCCCACAAAGCAACATCTTCTACAGATTCATGTCTAAGCATGTTATAGAAGAACGATGGTGGAAAGAGCATTTCAAGCTCTTTGCCTCCTCAACCAAATGAACAGTTAAGTGAATCATGACATCGAAGAAAGATGGTGGAAAGAGCATTTCAAGCTCACAAAGTGTCACTATGGTCTGTGACTCAATTCGTTCAAACTCATGTATATCTAAAACCTTCGAACATAAGTCCCTAAAAACACTACATAAGTCAATCAACACAGATCTAGCATTCTTATGCAACGTTTTCCTAAGAGCTATTGGCAACAACTGTTGCATCAATACATGACAATCATGACTTTTAAGTCCTTGAAGCTTGCGCTCTGTAGTGTTCACACAACGCGAGATGTTTGATGCATATCCATGTGGAAGCTTTATTGCTTTAAGGACTTCACATAAGATTTTTTTTTGCCACAATGACATTGTGTAACATGATGGGGGTAGTCGCTTCCTAGAACTTTGATTTGAGAGTGGATGAAGACTTTTCCTTATTCTCATCTGTTGCAAATCAAGCCTAGATTTCAGGCTATTTTTCAATTTCCCTTCAATTTGCATAATGGTCCCAATAATGCTATCACACACATTCTTTTCTATATGCATTAGATCAAGATTGTGATGCAACAAAAGGTGTTCCCAATATGGCAACTCAAAGAAGATACTCCTCTTCTTCCACCCTCCAAGTGAACTTGTATCTGTGGAATTGTCTAATCTACTTCTTTTGTTTCTAGGATGAGATTTTTTTCCAAATTTATTTTCTATAAAGCGTACTTGATTCCACAATTCGGATCCACTTAATAGACGAGGTGGGGGATCTGTTTCTTTTGTTCCATCAAAGCGATTAGAATATTTTCGATATTTATGATTCATTCGCAAATAACGACGATGCCCCATGTAAGAGAACTTTAGACTATGCTTCAACCAACGAGAACGTGTTCCTAATTTGCAAAGAGGACAGGCCACTCGTCCTTTGGTTTGCCACCCAGACAAATTTCCATAAGCGGGAAGGTCACTAATAGTCCACAATAATGCAGCCCGCATTTGAAAAGTTTGATTACTTGAGGCATCAAATGTCCGCACACGAACTTCCCATAATTCTTTCAACTCCTCTATTAATGGTTGTAGGTACACATCAATGTTATTGCCAGGTCGGTCCTTCAATGAGTAAAGACATAATTATGAAACGTTTCTTCATGCACAACCATGGAGGCAAGTTGTAAGCTACAAGAAGAACAAGCCAAGTGCTATGTGTCGTATTGTATGTCTTAAAGGGGTTGAAGCCATCTATAGCAAGCCCGAGCCTGACATTACGTGAATCTTCACCAAAAGTTGGATATTTCAGGTCTAAAGTTTTTCATGTAGGAGAATCTGCCGGGTGTCGTAACTTTCCATCTTTAGATCGGCCCTCATCATGCCATCTCATCTCTAAGGCAGTTTCTGAAGCCATGAATAGCCTTTGCAATCTTGGTATTAATGGAAAATGTCGTAGAACCTTGGCAGGAATTCTATTACATTTGCTTTTAGCAACATCATCACCCGCATAAGTTTCATCAGGATCATCTTCTACTTTCTTCCACCTAGATGTACCACATATCTTGGAAGTGGATTCATTAATAGACTCGTTCCAGAAAAGCATGCAATCATTCAGACAAACATCTATCTTGTTATAATGGAGGCCCAAATCTTTAATCAGCTTTTTAGTCTCATACAAACTACTAGGCAATGTTTCACCCTCTGGAAGCACTTGCTTCAATAATTTCAAAAGCATATCAAATGAGTTATTACTCCATTTCCCAAGGCATTTTATGTGAAATAACTTCACAATGAAAGAAAACCTATTAAACGTTTTACATCCCGGGTATAACTCTTTTTTTGCTTCATTGAGGAGCCTGTAAAAATTTTCAGCTTCTACATTTGGTCCTCCCGCAAATTCACTTTCTTCATCACTACCTTCAGATTCTAAGTCTGGAATTCCAGAGATGGCCTTAAGTAACTCATACATATCATCATCTTCATCCGAGTCGGAACAACCCATGCTACTTGGAATGAAAGATAATGATGATGTTGGCTCCCCATGTAAAGTCCATTGATTATAACTCTTAAGCAACCCCTCACAAAGCAAATGTTCATAAACTGCATCAAGTGTTCTCCAATAGCAATTAGCACATTGCTTGCAAGGACATAGAATCTGTCCACTTTGCCCAACATTATTGAATGCATAATCAAGAAAACTTATCACACCTTCCTCATACGCAGATGTATTCCTAATAAATTCATGTCAAACACCAAAATATTTAGAATTCTTCACAAATATAAAACTTTTAATGAAGCATAAAGTAAGAAAATATACCTTAGTAAGTGAATCCAACTCTTGTCCATTTTCTACCTACAGTCAAAGTCAAAATGTATACCTTGACTTATGAATCTAACTATTATCCATTTTATATAATTCCTCGACTCCAAAATCTAGGTATTAAGTCAAACTGAAAGCTTTAAAGATGAAAAGCAACTAAGTTTATGGTGATGCAGGACTGAAACAGAAAAGAAATGAAAAGAAAACACTAATGTCAATACTTGTAAAACAAAACTAAGGGGAAGAGAGTACAAAATAAAATTATAGCACATAATTAAGGGGAAGAAAACTCCCCCTTAATAACTAATAACTTCAGAATCTAAAAGGAAATATTAGGACTAAAGGGGACAAAAATATAGAGTCAAATAAAGGTCGTTAAGTACATTGTTGTGCCTTCTAATCACGTCATGAGGTTCCTCTAAAGCATGTCTATTTCAGCAGAAAGCTGGACCTATATGCCGTTCTGAGTCTCCTGTGATAAAGCAGCAAGAGTAAAGAAAAAGTGTCATGCAGCTACAAAGCAACAACGGCAAACTTCTGACAATTTAATACTCAAACAGCCAACATTATACATTAACACTCATGAATGGTCATCTTAGCAGTAGGTTATGTATATCCAAATTGAGTAAACACAGTTTACTTCAAAATTCCAAATAGAAAAAGCATAAAGAAAGAAAATTCAATCCAAATTATCTTATTTTACCTTGTAAAACAAATCTTTCACTTCGCGCTCACGAATATCACCAGGAAGGTTACCAACATAGAGGATTCTGCTTGAGCGACTCATTCTTGCCACAGAATTTCACACAAACAGTTATAACGATTAAAATAGTTCGAAAATAGGAGCAAATGAAAACATTGAAACAGTGTAATTCACAAATATATATATATATATATATATATATATATATGTTTACATCTTCAAGACAACAACAAAAATAAGCATCGCGTACAAGCCTCTTCACGTTTAAGTAGAAAATCAAAACGCAAATAACTTTAAATTAACTCGAAATTAATGAATCAATTATGCATTCTGCAACTAAATTGACCAATTTGAAATTAGGGCTTCTTAACAAGAAACAAATAGTACAGTAGAATCTTAAATCCATAAGTCAGGGAGATAGAGCGAACTCAAGATGGAGAAGAACGAGATCAGGACGGCGGTGGCAGCGGCCGCGATATAGCGGCGGAGGCGATTTTAGGCGAAGGTAGACGACAAGAAAACGGGAGAAGGGAAAAACAAATGGACTTTCTGAATTTGAGGGAAATGATTTTTAGTTTAAGAAAAATCTTAAATAGTTTTCAGATTTTTTCACCAATTTATTCATACAGTGTAGTATTTTTAGAGGCTATTTTTCGTTGGGCCTTCGTAAATCTGCCCCTAAAAGTGTGACCCATATTTTATAAGGGCTGTACAAAAGTAAAAGCCCTCTTATAGCATTTTTGAAGGCTAATTTGTAAGTGCCCCCAATTGATGGGCCTCTATAGCCCATGATTTGTTGTAGTGTCAGTTTCATTGACTGTCAAAAATAACATTACTTAAGTAAGGTCAACTAGAAAAAATTAAAGAAGTATTATATTTTTAAAAAAAAATTCGAAAAATACCACAAATTTGACCGGGTATCAGAAAATACCACATTGCGCCTTCGACGAAGGCGCAATCTGACAAAAGCTGCAAAAAGTGACACTGATAGCGCCTTTGAGCAAGGCACGAATTTTGTTCATTTCACTTTCAAATTTTTCGATGCTATGTGCGTTTCCTGCATTAGAACATAGCTGCTTCAAAGCTTTATTTTTGAACGTGTGGTTGAAGTTTGAAACCACATGATGCAGATAATATCGATGACATCCTAGAGGAGGGTGAAACACTCGTACGACTTTGACTCCATTTAATAGGCCTTGATGACGATCAGAAAGAAGGCATACGCCTTCATTGGGTGAAACAAAATAGTGGCTCAGACATCGTAGAAACCAAAGCCAGGATTCATTCATCTCATTGTCAACAATTGCGAATGCAAGAGGCAAGATGTTATTATTTCCATCCAGAGTAGTTGCAATCAACAACTTACCATTGTAGCGTGCGTATAGATGTGTCCCATCGACACATATGACCCTCCGGCAATGTTGGAATCCATCTATACACGGCCTGAATGCCCAAAACACATACTTCAACACTTTTAGATTTTCATAGGCATCTTTGTGCCATTCAACAATTGTGCCTGGATTCCATTTCTTGATAGCTCCCAATAACTTAGATAAGTTTTTCACAGAGTCCTCCCAAGTCCCGTATACAAGTTCATTTGCACGTTGCAAACTGTACCAAGCCTTGCCATAACTTATTTGGCAATTCCATTTCTGCTGTACAAGTACTATTATTTGATTGATCTCAAATGCCGGATTTTCTTCCACATGTGGTATAAGTTCGTTGGCGACCAAATTCATGTCCAAGTTAGGGTGTTTCTCCCTGGTATTATCGAAGAGACATGAGTGTAACTTACCGAATTTTGAAATTATCCACATGTTTAGTTTCACGTTGAAATGAGCTCGGAGTTCAAATTCACAATGCTCGGGTTTGTTTTGTGTTTGCATACCACTTTCCACTTGTTTGGTTCACTGATCGTCACCTTGTACTCGCGTTTTTGGTGCTTACAGTGGTAATCTTTCACCGCTTTTTGCAAGCTTTTTTTGTTCTCAAATACCAAACCCAACCCAAGATTACCTATTCAATAATCATAGATCATATCCCTTGTTTGTACTCCATTTAGTAGACCTAATGAGTCTCCTTCTACTTCGGGATCTTTTGTGGAATAAAATGGGAGTACTCTGTATCAGTTGGTATGTAGTTCATTTCTTCATCCATGTCACTTTCTGAAGGGTAGTAATCTGAATATGCTGATTGAACATTCTCGTCATCTTCAAACTAATCGAAATGGGGTTCGGCTGAACTGCTCGCCCCTGCGTGATTAGAAAAATGAGCATTGTAGTTGGCTTCCTCAAAGGTCTCAGAAGGGTCTCCTACATGCACAAATAAAAATTTCAAAAGAACCACGAGTTAAAACATAAAGACAAAATATGCATATATAAGAATAATAAAAAAGTCTAAAAAAAATGTGCATTTGGCCCCAAAATTAATATTTACCTGCATGCATATCAGGAAATGGAAAAGCCCATGTAGAATTAGTCGCCAAATTTTCATTATGTGCAATTCCAACACCGTCATACGCATTTCCCGATGTTGAACATCCTAAAAAACAATCACAAAAAATAGTAATTAGAATTATGTACAAACAATAAATATTTTAGAAAATATGATGGCACAATGTACAGATAAAACAAACATTACCTGCTTGTGTATCGGCTATTTGGCTTATACCTATATTTAAATCTGGTAAGAAGGGTTGTGAATAAAATGATGGGAATTGGTTTGGCGTCGGCGTCACTTGTGTTAACAATGACGAAAAGGGATCCTGAGACTGTATCATTTGCTTCTCAATAAAAAGCTCCAATGTAGAAATTTCATTGATAGGATCCAAGAAAAACCACAAGTCTTCATCGTCTTTGATCTCCATTAAATTCTCCCTAATGGTACCCCCTTCTCCAGATGAATATTTAATAAAAACTTTCAACAAAAATTGATTCACATCAATTTTGGTTCTATCATATAACTTTCTCACCAAATTAACAAATTTGATCTTACGGTCTATTCTCAGGTTAGCGCTCGGACGTATACTACTATATCTCATTGAATTTGATTCTTCGATTACCTCACCATCCGAGAATATAATAAGTTTAACAGTACTCGGGATCGACATTTCTGCAAAATATCAATTGTTAAATTATAGTTCAAACCACAGAATACTATTAAATTATATCACAAACTATAAACAATAAAATCAATAACAAGGCAAAATGAAATAATATACTTAGTAAAAATTAAGTTTAACTAAATACCAATATAACATTGAATTAAAAAAATTACCTATAAATTTTGCAAATTAAACTAAATCATATGAAAATTCTAAAACTACACAAAAAATACATGAACCTTGTCATTCAAATTGAACCTAAAATGATATACTATATCATACTTTAAAATTAAACTAAAAGAAAAACACATTATTGAAATTCGGCTAAATTATATAAAAAACACTAAATTAAAATGTTTACTAACTAAAATTAGACTAATATCATAATTGCATTACATAAACTAAATTGTATAATTAAAATTTACCTTTTAAATATTTTGAAGAAGAAAAAACGATCACAAAATTTACTTGAAGATGTTGGAAGATAATGCTCAGTGTATCACAAACTAAATTTTGTGTATCACAAACCAATCTCGGTAGCGCTTTTGGCTAAGGCAGAAGCGGGGTTATATACTGAGCTGATAGCGCCTTAGTCAAAGGCGCTATCAGTCAATGTCAGAGGCTGATAGCGCCTTTGACCAAGGCGCTATCGTTTCCTTTTTGCAGCTTTTGTCAGATTGCGCCTTCGTCGAAGGCGCAATGTGATATTTTCTGATACCCGGTCAAATTTGTGGTATTTTTCGAATTTTTTTTTAAAATATAATATTTCTTTAATTTTTTCGGTCAACGGGAAAAAATGCCTAGAAAAATAGATAAACTATTTAGAATTGAGCTTGTTCTTATATTTACACGATATTAAGTCATACTCAAAGTCAAGGTTAATAAAAAACTTATACTCTAGTTTGGTTTGAAATTAGAAAATTTATTGATATTGGTCCCCGCAAAGAAAAATCTCCACCCACCCCCACCCCACCCCTACACTTTCAAAACTCGATGAACATAAAAAGGTAGTTATATCTTGCACGAGAATGTAAACACAATGGGAAAACAATTAAAAAAAACTCATAAATAAATTTCTAAATTAAAATTTTGGAATATGTTTTTCTCCGAAAATTTATCTACCCACTTTCGAAAAGCACATAAGTTAATCTATAGAGTAGTACTGTTAAAAATGATTTTTGGGTTAAATTATCCTTAGTTCATTAATTTAAGGAATAATAAATTGAGTTATACTTTTATAGGTATTTTCCTTTGTGTATTCAAAGTTTTAATTTCATTAACATTAGTTTCAACTTATTCACTTTTAGTTATCTCTTAAAAAATAATGAAACTTTTATTGAGCTAATTAATTTGTTATTATTAAGTTGACATACACTTACATTTTTATGAACTTAGATAACTAAATATTGAATATAAGATATTTTAACTCCTCAAATTTGAAAAATCTAAAACACTTTAATACATATATGATGCATCAAAATTTTAATATAATAGGCCAACTTTAGAAAAAAAATAATATTTACTGCATTGATGTTAAAGTTGATCGTGGGGTTTATTATTTGGACGATTTTTTTTGTTACAAACTTATTAGGTTCTTTCTTAACAATTTTCTCATAAATTAAAAAAAAAATCGAATAATTAGAAACAAAAATGAAACCAATTGCGGGAGGCCCTAACTCCTGAGTTTAAGTTTAGGCTGTCACTGACATAAATTGTGATTTTTCTTGGATTTATGTGGTCTATGATTAAAAATTATTTGTCGAGCATGTATTCTCCCCTAGTCTAGAAAAAAAAAATGAACAAAAAGCAAAAACAATTGTTTTCAAATTGGCATTGCTACTTCTCAATATTTGCAATCATGTCCCTAGATATGATTATCCTTACAATGTAGGCCCTCAAATCAACTTTATATATTTATCCGATAAACTGAACACATAGTGACCGAGATTGTACACACTCTTTACACTTAAACTATATTCGAAAAATTATCTGATGAATTACAACGACAGAGGAGGGCGGTATCCGCCGGGGATCGGCAACGGCCGCGGAGGCGGCGGCGGAGGAGCCTCAAACCCTAATTACCAGAACCGGAATCCGCAACTGCAGCCACCGTACCCGCAGCGAACTGCACTGAATCAGCCGCAGCAGTGGATGAGGCGAAACCCTAGCGCCTCCAGAGTCTATGATTCTCCAAATGAAGTTGAAAAAACTGTGCAATCCGAAGCCATCGGTTCCACGTACATTTCATCTGTCACTTCTTTTTAATTACGAAACTTTATTTTCATTTTTATTTCTTGTTTATTTTGAGTTTTCTGTTAACTTTATGGATAATTTTGGGGCTCGTCTTGGAGGATGCGAATTAGGATATTCTTATCCGTGAAAAATTCGTATAGTTTTCTTATTATTTACACTGAACTCGTTAAAATTAAAAACTGTGTTTATTTTTGCTTATTTGATCTTTGTTGACAGAATAATTTTTGGGAAAAGATGACCTATAACACGAGATTTCAAGCAATTGTGTGCTTATGAGATTTGTTAGTAGTTCTGTTGTTTGTAGCTGATTGTATGGAACTTGACTATTTATTTGTTTAATCTTTCTTTTTTTTCCTTTTTGGAATTTGGGGGATTAGCTCTCAAGATTTGAAGGCTCGTTTAGCCATCCGGCCTCCGGACACACGGTACAAGACTGAGGTATGATACAAATTTTAATCTCTGACTGAATTTAGAAATTTTCATACTGTGTAAATTTTAGCTGTTGGTGAGGTTATCTAACGATCTTGAGTCTTCATATTTTCATTTGACAGTTAAGGTAATGAGTAATTTAAGTACGTAAATGGTGTAATACACTAATACTTGGCTGCCAACAACACTGTAGCATAATTGCTGGACTTCGTATATTCAACCAAGGCCATTACCCAATAGAAATAGCACAATCTCACTAAAGTTGGAGCTTCATGCTACCTTTTGTCTTTCTTTTTCCTTTTTCTTTGTATTCCCAATATGGCTCTTATGCCTCCTCCAAGTTACTATTGTGCCAAGTCCACTTCTTTCACCTCTATTTATTAGTAAGTTTCCTCAGTTCGATAGATAATGCTTGCATGCACATCTCAGATACAAGAAACATGCACATCTCAGATACAAGAAACATGCACAAAACATGACACTTGGCTATACATGCATGCATATATCATGCTTCTCTGGGGACCCGCGAAATAGAAACACAAGTATTGCAGATGAAAAAGCAGTCATGCTGCCTTTCTTTTTTCTTTAAATATTGACTAGTAGGAGTAATGTTTTCCTGAACTGCTCTTACATTTGTGTTTTTATCTTTCTTTTAATTTAATTATTCAAATATATATTATGTTTTGCTCAATTTTATATTCTATGCAACTGAAATCATATTCTGGCTTGCATTTTTATTGCCTCACTTGATATTGTGTTCTTTCGTACAGGATGTCACTGCGACTAAAGGAAATGAGTTTGAGGATTACTTTCTGAAACGTGAGTTATTGATGGGAATATATGAAAAAGGGTTTGAAAAGCCTTCTCCCATCCAGGAAGAAAGCATTCCTATAGCTCTGACCGGTAGTGATATTCTTGCCAGAGCCAAAAATGGTACAGGGAAAACTGCTGCATTCTGCATTCCCGCGCTTGAAAAAATTGATCCAGATAATAATGTCATTCAAGGTATCTATCTTCTAGTAATATTTAACATTATATATTTAACATTCTTGTACCGTGATCAACCTGGAATAATCTTGCTTTTCTTAAAATTGTTTGTAATGGAATTATATTCAAGGTACTAGTTTCACACAAAAAAGATTTCATCATATGATGTAGGGCACCCGGTCAAAATATTGTTTGGAGATAAATATCATCAGTACTAAGGTGCAGTCTATTAAAGCTTTTAATGTGCTTTGAGCTGTGGAGGCACTTCTATCTTTTCTTCAATATGCCTGTAAACTAGTGGACCTTGGAGAATGAACATTAAAAATTTCCTGTCGATACAGTTTAATTAAGAAATAGTATTTTCTTCTGAAAAGATAATGTTGAAAAGTTGATGATTTATACTAAAGTACAGTAGATTTAACATTTTTTTGAAGTAAATGGAGATTTTTTTAGAAATGGGACATGTTATAAACAGTTTATATATATTTTTGAGAGAAAAGCTTGTTTATGTTTGATAACTGTTGTTTCTTGGTGAATGCAAAGGACCCAGAAGTTCAGAAGTAGAAGTATCAAATTTATTTTATGTTTTATGATTTTCATCTGTTGATATAGTCAGTATTGTCTATTAACTACTTACTCTATATGATTTTTCTGCAACCTTTTGCATATGGTTGCTACAGACCTTTACTGTTTGGGAAGAAGTGTTTTACCAATTGAATATGCTGTTACTGTCATTGTTTCAATCTGGGCATCATAGTTGTCAACAATGATATTTTGTTCTAGACTGGTTCCTGTTCGATTAGGTTTAATTCTATAATTGCTATTGTGGTGTAGGCATTGATATTATGCATTTGCCATTCAAACTGTATGCATCTATTGGATGACGCAATCTTCAAGTGATATGGAAAGCCGATGCTTTGTTGGGTTTCATTTCCAGAAGATTGTTTTCCTTACCCAAAAACAAAGTTTGGTCTCTCGTTTCCAATATCATTCCTCCAAAATTCCCCATTTTCTGCCCAATCGCTACAAAATATAAATATCACACTCATACATATCTATATATGTATACCTTCTGATGATTATTCAATTTAACCACTGCGGTACCACTAAAATAAAGAACATATACATATATATTTATTTATTTCGTCAATCATTATTTAAGATACAAATTATAACATTTCTGACATTACATTAATATAATAACCTATAATAATATAACAATGTGACAGTGACTGTACCAACTAGACAAAATCCTTCATGCCATCTACATCTACAGTAGAAAATGTCTTATGTGGAAATAAACCAAAACATATTTTGATTTTCCACACATTTATCTATACATTTCCTCAAAACATATTTCTTCAAAGCATAGTTGTTAATGGCGCGCTGTGGCGCAAATGGCGCACCTTCTGCGCCATGGTTCATGGCGTGGCGCAGAGGTTCAATAGGCACTCGTCATGTGCGTCATGGCGCGCCATTGTGAAATTTCTTTCTAAAATTGAACTTTGGTCAAAATTAGGGTTTCTGGTCAATTTAATTTGGTCAACCTAGTCAAACTAAGTAAAATTGGGGATAATTTCCAACTGTAAATACAACCCAACCTCAGAAATACATATTATAATATGTAATAGACTATGTGTTGTTGAAATTTTTAGGGGTATATAAATATATGTTTTTGAATAACTATTATCATTATTTCTATATAGCTATATATTTATGCATATTAATTAATTTTTGTAATTATGCGCCGAGCTTCAATAAGTCGAGCGCCGCGCCATTCGCCATTAACAACTTTGCTCCAAAGTACTTGGAGATGAAACCTATCAAAGACTGATTTTATTGAGTTCATCATATCTCAGATAATATATCCATAGGAGACATAAATATGCATTGACTACTTGTTAACCTGAACTTTGTCTGTGCGGCTGTGCTCACAATGTCCATTGATCCCTGTTTTTGAATTGGATGTTTCTCCTTTTTTATTGTGCATTATCTCCACTTCATGAGTATGGGTCTGTGGAGAAAATTTTTGGTCTTAATCTATCTCATGATTTTTTTATTAGTTTTTCTTTTGATCATCATTTGCGCTTTATGGTACTTGTGTGGACATGTTCATTTGCACCTCTCTCACTGGATGCTTCGACATAAAAAATTGCTTTCGAATCTCACAATTTCAGTTTGATGCACAATTTATGTAAAATTCTGTATCTGTTGGCTGTTTGCATGATTATAATACTTCTTTGTGATGCATTTCGTTGTCCCTTCACTCCCTTAGCTGACTATTTGCGATTAATTATAAATGCAGTTGTAATATTAGTTCCAACAAGAGAACTAGCTCTTCAGACGTCACAAGTCTGCAAGGAACTAGGAAAACACTTGAAAATCGAGGTAATGGTTACTACAGGAGGAACTAGTCTAAAGGATGATATCATGAGATTGTATCAACCTGTACATTTGGTGGTTGGGACTCCTGGAAGAATACTTGATCTCACCAAAAAAGGGATATGCATTTTGAAGGATTGTTCTGTGCTTGTTATGGATGAGGTACATAGAGCAGCAATATTTTACTTGTTTCCACTAGTTTGCAACATGAGATACTCTGTTCGCCCCTGAAGGATGTTATGTTAGACTTTTTTGTAGGAAATTGGAAAAGTCAAAATTGTAGTTCTTTCTTCCAAAATCACTCTTCTTTTATCAAAAATGAAACTTAAGGTCTATTATAAATAAAATTCACATTTAATAAAAAATGACATGGTGAATAATTGAAGAAAAGATCATAACAGCATAAAGTCCTCAATCAAAACACATACATATGGATTTCGTTTAATAATGTGGGATGATGCTTGAAATGTGGTGCAACTAATTAAAATTAACTTGAATGACAGTGCCATTTTAATTAATCATATGTTGATTTTATAAAGTATGAAAAGTATTTCTGGACGGACTAAAATAAGACACCTAGACATGTTTTGTGGGACGTAGGGACCATCTTAATATAGAAGCAGGACACACTTTATCATGTTTTTCCTATTTCTTGCCTTGGTTAGATGGATGTGATCCAATATACATGTGAGGTCGAAAAGTGATTATGACTTGGGTTACGAAATCCAACCTGGTCAGTTATTTTTGTGAAAATATTGGCTCAAGAAAGCTGCTTTACAGTCTTCTTCTTTTTTTTCATTCTCAACCTATGTGGGCTTTTAACCTCAAACGTTGAACTATGTGTATATCATATTTTCTGATTATTCTAATTTTGCTTGTCCTGATATTTCAGGCTGATAAGCTATTATCTCCTGAATTTCAACCTTCAATAGAGCATCTGATCTCCTTTCTTCCTCCAAATCGGCAAATTTTGATGTATTCAGCTACCTTTCCAGTAACTGTGAAATATTTTAAAGATAAGTATCTGCGAAAGCCCTACGTCATCAATCTAATGGATGAGCTAACACTCAAAGGTGTCACCCAGTATTATGCTTTTGTAGAAGAAAGGCAGAAACTTCACTGCCTGAACACACTTTTCTCTAAGGTTTGATCTTAACTTCTGAATAACCGTCTTGTGTAACTTCCTTTTTCTTTTAATTGGAAAACTTACATTATTGCTTTGTTTACAGTTACAAATTAACCAGTCCATAATCTTTTGCAATTCTGTAAATCGAGTGGAACTGCTAGCCAAGAAAATCACAGAGCTGGGTTATTCTTGCTTTTATATACATGCTAAGATGCTGCAAGATCATCGTAACAGAGTATTTCATGACTTCCGAAATGGTGCTTGCAGGAATCTTGTTTGTACTGGTATGCTCTAGGTTCTTAACTAAAACTACTGCTAAAATAGACACACTTTTATGAAATTGAAGCATCTAAAAACTGATTCGTGATATTATTCTTCACATTTACTTACTTGCAAAAGAGATATTGCAAATGCGTTTTTTCAGTTTATTGTTAAAAGTGTCTATTTATCTCTTTTTGGCATCACCATCATCGACCTCATTTACTTACTTGCAAAAGAGATATAGCAAATGCGTTTTTTCAGATTATTGTTAAAAGTATTTATTTATCTCTTTTTGGTGTCACCATCATCGACCTCATTTGATTTGAAGAAATATATCCTGATATGTTACTGACTTACTGCTAAATGGATAATCTGGAAACAAACGGAGTATTTGGCCTGTTTCCTGTTATATGGCACTTTTTCTCTGTCCGCTTCAGTTTGCACTAATGTTCAATAGCCAATGCAGTTTTGTTTCATTGCTGCAAATAAAAGTAGTCAGATTATGCCCTATTGTTCAACTGTGCTTTTATGATTTTGCTTCAGAGATATGCTATATTAGTTCCCAATTTTTGAGCTTCATGAATGCAACCTTGCCTATTATATCTTTCATTTTTGGAATACATTATCTGACATAAAGAACCATTAAGTTCAAGAGATTTGCTAGCAAACTATAAAAGTTGTTTTTTATTCTGTTCTGTCCAATGCAAAGGCTATGTATGGAGTTATTCTCCAGAAACGTTTTTGTTTACCTAAAATAAAAATTCCCATTTGGTGGTCCCTTTTCTGGCGAAGTATAGTTGGCCATTACTGAAAACATAATTTGGTTTTACAGTATGCTCTTCAAATGAAGTTCATCATTCCCAAAATGAGCTTTTTTTTTCATTCATTCTCTTATCAATGTGAAGCATGTGAATAACACCATTGGGCTAATTAGACTGTCTCTAATAACTTTTTTGATCTACAGATTTATTTACGAGGGGAATAGACATCCAGGCTGTCAACGTTGTCATAAATTTTGATTTTCCTAAGAACTCAGAAACTTATCTGCACAGGGTATGTCGATAAAATAAGTTAGCAGGTGAAAAATTGGCAAAGAATATCTTGCCTCAATGCTGCACAACTTTTTATAAATGAATCGAGTTTTGTATCTACTTGTTCAGGTAGGTCGCTCGGGAAGGTTTGGACATCTTGGATTGGCTGTGAATTTGATTACATATGAAGATCGTTTCAACATGTATGGTTTCTGCTTATTGATAGTATTTGAGACAATTCCATTATTTTAATGTCAAGACCACATGTTCTTTTTTTACTTCTATCATTTGCTTAGACCTCAGTTTGGTCCCCATGCAGGTACAGGATTGAGCAGGAGCTTGGCACAGAAATTAAACAAATTCCTCCTCAAATAGACCAAGCGATTTACTGTATGTGACACGTGACAAAATTGTGGCTTAGGTGAGTTTTCCAAACATTTATTCTTTTGTTATGGTATTAGGATAAAGAAAGAAAATTGAAATAGTTCACTAGAAAGCTTGAGCTCCACTTAAGCAACTATTTGTTTGCCGTATAGTTATATTTTAATGTGAGCTGACCCTCTAAGCTCCAAGGTACTTTTGCTGGGAAATTCGTTAAATGATGATATGTTATTTTCTTGTGTATCCTGTAAAAAAAAGATATCCAGTTCCACTAAGATTTGACTCGATTATTGAAAACCCTTTTGGTTTATTTGTCGTTAAGGTCAACCAACAATGGCCGAACAAGGGGGTTTCTGCCATTTTCTCTTCCATGGACATTTATGAATTGCTTTTCCTATTTAAATTAGGAGGCACATTTCTATATTCAGTTATATGTGTTTATGGCTATGAATAGTACTTATTTACAATATTTTTAGGTTCTGTGGATGTATCATTATTACGTGTCTCAGCAAAATTAACAGAGATGGAAATCAACTGCAGGGAACCAGGAGCCTGCATGACTTTGATTAATTAGAAGACGTGAAGTGCTGTGTTTTATTGAAGGCACAAACCCGTAATGGGGTTCTCTCTCTATTCCTGCTTTTGCAGCCTTTCTAACGTAACTTTTACACATCAGGTGTTCCATTTTTTTTTTTCACTCTTTAACATGCCTTGAGGTGTTGCACTGCCCGGTTTGCACGTCGTTGTTGCCTTAGTTGTTTCAGAAATTGCCTGACAATGAGTAGGTTTTCACCATCTTAGATGTTTCTTGTATTGTTATTCATATAGTACCTAACAGTTAAGAGAATATTGGGTAGAATGATTATGGAGATATAAAATAAGGGATTTCTATTTCTTTTTCTATATATAAATTTTCTAAGTATTATCGTTCTTGCTTTGTAGATGCAGTGAAATAAGAGTACAAAACCAGTCGAATGATACTAAGCTTTGTTTGAATGTATTTTTATTTCATTTCCAACCGTCATTTTCTAAAATATATGAAAAATGAGTTTTTAATTTTTGTATGAAAAAAGGTAGGTGTTTTTGGTTGTGTTATGTGAAAATGGTTGGAATTAATTATTTGATGATAGATGATGTGTGAAATGATTGAGTTAATATAAGAATAATGATTATGTGAATAATATTGTATATAAAATAATAGATAATATTGTATTGGTCAAATATATTCACAGTAGAAATCTCAAAATTGACCCCAAAAAGTAGCTATAAAAAGCTCAAAATGAGTTTGAGAATGTGCATAAGGTTGTGGAGGTTAAGGTTATGTGATTGGTCGTCGTTGCGAACTCGGCCTTTTCAGACTGAGATGTGAGAGAAAGAAGTGAATTTGATTTGGTGATCTGAACTTGGCCTTTTCAGACTGAGATGTGAGAGAAAGAAGTGAATTTGACTTGGTGATGTGAAAGGTCGTTATAGGAAAATATGAAATAAAAAATAAAAATGGATATAGTTTCAATTGAAAGTGGTGTAAACTTGTATATTTCATTCGGAAATGAATATGAAAATAAAATTTCTGCAAAAAAACACAAGCAAACGAAACTTGAGTTTTTAAGACTGCCATGGATCCAAATATTGTCAAGGTTATTGTGTTTGCTATGGCAATCTTAATAACTTGGGCTTTGATTGCTTGTTTTTTCAATTGGGAGTCGAGATTATTGGTTTTCAATCTTGATAACTTAGGTTATTGCCATAGGATCGAACTATAGTTGAGATTATTGTTTTTCGGCTTGATGGTAAGGGACGAAAATGCTTGTTTGAAAATGAAAATGAAAATAAAGATTTTTCGTAATAATATTAACGGATTAACCTAATCCCTGTAATATGGATTGTAGAGGGTATAATATCTCCAAACAAATAAAGGAAATAAGTTATTATTCAACACAAAGTGATTATTATTAATTCATGTTTTCAGAACAAATAGTTATTCAGAACAATCATATTGGCAGAAACACAATTGAGGAATCTCAGGGAAGCTTTCACAATTGCCTTGTGGATTATGTCCAACGAAAGCATTCGCGCATTTTGTGATACAATCTTGTGGAGTTGTGCAAAACCCTAGACCTGCTTTGCATTTCTTTTTTGATATTGGTGTAATTGAATGAATATCCACTTCCTCAGCTCCCACACTTTTTGCCATTTCCATAACTACATCCATATAAGAATGAATCATAACCAACCGATCGATTGGTATGAATAAAAGATGAAAAAATTGCATTTTTAATCCCATAAGTACGCATCTGTACACATTTGGTTCCGAGCTTTCAACTTGTCTCCTATTACATTCGTTAACTTTTTCAAAATCTCACATTTGGTCCCAAGTCAAATTTCCATTCAGAAACTAATGGAACACATGTGCAGAGTGACCGTTATACTAACAGTCACACGGTTGGGAAGAAATTTGGCATGAGACCAAATATGAGATATTCAAAAACTTAAGGGATGCAATGGGATATAAGGCCAAAAGCTCATAATCAAATGTGTGGTGTTTGTTTCTGTAACGTATGACATTGTGTGTGAATGCAATAGCAAAATAGGAAAATAATAATTATGAGAATTTTTCAATATCCAGCTATGCATTGTATGACTAATATCTTTGAGAATTCAGGTCAAATTTGTAATCTTTGTTGTGAACAATATGTATATATAGTACGTACTGGTAATAATTGTAACTTTTTTCATGAGCTATTTATATCACAATAAAAATGACACAATAATTTAATTACATAATTTCTTGAAATTACATAATCCTTTTTTTTTTTTTGGAAAATCAATTGCATAAAAATAAAAGATAGTAGTACAAAAAAGTGCACAAGGGGATTCCTTGCCACAACCAACCACTTACACTAAAACAACAATAAGAATAACTAGTGTCTAACCAATCTAGTCTATAGACAAACATCTACCAAAACAAATAAACTCATGTTCGAACATTTATAATGCACGTTCAAACGATAACAAAGAATAACCTACCACGCTATTATCCAAATTCTCCTAATGCCAATAATAACAGCATTACTCCTAAAAGCAAAATTTATCAATTAGAACTCTTCGCAAGGGCATCCTTGCTTATAGGCCCGTTCAATGAATTAGTTGTCGTTCCCTTCAGTTCAGATTGAACCCGGAAGCTTTGTGAATTGCCCGAATCATAATCCAATATATCTTCAACTAAACTTGCAAATTTATTCATGACCAGTAATGTATTCTTACCTGAATCTTCTGCATCACCCACATTCCTCGCCGGGACCGTTGGATCACTCTTCGTTTCTTCTTTCTTGTCGCCGTGGTTTTTGGAATTAGATAAGCTAATCACATAATTTCACCCTTACTATACATCTTTATATCTATATATATATATATATATTATAATATATAAAATCCAAAATAAATATAAAACATAAAAAACGAACCTCTAGTCATACAAAAACATTTGACGAAAAGCATTTTATTAAAGATTAAATACAACCTCTGCTCCATTTGACGAAAAGCATTTTATTAAAGATTAAATATAATAGGAAATTGGAGTTAAATCCCCAATCAATATTCAAACTTAAAAATCAGTCCCTAACCATGTTTTTACACTTTGCACTCCCTACTTCATCTTATTTCTTTGTTTGAACTCCCTAATCAATATCAAAAGACAACAATATCCCTTCAACTTAGAAAAATTACATAATACCATTTTCTTTTCTTTTATATTTTCCTTTTCCATTTCCTCTTTCTTTTTTCCTTTTCTATTTTATTTTCTATTTTGTACTTCCTCCCATCGGAAAATACTTGTATGGACCAGGCTTTGGGCCCCACCCATGCACCTTGTGGTTAGGAAAAAAACACATCACATGTTTTTTAATTAAAAAACAAGTGATGTGTGATGTGTTTTTTTTCTCAGTCACATGGTGCATAAGTGGGGCCCAAGACCCGGTCTATACAAGTGTTTTTCCCTTTCATCCCCCACCCACCCCATCATCGGCGACCGGCGACCGCTGCCGACCGGAGACCACCGCAAGCAACCTCCGGCGACCAACTCCGAAAACCTTCGGCAACCACCACCGTCACCGACGACACCTCCGACAACCACCACTGTCGCCGTAGACACCTTCGTCAACCACTACCACCATCGACGGCGACACCTCTGGCAACCACACCGTCGCCGGCGACACCTTCGGCGACCACCATCACTGGCGACATCTCCAACGACGACCTAAACCGTCTCCGACAGCACTTTCTATCCTCAACATCAAGTATGATTAAAGCTAACAAGAAGTATGATTACATCTACGATGAAGTGTGGTTCACTTGACGTATGTATACACTAAAGATGAAGTATAGATAAAGAGAACATGAAGTATGATTAATTGTAGTAAACTATTGACAAATTTAAGCTTAAGTTTGAAGTCAAATTTGTTTTATACTAGACCTTTTTTGATAATGTGTGATACATTTTTGGAAAGCCCTATGTGTCTACTATGAAAGAAAAAAAAATGGTTTATGATTCCGAGCATTGTACAATACGTTATGGACTTTCTCGTGAAGTCGCGCAAAACTTTCAATAAATTTAGCTTACATTTGAAGCCAAATCTGTTTTATACTAGACCTATTTTGATAATGTATGATACATTTATAGAAAACCCTGTGTTTACTATGAAAAAGTTTCTTTTTTTATGATTATGAGTATTGTATAATACATTATGGACTTTCTCGTGAAATCGCACAAAACTATCATAAATTTAAGGTTAAATTTGATGCCAAATCTGTTTTATACTAGGCCTTTTTTGATAATGTGTGATACATTTCTGGAAATCCATATATGTCTACTATGAAAGGAAAAAAAATGGTTTATGATTCCGAGCATTGTACAATACTTTATGGACTTTCTTGTGAAGCCGCGCAAAACTGTCAATAAATTTAAGCTTACATTTGAAGCCAAATCTGTTTTATACTAGATCTTTTTTGATAATGTGCGATACATTTATAGAAAGCCCCATGTGTCTACTATGAAAGAAAAAAAAGGGTTTATGATTCCGACCATTGTACAATACGTTATGGACTTTCTCGTGAAATCGCACAAAACTGTCAATAAATTTAAGCTTACATTTGAAGCCAAATCTGTTTTATACTAGACCTTTTTTGATAATGTATGATACATTTCTAGAAATTCCTATGTGTCTACTATGAAATAAAAAAATGGTTTATGATTCCGAGCATTGTACAATACGTTATGGACTTTATCGTGACGTCGCGCAAAACTGTCAATAAATTATGACCACGTACGTCGTTAGACAATGTACATACATTGTTATGCTAAAAACGTACGTTGTTCCTTCACAACTAATACGCCATCTTCAATGTTGACATACGTTCTTTGTATTTATTATATACATCCTTTCAGTTGTTACAATACAACATTTCATATGTAATAGTACTTCGGTTTGCTATTGAAATACGTCATTTGAAATGTATAATTTATATATACTAAGACGTCAACTTTGTTGACCACGTACGTCATTAGACAACGTACATACGTCGTTATGCTAAAAACGTACGTCGTTCCTTCACAACTAATACGTCATCTTCAATGTTGACATACGACAATTGATATGCAAGAATACGTCAATTTACACGCAACCATACGTCAATTGATATGCAAGAATACATCAATTTACATGCAACCATACGTCAATTGATATGTAAGAATACATCAATTTATATGTAGTCATACGTCAATTTATATGCAACTGTACGTCAATTGATATGTAATCATACGTCAATTTATATGCAACCATACGTCAATTCATATGTAAGAATACGTCAATTTATATGCAACCATACGTCAATTGGTATGTAAGAATAAGTCAATTTATATGCAACTATACGTCAATTGATATGTAATCATACGTCAATTTATATGCAACCATACGTCAGTTGATACGTAAAAATACGTCAATTTATATGCAACCATATGTCATTTGATATGTAATAATAAGTCAATTCTTATGTAATAATACGACATTGCAATGTAGTAATACGTAATTGTATATTCATCATATTAGTTGTAACGATATGTCAGATTATTGGTAAAGATACGTCATAAATGGACAATATTCGAAATCGTAAATTCTTATGCATAAAGTCAAGTGATAACTAGTAGTAGTGTGAATATACATAGTGTTTGGTATATCTATTTAATGCCTATTTTGAGCCAAATATGTTGTTAAATGCACGTTCATGACATTATAAATAATTATTATTAAATATATAACATGCCTAAGTATAATCATGTGTTTGAGAATTTCAAAACTACAAATTCGCACGAAAAGTCAAGTGATCACTGCTATTAGTATATGTGAACATTGAGTTTTAGAAACACAAAATAATACTAGTTAGTGAAAAAATGTACATAAATTATATTAAATGCATAATTTTCTTACATATTTGTGAACATTGAATTTCGAAACATTTAATTTTAGGGTATGTGATGTCATAGTGTTTAGGATTTAGGGTTTAGGGATTAAGATTTAGGGGTTAGGGTTTAAGGTTTAGGGGTAAGTATTATTAAATATGAAATGATGTATTGTTACAACTAAAAGGATGTATTAATCAATATAATGGCCGTAGGTTAACATTTAAGATGATGTATTATTAATAAAATGATGTATGTGTATAATCTATTGATGTATGTATATAGTCTAATGACGTACGTATGTAATCTAATGACGAATGTACATATGTATAGTCTAATGGTGGTCCTTGTGGATCGATTCATGGAATTGGTCATTTTAAGGAATTTTTAGGCGGTCCTTGCCAACGTATTAATACATAATATTGACGTATGAATGCAAGTCAATTCATATATTATTTTCTGAAATTGACGTATGATTGTCTATCAATTGACGTATTATTGTCTATCAATCGACGTATAGGTACACTTAATATGACGTATTTATACATAATATTGACGTATGAATACAAGTCAATTGACGTATTATTTTCTGAAATTGACGTATGAATGCTAGTCAATTGACGTATTATTGTCTATTAATCGATGTATAGGTACACTTAATTTGCCATAGTAATACATAATATTGACGTATGAATGCAAGTCAATTGACATATTATTTTCTAAAATCGACGTATGATTGCCTATCAATTGACGTAATAATACATTTAATATGATGTATTAGTACATTTCAATTGATGTATGAATGCTAGTCAATTGACGTATTGTTGTCTATCAATCAACGTAGAGATACACTTAATATGACGTATTAATACATAATATTGACGTATGAATGCAAGTCAATTGACGTATTACTTTCTGAAATTGACATATGATTGTCTATCATTTGACGTGTGAATGCTAGTCAATTGACATATTATTTTTTAAAATCGACGTATGTTTGTCTATCAATTGGCGTAATAATACACTTAATATGATACATTTAAAATGACATATTAGTACATTTCAATTGACGTATGAATTCTAGTCAATTGACGTATTATTGTCTATCAATCGACATATAGGTACACTTAATATGACGTATTAATACATAATATTGACGTATGAATGCAAGTCAATTGACGTATTATTTTCTGAAATCGACGTATGATTGTCTATCAATTGACGTATGAATGCTAGTCAATTGACGTATTATTATCTATCAATCGACGTATATGTTCAATTAATATGACATATTAATACATAATATTGACGTATGAATGCAAGTCAATTGATGTATTATTTTCTGGAAATCGACATATGATTGCCGATCAATTGATGTATGAATGCTAGTAAATTTACGTATTATTGTCTATTGGTGGTCCCAAATGGCATACGAAAGGGTCTAGAAGGGGGGGGGGGGGTTGAATAGACCCTGAAGTCTTTTTCGACTTCGAAAAATTTCGCATCACTTTGAAAAATTAGAACGCTTAGGAAGCTGAGCGCTTGGGTTAGGCGCTTCAGTAAAGGTAACTTAGACTTAGTGATTTTAGCAATTTACCAAGGTAGGGTAAAGGCTTTAATTACTTAATCCGGGTTAGCACAGTGGAAATGATTTTAAAGCTTTAGTGTTCGTTTGGGTTAAATAGTCGCTTAGCAGATTAACTTGTTTTTTTTTCTTTTTCAGAATAAATAGAATAATATAAAGCAAGACAATAATAAAAGTAAATGACACAAGATATATAAGGTTCACTGGGTGATGTAATCCCAACTACGTCCTTCTTCTCCTTTTTCACTTGGAGGAAATTTACTAAGATGATTATCAAAGAATCACACAGAATCTTGTACAAGATAGTAAATAGGTGAAAATGATCTCGGGCTCTTTGATCACACAGATGTCAGCACCAATGGAGATCTTCTTCTACAAGCTTCTCTCACTCAGAAATACTGCCTGTAAGGGGTTTCAACAACTTTCTCACTCAGATGAAAGGTTGAGGGTTTTATCACAAGGGTTTGTTTGTTTTTTGGAAAGATCAAACAACTTAAAATAACTCAGTAAGAGTTTTAGGTTTTTTCTTTTGAAGATATTTGAGATATTTATGACTGTATGGAATGTATGTAAAAAGCTTGAAGGATTTTGGCTATGGAGTTTCTAAGCTTTTTCTTCAGCAAAATTTTCTTGTGCATGTACGTATATCTTTTTTTCTCTATATCTCTATATTTTAGAGTTTGCTGGAAGGAGGTATTTATAGGCAATTCTTGGAATCTGTCCGTTGGACACATGTGAGAGTGTGCCTCTCATGCGGCGCGTGAATATACCTTTTCTTTGACATTCCTGAATTTCTGCTGGTACCGATTTGATGGGAGCAGCAATAAACTCTAAAGTTCTGACAGTCTAGTCAAAAGGTGGCTTGCCTACAAGTCATATTGGCTTATCACATTTAATGCTCTTATCAGGCATTTAATGCATTTGAATTTATTTCCCGTTTGAAATGAATGTCCGTTGAATGATTGCATTTAAGTCCTTCATGACTTGAGAATTTATTTCAGGTGAATCTGATTCTGATCGCTAGAGTGCTTTGAGCGCTTGATCCATAAGTCCTGAAATTGTTCTTTAGTGTTTGACAGACGCTAAGGATAAATCTTCATCTTCTTCTGACTTCAGACGCTGATCTTCAACTTTATCTTTAATAGACTCACCTAAAATTCTATTATCGATTCGGTATCTAATACTCAGTCTAAAATCTATAAAGATAAAAATTACAAGCCTAACAAAATTACATACTTTCAAACGCTTATACAATTGATCTATGAAACATAAACTTACATTATATTTTGGTGGTCTAACAAAAAATCCTATTTTGTCATCATCAAAACATTTAACATGAAATTTCCTAACAATTTCCCCCTTTTTGTTGATGTCAAGACCATAACTCTTATAACTCTTTTATAGATTAAGAGTTCAAAGAAAAGCCCAAAAATAATTATAAGTTAGCATTTGGAAAGTTAGTAAAGTTAGCTAAAGTTAGATTAGCCTCAACAAGGTGTTTCAGCGATAAATCATTCATTCATATAGAAAGATAAGCATACATGATTTATACTGAATATAAGATAATTGAAAGAGAAAAAAAATAAAAATAAAACATTCATCTCTTCTGTCGCTTTATGCTTTCTTCTTTTTGGTAGATCTCATTTGCTAAGTCAATGAGGAGTCGGTCAATGTCTATCATGGTTGTATGTTGAAGTTCATCATAGTCATGCCCTCATTGTCTAGCGCTTTCATTGAGTTCCTTCAGCCTGTCCACCCATTCCCTTGGAGGAATACCAAGTTCATGAATTAAATCGTAATAGATGTCTTGTCTTCTGTCGTTGGATGGTTTCCAGTTGATAGGTCGTCTAAGCGGTTCGACATAAGGATGAAATCCCATACTTTCCAAAAAATCAACGTCCAAGTTCGGGAGCAAGTACCTTCCTAGATAATACCTTGGCTTTCTCTTTTAAGTTATCATTTTATTTATGCTCGCTATTTCATCAAACATTGATCGCCAATGTTTATTATCTGTTTTAGATATTGTCTTAGACTTTTCTTTCTTTTCCCCGTTCTTGACATCAGCAAAAGAGTTCTTTAAGTCAGTGATGTCCCTTCGGAGAAGCTTGACTGCATCTATCAAGAGAGCGATCTGTTCAGCGATACTCTGAGATATGAGGTTGGAGGAATTGTGACGCTCAGTATCAGCTGAAGCATTCTGCGTAGGCGTCCGATTGAAATCGTCGGAAAGCTCTTTGATGAGAGAAGCGATACTGTTCATCATAGAGATGGAAAGCTTGGTTGCGTGATTCATGTCAGCCTTAAGCAGTCTTTCTATGTTATCAAACATTGCGTTGCTGCGCTGTTCCATACGAGAACAAGAGCCAGTTAAATTGCTAAGAGAATTGCAAACGGCTTTCTTAAAATCTCTTGCCTCTAGATCGCTGTCTGAGTCTGAGTCAGAGTCTGAGGAAGAATGCACAGGACCATGTGAGCTGGAAACTGGAGCTTTGCCTTTAGATTTGTCTCTGACAAGATGCTCTTTAGGCTCATCAAGGATTTCCTGAACTTCCTGAATCGCTAGATCCATGGATGGATTTGCAGTCACTGGTTGACAAAACGGTTCTTGAGTAGGGATCTCGACTACTGGGGTGCTAGAAATATCTGGCAAAGAAGCGTCTGGGATTTGAGCTGCTTCTACAGTAGGAGTAACTTCCTCTACTATCTCAACAATCTCCATGGGAGGAGACGGATTCACAACAGTAATGACCCAAAGGGGGCCAATCGCTTCCATAACGTTCCTTAGACTGATCAGGTTGGTTTGCGGGATAAAGAATATAGAGTCTTCGCGCTCTTCATTGCTTAGTGCAAGTTGCACTCCTTCTGGCAGATCAACTCCTGAAGTATAAGAATTGTAGAAGTCCAAAATAAATGGCATCAGCGCTTGAGCTGCTTCTTGGTCCACTGGCCTGATCAGCGATATCATCTTGGCCACTTGAATATTCTGTTCACAAAAGAGCACAGGGTGAAGATTGTATCCTCAGAAGTCGCTCAGCCCTGAATAGTGGTTGAAAGTGATGTCCAACGCTTGTGCATTTTCTATCACTGCTCTTCTGTCGTTGTGGAATTCAGCAAACTCAGCGTGCTCATTTGTAACATCGACAAAAAATTCACTTTGACCTGGAAGAAGCGGCTATTTACTAGTTGAGGCTTCTTCGTTCATATCTAGAAAGATTCGCTGAACAAACGCTTGACGGGGGTGAAACACATAGCGTCCGCCTTGACTGACTAAGGCTAGAAGTTGACGGATGTAGCTCTCGATAGGTGGCCTGTATCCTGGCAGATCGCTAACATTTCTGGCAATATGCTGACGCTGATGAAGTAAAAAGGTAGCAAACCTTCGGTGTCTATATTCTATTCCAAATTAAAAAAGAAATGGATATCTCACAAGTTCTTCAAGGGTATAGAAATGTAAAACAAACTCTTCAGCCCATCTGGCTGTATCCATCATCCATCGCTTACCAAGCTTGTCAGCTTTCTTCTGTTCTTTTCTAGCTGTAAGAAACTTGTCAAAGCGTTCAATTTCTTCATCATAATCCTCAGCCCATATTCTTGCAAGGTATTCTCGGGCTTCATCTTCTATCCACGAGTTGATAGGATTAGGACGCTCAGCAACCACTGGTCCTTTTTCTTTCCACAGTCTAAGAGGTTTAAGGGATAGAGCGTTCTGAGGAGTACGAACGATTTTGGGATAGGCAGAGTATCCGATCCGATTAAGAATTTCTTCGTCTGGATTCTTTTACCAATCACCCATATGAGGATTCTTGATGACGATCTTATTCTAGCGCAAGGGATAAAAGGACTCTGCAGAATGACCAGTAAAGTTGAAACGCTTCTCGTCAAATTCAGTCATGTTGATCGCTAGTCGACGAATATACTCAATACTAGATTGGAGTCGCTTAAGATTGTAAAGACCTAGATTGGCGAAATGTTCAAAGAATTCAAACTTGGCAGAATTAGATATATCAGGCCTATGGAGAGTGGTTTGAAAAGAGATTTCTGATTAAGCAAGGGTCTGAGTGTCCCGTTCTCTAGCAGCATAATAAAATTCAACATCTACAAAGTATCCGCTAGGAAAGAAATCGATGACACGAGGAGGAGACCCGGTTGGAGTAATATATTCTGTTAGGACATGGACCACTTCTATCGACCGCTCAGCATGCTCAGTCGCTTCACTGACCGGTGATGTGTCAGCGTCAGGAAGGACATGGGCGACTTCCTTAGCGATATCTACTACTGCTTCCATATCCACATCCAATTCAACAGAAATCTCGAAAGGTAAAGGTGCATCAGTGTCTAGAGCATCTTGAGCTGATACATGTAAGCGTTTGAGAAAAGCAAGCAAAATTTCTACTAAGTAGAAATTTAAAAAATAAAATACTACAACGCTTACCCTGAGGACTATCATTGACTTTGTCAGTCGCTTGATCTGTTTCAATAGTTGGTACAATTTCCTCAGGCTCCGGGACCTCTTCATCAGGATCTAAATCGAGAAAAAAAGTGAGGGGATCAGCACGAATAGGTATATTCAAAGACTCAAGAATGTTAAGAGCATTTTGAATATCCGCGTCAACTTTGGCTGAAAAAGGTTATCCAAGCATTAGAAAAGGAAACCTAACGAGGAAAAGATAAACTACTTTGTTTTTTACAAGTACTTACCCTAAAAACAAGCAGCCTTCTCAGAAAGAGTAGTGGCTCTAGGCTCAGGAAAAGATTTAGGAACAACGTCTGAAGAAGGAGGAGGAACACTGGCCGAGTCTTCAAGCGCTGGCTCGACTAGAGCGCTTGTTGATGCAGCTAGAGTGGATGAAGGAGTACACCTGAGTGCTAGCGATACTTCTTCTTTTTCGTTGAAGATAAATGCTGGAGGGGGAGAGGGTGATTTAGGAGAAGGAGAGGGAGACTTCTGTTTCTTCTTGGGCTCCGGCTTCTGCTTCTTTGCTGGTTTGATTGGCTCAGCGATCTTCAAGATGATTTTTTGTTTGGGTTGCTTAACCACCACCTCTTCCGATGATGATGAAGACAAAGACGCTTGCTCTTCATCATCGCTCCGAACAACTCCTTCCGCAAGAAGTCGCTCACGCTCGTCTTTGGGAACCGCTGCACCGCCACGTTTCCTTGGCCTTAACAGCTGGCCGATCATTTTCTTTCCATAAAACTTTAGCGCTGGGATCTTCTTTCCAGCGGAGTTATGAAACCACTAGCGCTAAGAATACGACTTAAAACAATCCTGTAAGGTTTGGGATTTACCGACTTGGCCATCGCTTGCTTGAAGCGATTAAAAACGTAAAGGGACCAATTTATCTTCAGTTTGGTCAGAATGGCCACCATCATTTTGTACTGGAGGTTTGAAACTTTATTGAAGCTTCCCTTTCTGCATTCGATCATCTTGGCGCATATATCCGCAAAAATGACATATTCGCCCTTCATGTTGTTTTTCTTGAAGTTGGGTTCGTAGGCAGCCTCAACTTCATCATTCTTTATCAGTGCCTAGACCTTAGTAGCATCCCCAAGAGTTACACTTTCAACTTCAGCACCATCGATTGGCAAGTTTAGCAGAGATGAAATCAGAGAAGGGGTGAGGACGAAGGTCTCACGGGCGAAGGGAAAGACGCAGGAAATAGAGTTTCCGTCGTCGGAGATTTTTGCATTCTTGAAGAAGAAGAGGGTTTCTTCCTCAAAGAAGTTGAAAACGGCGGTTATCACATCGCATAAATCGGACTCTTGGACAAGTGGAAGAACAGTTCGGAGAGGGAAGTTCTAGTTATCGAAGAGATAGTCCCAGTTAACAAGAAAACCGGCGTTAACAGTGACTGGTTTCTCAGATTTGGAAGATTGTCCTGCAGCAGATTTTGAAGTTTTGGCTGTCATTGATGAATTTGGAAAAGCTTCGGTTGAAGAGAAAAAAGAGTCTTTTTGCCTTTAGAGAGAAAAGCTTTTACAGTAAGAGTGTTTGGAAGTGATAAAGTTTTACTGTAAAGATTACAAAGGGTTTAAATAGGAGGCAAAAAGTAACTCCTCAACAATTAGATGAGTGACACGTGTACAACAATAAATTTTTGAAATTAACAAATGAATGTGAGCCGTTTACTCATAAATACGGATGTCAAAAGGTGCGGTAAAATAGGGTAACAACTGTGAATAATAAAAGTTTGAAATCCGCAGTTACTTTTTCAAAACGTTTGAATAATTTTGAAATTTTCAGCGTGAAATACACGCGCCTGATAGTACACTGACACGTACTCAGACACGTGTAGTTACTGAACCGCCTAGTTTTTAGATAGGAATCATTAACTGTCAGTTTGATTTGATAAGCACGTGTGAACAGTTGTCAAATCTAATCTTTTGAACTTATCCACACGCTACTTTCAGCGATGAAAACTATGCATGAATTTTAGAAAAGAATTAGCGTTAAATTGGGAATCGTTTTAACTCTGAAGTCTTTTTGAGAAACACAATTTAATTTCTTTAAGATTAAGGATAAAATCAATCGCTTGGATTAATAAAAAAAATTCATTTATTAGAGATTGATTTTGTCATGCATAATAGATAAGCGCTAGTGATCAATGCATAAATTTTCAAAGTCAATTTTGATCACAGTCGCTTATGAATTGAGATAAGTATAATTTTAAAGTTCCCCCTAAAATTAATAACTTATTTCAATTTAAAAAAATGATTTGGACAGAGTCATAAAGTGGATTCTTCCTAAATTATATGCCAATAAAATATGATGCTCTATGATTTAAGCGTTTAAATCAATCATACCTAATTCACTTCTCAAGGTGAGAAAGCCTGGTTGTTGAGCGCTTTGGTGAAGATATCTGCCAATTGTTTGTCAGTACTAATGAAGTGCATGGAGATATCTTCCTTTTGAACATGGTCACGCAAGAAATGGTATCGAATATCAATGTGTTTAGTTCTAGAATGAAGGACTGGATTTTGGGTCATAGCTAAAGCGCTTTGGTTATCACAATGGATTGGGGTAGGACCTAGGATTGTTCCATAATCTCTAAGTTGTTGCCTCATCTAAAGGATTTGTGCACAATAGCTCCCAGAGGCTACGTACTCTGCTTCAGCGGTAGAAGTAACTATGGACTGTTGTTTCTTACTATGCCAAGAAATTAGTCTATCACCTAGAAACTGACATGTACCACTAGTGCTTTTTCTATCTATTTTGCATCCTGCAAAATCTGCGTCTAAATAACCGATTAGTTCAAAAGGAGAGTCCCTTGGATACCATAAACCCACATTTTGTGTGCCTTTTAGGTATTTAAGGATTCTCTTGGCAGCATTTAAGTGTGATTCTCTAGGATCAGCTTGAAAGCGTGCACACATGCATACCGAAAACATAATATCGGGTCTACTAGCGGTAAGATAAAGAAGTGATCCAATGATACCTCTATAGTTAGTGATATCAATTTTCTTCCCACTTTCATTTTTATCTAACTTAAGCGCTTAAGCATTTGGCTCATTGGAATTTTTGAAGATGATGCATTTTTCATACCAAATTTCTTAATCATATCTCTTGTATATTTAGCTTGGTTTATAAATATGCCATTAGGGAGTTGTTTAACTTGTAATCCTAAGAAGAAAGTTAATTCACCCATTATGCTCATTTCAAATTGTTCTTGCATTATTTTCGAAAATTTCTCACATAATCGCTTATTAGTAGAACCAAATATAATATCATTAATGTAAATTTGGACTAAGAGAATATCTTCATTATGGGTAATTTTAAATAACGTTGTATCAACGCTGTCTTTTGAAAAGCCTTTACCTATAAGGAAGATGGAGAGAGTGTCATACCATGCTCTTGGTGCTTGTTTAAGGCCATAAAGTGCCTTATCCAATTTGTAGACCATACTTTTACCATGGTTGTTGATGAATTCTGGTGGTTGCTCCACATAAACTTCTTCTTGGAGTTTACCATTCAGAAATGCACTCTTCACGTCCATTTGGTATACTGTGAACTTGTTGAATGCGGCAAATGCTAGGAACATCCTAATCACTTCAAGACGGGCTACTAGGGCATACGTCTCATCAAAATCAATACCCTCTTCTTGACAATAACCTTGAGCGACTAATCTGGCTTTGTTTCTTATAACAATGCCATCTTCATCCATCTTGTTCCTAAAAACCCATCTAGTTCCAATAACTCCTTGGTGAGTTGGTCTTGGTACTAGCGTCCAAACTTTGCTTCTCTCAAATTGGTTAAGCTCTTCTTGCATTGCTTCTACCCAACTTGAGTCACTGAGTGCTTCATCCACTTTCTTTGGTTTCATTTGAGATAGAAAGCTTGCGAACATGGCCTCATTAATTGTAGCGGACCTAGTTCTAATAGGTGCTCCAATATCTCCAATGATTAGCTCTGGTGGATGGTCTCTAAGCTATTTAGGGCCTGGTTGGAACGGGTTGATAGACTCTTGATTCTCAATTGCTTGATCCTCATTTGTCTCTTGCGCAGTCGCTGTATCATTCACAGTTCCAATTTGCTCTTGATGATCCTTCTCTTTATTATCATCAGCGATTCTGACATTATCATCATTGGTAACCTCACGAGTCACTTTAGGAATGGGCACAAAGATCTCATCATCGTCCTCATCATCACTATCATCCCCAAGATTAATTTGTGACGCTTGTTGGGCAAAATCTTCAATTCCTACATCATTAGAATTAACCTTACTCGATTCTTGGTTAGCATCATCAAACACAAAATGAATGGATTCTTCAACCTTTGATTTGATCTTATTTAGGATGCGAAAACTCTTTCCATTCTTGGCATAGCCTAGAAAGATTCCCTTATCTGCTTTAGGATCAAACGTCTTTAGACTTTGGATCCATTGTTATGAATGAAACATTTTGAACCAAATACATGAAAATATGAAATGTTAGGCTTACATCCCTTCCACAACTCAAATGGAGTCTTCTCATGTTGCTTGTTGATCATACACCGGTTCTGAGTGTAGCAAGCGGTATTAATAGCTTCGGCCCAAAACCTTTGAGGCAGCTTAGACTCTGCAAGCATCGTCCTAGCAGCTTCTTTAAGCGTTCTATTCCGTCGCTCAGCAACTCCATTCTGTTGAGGTGTTCTAGGAGCAGAATACTTATGAAGTATTCCAAAATCTATACAAAACTTCTCAACAAATTGGTTAGTAAATTCAGTTCCTCTATCACTTCTAATTCTCGTTACTTTTAAATCTTTACAAGTTTGTGATTGACGAATTAGCGATGTGAGCTTGACACTAGTTTATCTTTGGTCGCTAAGAATTCTACCCATGTATAGCGAGAGAAATCATCAACTATTACTAGCGAGTACTTTTTACCACTAACGCTCTTGATTTGAATAGGATCAAACAAATCTAGACGCAATAGTTCAAGAACTCTAGAAGTAGATAGGCATGGTTTCTTCTTAAAAGATGATTTAACTTGTTTACCCATTTGACATGCATCACATAAGCGATTCTTTTGAAAGGAACCCTTAGGTAATTCCTTTACAAGATTTAGCTATATTAACTGAGAGATTGCCTTAAAGTTGAGGTGATTCATTTTTCTATGCCATAACCAACCCAATTCATTTTGTCTTTTAGAAACAAAGCATGTGGGGTTGCTATCAATTGTAGAATCCCAATCCACTAAATAAACATTATTTGTTCGTTTTCCTCTTAATTTAGTAGACTTAGTCTTAGCGTCGTTAACATAACAGAAGTCACTTGAAAATTTTACTTCAAAGCCTTTATCACAAAATTGACTAATACTTAACAAATTATGCTTAAGACCCTCAACATAATATACATCACTGATCATGATGTTCCCCCTATGCATGATACCTATACCTTTGTATTTCCTTTGGAGTTATCACCGAATATAACTTGAGGACCATTGGTTGCATGATAGTTGACCAAGAAATCCTTTGATCCAGTCATGTGCCTTGATGACCCACTATCAATGTACCAAACTGAAGTATCGGTGTTGACTCTAGGTTCCTGCATTAAAGGATAGTTCTAATTCTTCTTAGGTACCCATGTTGTCTTGGGTCCTTCATTGTTAGTGACTTTGTTTTGAATTAAAACTTTAGGAACCCATATTTGCCTAGTCTTCATTGTAGGAATATTGGCCTTCTTGGGTTTCACATTGTGTTGTGTGTGCTTTTTGGGTGTATAGTAATATCCTCGATTATAATAGTAATCATAATCATAGTCATAATTATCATAGTAGCGATAATATGATCTAGACCGTTGTGGATATTGACACTGGTATTTCCTTGGCGCTGGCTTAGGGTGCATTTTTGGTGCTTGACGCTTAGAGCTTGATTCACAATGGTCAGGTTTATCCTTATCCTTTTGAGCGTTTGGATGAACCCGTCTTTGTGAATCGTTTGCTTTCGCCTTTCCTTTGCCTGAGTTAGCTTTGGCTTTCTCATTTGGCCTCGTACCATTGTCGCTTGGTTCATTTAGCGTTTGTCTTTGTGAACCTTTCTTAACAAAGAAAACATCCTTTCCTTTGTTGTGCGCTGTAACATTAGATTTGTTTGGTGGTTTACCGAATTCATTGCATCCTAAACCGGCCTTTTCTCCAAACATTCTTGTTACCTCAGTCACATTATCCAACTTTCTTGAAGCTTTTGATAATGATGAGATGACTGCTCTGATTTGGCAAGTCTAGCGATCAGATCAACTTCTCTCTTGACTATTATATCAAGATCGCTTTTTAATTGAGTAATCTCACTCTCAAGTGATTGGTTCTTCTCAATGCATTGTTGCTGAACTTTCCACTCTGCTTTGAGCATTACTTTATCTCTTGTGAGTGATAAGATAATAGCGAGATCATTTTGATATATTTTGGCGCCATCTTGACAATCTTTATAATATTCCTTAACTTTGTCAAGTAATTCATCATACGAAAGAGGATGAGATAATTCAGTGGTTACCTCTGGTAGCGAGTCGTCAGACGCTTCATCATCTCTTGCCATAAGATAGATCAACGCTGAGTCGCTTGTTGGTTCATCATCACTACTTTCATTTGATGATTCCAAATCCTCTTCAGGTGCGGAGAATGGTTCAAATTTCGCTAGCAAACCTTGTTGATGAAGGTTGCTCCTGAATTGGTTTCTATCCGCATAGTCTCGCCTTGTGGGCTTAGACACATTTGGATAAGGGCAATTTACCTGGTAGTGCCTTGGTTTCCTGCAACTATAACACAAATTAGTTTTCATTTTCTATTCAGTGGTTAATCACTTGGAAATGACTGGCGCTGAGAGATTCTGAGTAGGAGTTGTAGGCGCTTGGTAAGGAACTGGCGCTACTGGTTGAGGTGCTGAGTACACTGGCGCTTGATACTGAGTCGCTGGTGCAGGGGGAGGGGTTTGAAATGAAGTTTGTTCAACAGGATTTCTCTTTTCATATCTTAGAATTTTTTTGAATTTCTTAACCAATAAAGCCATCCCTTTTTCTTCATTGGCTTCTGTTTCTTTCACCACATTAAACGCTTTACCCTTACTTTTGGTGGTAGCGATTAATGCTCCTAATTCAGTCACTGAAGTCGATGTGTCGCTGACTTCACCCAATTCAAATTCAAATGCCTTTAATTCTGAGAATACATGTTCTGGAGTAAGGGTCTCAAATGTCTGAGATTCTCTCATAGCAACTGTCTTAATCAAATACTTGCTTGGAAGACTTCTGAATATCTTGTTGATCATTTCTTTGTTGGTCAACTCTTTATCCAATGACGCTAATTCTGTAATGAGCATAGTAAACCTTGCGTCCAATTGTTCTAGTGTCTCATTGGTCTGCATCTTAAAATGCTCGAATCTTTGCATGGCTATGGAGAGCTTGTTTTCCTTCATCTGTGCTGAACCTTCACACACAACAGCCAACTTATCCCATATTTCTTTGGAGGTTTTACATTGCTTGATCTTGTTGAACAATGCATCATTGTCTCCTAACGCTGAGTAAAGTGCACTCGTCCAACATTATCTAGATTTGCTCTTTTCCGATCATCAGGCGTCCATTCTAACTTAGGTTTCTCGACATATCTATTTGGAGTGGCTTCATCAGCTCCAGGTGCACGAGTTATCACTTTCAAGATCTTAATGGAGCCGTCTGAAATTACATCACACATTTCATTATCGCAAGAACATAAATAAGCAAATGCTTTAAGTTTCCAAGAGTCATAATTTGACTCTACCAACTTAGGCATTTTGTTAAAAGCCGTAATGAGATGTTTTAAGAGACAATTTTAAAGCGACAAAGTTTTAGAAAACTGGGTCTAAACAAGTAGTTACGCTCGAAAACGCTTAAGTTTTTACTTCACCGCTCTGATAACACTTGGTGGTCCCAAATGGCATACGAAAAGGTCTAGAAGGGGGGGGGGGGGTTGAATAGACCCTGAAGTCTTTTTCGACTTCAAAAAATTTCGTATCACTTTTAAAAATTAGAACGTTTAGGAAGCTGAGCGCTTGGGTTAGGCGCTTCAGTAAAGGTAACTTAGACTTAGTAATTTTAGCAATTTACCAAGGTAGAGTAAAGGCTTTAATCACCTAATCAGGGTTAATTTTAGCATTACACATTATATGATACAAATTAACAAATTTCAAAATTGAATAGAGAATATAAGAGATAATTGTACTTTTGGTCCCACGCTATAGGGGGTTGTGTGTTTTTGGTCCCACGCTTATATAAGAGAATATAAGGAATATAACGGAAGTTGTCACGTGTCGGTCACATGACTGTTGAGTTGGATCTTTTTGCAAATTTCTCAGACTTCTAGGGGGTTTGTGAAATTTACCATAGAATAGACATTTGTCAATTTCTCATTGATGAGACAACATTGAGGAATAAAAGATCCGCTCCGGTAAAACAGACGACTATCACATTCTATTGAGGTTTCTCCCCTATTCTCTTTCCATGGACATTTATGAATTCCTTTGACATGTGTTCATGGTCCTATATGAATAGTACTTATTTACAATACTTTCAGGTTCTGTCGATGTATCATTATTACATATCTCATCAAACTTGATGGAGATGGAAATCAGCTGCAGGGAACCAAGAATGACTGAATGATTTTTGAGTTATTGAGTAATTAGAAGCCGCGAAGTGCTGTGTTTTATTGAAGGCATAAACCCGCAAATGTTACCCGAGTTCTCTCTCTATTCCTGCCTTTGCAATCCTTTCTAACATAATTTTTGCACGGGGCAAATTTCAATTATGGTCCCATAGGAGTTCGTGCTTTGCAAATTTAGTCCCATTGGACTTAAATTTGCAACTTAGGCCCATAAAACTTAAAAAGTTGCAAGCACCATTAAGTCTCGAAAATTTTATACTTGAATAATTCAACAACTAACAACGTGTGGATATCACATGCCATTTTCCGTCCATTTTTTAACGCCTGGTGACCAAAATTGAAACTTTTTGAATTATATGGGACCAAAATTGCAACTTTATAACCAATGAGACCAAAATTAAAAAAACAAAATCCAAAAATGAAATTTTCCTCTTTTACATATCAGGTGTTTCATTGTTTTAAATTTCTTCGTTTCTCAACTCTTTTTAACTCGTTTGAGAGCATGGCCCGGTTTGCACATCGTTGTTGCTTTAGTTATCTCAGAAATTACCGGATTTTGAGTAGGTTTTTCACCATCTTAGATGTTTTTGTACTGTTACTCTGTTATTTAGATAGTACCTAGCAGTTAGAGATCATTGAGTGGGACTGTATGGAGATATATAAATAAGGGATCTCTATTGTTTTTATGAGGGATCTCTATTGTTTTTTCCATGTATAAGTTCCCTTTAACTTCGATTGTATCTGGTGGGAAATTAGGGCAGGAAAGTGAATCAAGTTATTCGGGATCAATCGTTAAAAACTTCTTTCAACTCGTTTCATCTAACATAATTAATAAACAAGTTTCAATACATTTTTTTGTTCAATGAAAGTTCGAAACTTGGCTTGATTAGTTAAAAAATGATAAAACATGTGTAAAAACATCAAGTACTCGAACTCGGTGCTAGTGGCAATTTGATTAAGTTCAAATACATTTTTTAAACCTTGATAAAAATCTAAAGAAGCTTGAATAATACTTTGTTCGGCTCGACTTGATTTACTTACAAGTTAGCAGATTTCTTTTGACTTGATGCGTATTCCTTTTTCTTGAGAAATCCCACAATCCCATAAACCAAACAACAAAATGCATGTTTAGTTAAAAATCGTGTCTTAAGTTAAAATTATGCTGGAAATGTTGATACCTAGGTTTTTTACATTTAATGGAAAACCATTAAGTTTGTGAAATATTGAGCAGAAAAGAAATGCAATAAGTTAAAAAAAAAGTGATAAATTCAGAAAGTACAAATCCTCTCCTATTCTGAAAATAGTTATATATATGCTTAAACATTAATAATTTGCAAAGGATCTCAACTCTTCAATGATTATTGGATTGTTCCACCTAGGCCTGTCAATGGGTAAGCATTACCCAGGCCCAGGCCCAATAATTTCATATTAGACCCTACCCAGGCCCAATAATTTCATATTAGACCCTACCCAGACCCGATTATTTGGGTCGGAGACCCGGACCCGACCCGGACCCGACCCGGACCCGATGGTAGTAATGAGTTCGGGTCTGGGTCGGGTCTGTACCCGAACAAGACCCACGGGTCCTTTACCCGAACAAGACCCGATCAATACCCGAACAAGACTCACGGGTCCTTTACCCAAACAAGACCCGATCAATACCCGAACAAGACTCACGGGTCCTTTACCCAAACAAGACCCGATCAATACCCGAACAAGACCCACGGGTCCTTTACCCAAACAAGACCCGATCAATACCCGAACAAGACCCACGGGTCCTTTACCCGAACAAGACCCGATCAATACCCGAACAAGACCCAAAATTTATTTTTTCAATTCACTTTTGTATTTTTATCTGCTTTTATTTTATTTTTTCCTGTGGATTTTGTAAATAGAACTACTGTCACTAGTGTATTTGACCATTTTCTGTTCTTATTTTTTATTTTATTTTAGATTGTAAATTTTACTAGTATTTGTTAGCTGACAGGAGAAACTTATTTTGTCTCTAATATGGAATTAGGAAAAGAGTAATATTAGCAGCCTTCATGTATGGAAGAGATCCAAGACACCAAGTGAGATTCTTCTAACTGGAAAATAAATAATGGTTTTGATCAAGACATGTTTTACAGTTCTATAAATACATAAAATATATAATGAACAACAAACTCGGACGATCCCAATTCCCCAAAAAAAAAGGACCCGACCCGGACCCGAAACTCCGGGTCTATGCAGTGGACCCGGTTTTCGGACCCATCGGGTTTGCGGGTGGGTCGGGTCCGGGTAGGGTAGAGGAGGCATCCTGTGGGCATTTTCAGGGTCTGGACCTGGGTCTGGGTAATGCCTACCCATTGACAGGTCTAGTTCCACCATAGGCATTGTTTTATAGATGCAGTGAAATAAGAGTACAAAGCCAGTCGATCGAATGATACTAAGTTATTAAGTTATTATTTTTTCAGGTAGATAGTAAGAGACAAAAATGCTTGTTCAAGAATGAAATCAAAATATTTCGTAACAATATGAACCTAAGCCCTTTATGATATGGAATGGAAAGGGTAAACTATATTCAGAAAAATAATTAAGGAAGTTAAAAATATTATTCAACATAAAGTGATTATTTTTATTATTATTATTGATTCATGTTTTCAGAACAATATAGAGTTATTGTTCAAAACAATCATATTGACACAAACACAATTGAGGAATACTAGGGAATCTTTCACAATAGCCTATTGGATTAAGTCCAACGTAAGCATTCGCGCATTTTATTTTACATTCTTGTAGAGTTGGGCATAACCCTAAACCTGTGCTGCATGTTTTTTTTGATATTGGCGTAATTGAATGAATATCCACTTCCTCTGCCCCAACATCTCTTGCCATTTCCATAACTACATCCATATAACAATGAATTATAACCACCCAATTGAGAATGTGTTAAAAATGAAAAAACATGTACTTTTGGTCTCATAATTATAGGTGTCTCCATTCAACGGTTTTATCAAAATCGCTGTAATATGTGCGCTGTAATAATGTATTTTTGTAGTAGTGTAAGTATGCATCAGCACACATTGATTCCAAACTTTCAATTTATTGCACATTGTATACTTTTTTAATCTCACTTTTGGTTCGATCCCTAATTTCTATCCAGAAACTAATGGAACCATTATTTTTTTAGACGAAAATTTGACATTGGACCAAATATGAACTTTCAAAAAGTTAAAGGATGCAATGTGGTAATAACAAAAAAGAATCAAATTTTTACAAAGACATACTTATGTGACAAAAAATGCAAATTACCGAATAGAAAATATATGAAATTAAATAATTATATAAAAAAACACAAAAAGTTTATATAATTAATATCAAAGGGTCCGTAAATCGAAAAAGAAATGCAAAAAATTAAAGAAAAATACTAGTATATAACACTATTTTTAGGGTAAAAGACATATTACCCTCTTGTGTTATGGAAAAGGGGCTTATTACCCCTGTGTTATAAAAATAGACTGATTACCTCCTTGTGTTTTTGCAAATGAGGCAAAATACACCCAACCTCATTAAAATACGAAATATGTCCTTATGCGTGTAACAAAGAATTTTCAATGAAGTTTTTTACAAATCACTCAACTTTATTTTATCGTTTTGTAATGATTGAAAACAATAGTTACTAATATACATAACTTTTATATTTATTAATATATCATGTTGTTCTAATATAAAGAAATTAAAAAAATAATGATTTATATACATATTTTTAAATTATAAATTATAAGTATTTAATTTTTTTTGATTTAGAAAGTATTTATGTATAAATTTATCAGTGTTAATTACAAATAACATCAATACTTTATAAATCAAAGGAAGGTGGTTTAAACTAAAGTTTACTCACCCGAAAAAGAAATCAGGACGAAGAGAATGCAGAAGGTTGAAGTAACACCAGCCATTTTATTATGATACAAAATATAGAAAAGAGGTTATATTCAATTTTCACTATTTCTTTTATTTTTTCTATTTGATGACTCAGATATATATAGGAGTTGTGAAACAGAGGTGTTTGTTGCTGTAACTTTCGTCATTATGTTTGAATTAATGTGAATCTTCCAATTGCAAAGCTAAAAAGGCAATCATTATGAGAATTTTCCAATATCCAGCTATGCAATGTATGTTTTCGATGGATTTTTTAATAAAATAATACAACTAATATAAAATTTTCTCAAAATAATACAGTTAAAAAACAATTATTAAATTAATACAAAGCGTCATTTAATATGTCGTCTTTGTCCCATTCATCTATTTAGATGTTAGTCCCTTACTTCTTAATATTATAGAAATAACCCCTAAACAATTTCAATACTTAATAAAATTTTATCCTTTATGATAAATCTTATTGCCTTAGGTTTTGTTTTAGCCAGAAAATTTTAATTCATGATATACGATAAAATCAGGCCCAACATGCTTCCGAAAAATATTAAAATCTCATAAATCTATACCTTTTGTTTGTGGTGAGTGCCAGAGGATTCGTTTCATTGGTTTTGATATTAACCCGATCAACGAAATCAACAAAGTTTAGTTGAGAAAAAGTCTCAGCTAAATCTTGTAGATCGGATGGATCTACTCTTGATATATCCATATCAGTTAATACTTCTAAGGATATCTAGGAGTAATTCATCCTGAGTTTTAGGCTTTGGAACTTCCTTAGCCTTTCCCTTCTGGTGAAGAAGAGGAACTCGACCAAGAGAATCACGGATTCTGTCCTGTTTTTGTTTGGACGAACCTGCAATTCCTAGTCTATCTTTCAAATCTTGGACTTCTTTATTTAGATCTGTTATAGATCTAGACAGATCTGGAAGAAGCTTGAGGATTTCCTCAAGTCTGCTATTCATGGTTTCGATTTTCATAGGAAGATGTTCTAACCTATGTCCGAACTCTTGAATAGTCTTTTGGATTTCTCTAAGATCCCGAGAGAGCTTAGAATTATCCGGTTCAATTTCTTTCCAACTCATTAATATTTGGAAATTTTACCTGTATGTTTCATGTCTCTTGCCTGCCTTGTCAAGCAGTCAAGCTCCTTGGGCCATTTGCCGTTGATTTGGGCAAGTTGAAAGTCATTTGAGACATTCCCTTGAAAATGACCATCCATATCAAATTTCCTTTGATAATATCTGATCCCTTCTTGTAAGTCAGCTGGGGCTGGTACTTCCTTAGCTAACTCCTTCCGGATCCCGGATGAGATTCGGGACACCTGACGGATAAACCTATCTATCCGTTTGGATTTTTGTCTTTCCAGAATCTGGAAATACTCTTGATTTTCTTCATAGATCGAACTATTGTTCGGTTCCATTCTTGTTTTGATTCTCCTCACTTAGGGTTAGAATAATATTTCCGTACTTAATTAAATCTTTTCATCAATAAACCTAGGCTCTGATACCATTTTTCAACGGACCGGGCTCTCATGAATTAAACCTTTAAAAACCAAATTTTCCCAACCTTTTAACATTAAAATTATCATTTAGGACTTAAAATTATTATTTTCTTATATTGGGGTCAAAATGAATAATATTATAAAGCCTAAGGACTAATAACGCAAAATTTTGAATAGTGAAGATGTCATACCAAATGTCGTCTTGTATCAATTTTCTAAAAGTTTTCAAATAGTATTAATTTAAGAAATTTGTTATACTTTTATATTATTTTAATAAAAAGCCCTGTTTTCGATACTAGTTAAATTTGTAATCTTTTTGTGAGCTATATGCTATATGCACGGATATTCTTAAAATTATTTCCGTGTAGTATCCTATTCGTATCAGATATGATACTTTGTAGATACAACACGAATACGTATTGTATGCTTTTTTGACGTATCCAAAAATTAAATATTTTTTTTTCAGATACCGTATCCGATACTTCCGAATGCCGTATCCGATAAAAAAATTGAAGTATCTGACACTCCTTGGATACTAGATATAGTATTTTTTTGAATATTATATAATAATTTATAGGTTAAAATAGGAAAATAATAATGACTTTGACCGTACGTTGAAAACTTAAACAAACAAAAATGAAATTTAAAGAAGTGAAAAACTGTTTTGGTTTTACTTCTTAATATATTTTTCTTCTCTTGCTCCACGTGAAATCTATCATTTACACTTTATCACCAAAGATTTTGGATAAGAAGGTAAATGTTGGTATCAATAGAATGACATTCATACATTGCAAATGATGGAATATTTTAGTTACCTTCAAAAATTTTTAAACTTATAAATAATGAACTTGTTTCAGTATTGTAGTTTTATTTATGTTAGTGAACATATTGACTCAAATTTATATATATATATATATATATTCGTATCCCCTCCAAAGTATTATATCACTGAATAACATGCATCTGTTAGCGTATTAATAATAGAGGTATTATTAGACTAGGTTTCTTTATTATTATTTTATTATTGTTAATTTCTTATTTCATATTTTTTATACTCTATATAAACATCTATATCTTTCACTATTAATCTAAGGAGAATTATACCTTAACATGGTATCAGACTAAACCTAAAATCCTAGGCCTTTACTATGTTTTCTTCTAGCAGCCGCTGCTACAGTACTCCGGCTACAGTATTTTCGCTACAGTACCGTATTTCTGCTATAGTACCGTGTTCCTGCTACAGTACTTTTGCATTTTTTTGGGCCTTCACCTTCCGCCTAAGCCGTCGTCATTCTCCTCAACGCGAAATTTATCACTATATAAGCCTCCATCCGCACTGCTTCATCCGGATTTTTTTGGTGCCTCTGCATCCTCGGCTATCATCATTCGTGGTTATCTTTTTGGTAATTTTTTCTTGTTTATTATCTTTTATCTCGTTCTTTCGTAATTTATTTCGGTTTGTGTTTTTCGATTCTGGCCACTATTCACCCCGCCCTTGCCGCCGGTAATATTTATTCATCTTTCGGTTTTAAATTATCCGACAATGATTCTAATTATAAGCTTTGGCGAGGTATGTTTACGGACCTCTGCCGTAGTTACTCTATTTTTGATCATCTCTCCGGAAAATCCAAACCCTCGGGTAATACCGATGATACTTGGTTTGCTTTAGACTCCACCATAAAACGATGGTTTTATTGTACTGTTGGTACCTAGGTTGCACGGATACGGATACGGATACGTGGATACGGACACGGTGACACAGATTTTCAAAAATTTTAGGATACGACACGGCAAGGATACGGCTATATATAATAATTAATAATATATATTATATATGCATATTATATATATATATATATATATATATATATACACACACACACACATAAACTAAGCATGGCAATTGGCAAGTTTCCACTCAACTCAAAATGTAATTTCAACTTTCTTACATAAATAATAGTCCCACAAGAGCAATCAAGTATTTTATTTGGAGAAAAACATAATAGAAAATCACTAAATGTTTCTTAGACATTTTATCAAACACTTAGAAGTAGAATGCATTTTTATGACTTTCACACAAAATATTTACACTAAACTCTTAAAATGTTTAAATTGACCTGATATGGTGCACTTGCAGCAAAAAAATTGGTAAAATCGAGCAAAAATCGATCCAAAGTGTGAAGAAGCAAGATGAAGAACGATCCTGCTTGTGCACTGCTCGGTTGCTCCAATGTTCTGCTCTTGTCCCTTAATCCCTTTTTAATTAGGCCCTTTCTGCTCTTGTCCCTTAATCCCTTTTAATTAGGTAAGTTAGGAATATTTACAATTTAGGCCCCTTCATGTTTTCAAAATAATAAAAATGACCCCGCCGTATCCTAAACGTGTCGGACACAGGTGTAGCCGTGTCCAACACCGTATCCCTTTATTTTTTTTTAAATTGTTTGGCAGACACACCATGTGGCGTGTCGGATAAGTATCTGAGCCATATCCGAGCCGTATCCGTCTCCCCCGAGTATCCGACACTGCATTTTGTGAATTTTAGGAGTATCCGTGCATCATAGGTTGATACGAAGCTTCTCAAAAACATTGATTTAGAATATGCCACCCCTCATGATTTGTGGCTCGCCATTGAAGAAAATTTCCTAAATAATAAAGCCTCTCGCTCTTTAGAAATTAGTGAGAGTTTTCATAATCTTCAAAAAGGCTCCCTTTCCATTACTCAATATTGTCAAGAGATGAAATTTCTCGCTGACACTCTCTTTGATTTAGATAGCTCCATTCCTGATCAAAGTTTTATTTTACAATTATTAAAAGGCTTACCCGAATCATATCTTTCTCTAGTCACTATAATCACTACCACCAAACCTCTCCCGGTCTACTCTTAAATTTGCAGCCTCCTTTTACTCCATGAAACCAATGAGAAACATTTTCAATCCACCCCCCAACCCATGATTCATCCACTGACCTTCTTTCCTAAACCAACAATTCCACCCATTATCGAAACACAAATCGAAATAATTTTCGGGGTCGAGGTCGCGGTAATAACAGGTCAAACACTTGGTTTGTTTACAACAACAATGGCCCATCTTACTTGGGCCCAAATCAGTGCCCCACTGGACCGCCTGCAGCTCCACCCGGTTTCTCATATCAATTGGTTCCCAATCTTACACTTGGGCCTCGTCCTCCTGGCCCACCTCACATGAACCTTTAGCAACGATCACAAGGCCCACCTGCCCACTCCTACAACTCAGCCACATTGGCCCCTCCTTCCCAGCAGCCCACTTCACTCCTTGGAACAATTACTCAAGCGACAACATGACCCAAATCAACGCCAATTTTCACTCTTTGCCTACGGCCCAGAATTCCAGCAACATCACAAACAACCTACTGCCACATTTTCAGTCAACGACCTCAGCTTCTATTGCACCCGGCTCTCCTGCCATGACGGATCTCTCATCTCTCTTCTCCACTATGACTCTTCAACAGCCTGATGAGCAATGGTATATGGATACTGGAGCTGGTTCGCACATGACACCTCACCAAGGTAAGTTACATACTATCGCACCTTTTCGTATTTCTACTTCCATAATTGTTGGCAATGGTGTTGTTCTTCCGGTTCACCCTTTTGGTCACTCTACTGTTCACTCTCACTCTGGCTCCCTTTCTCTTAAAAATGTTCTCGTTTCTCCTTCATTAGTTAAAAATCTTGTTTCAGTTCGCCAATTCACTAAGGATAATAACTGTTCAATAGAATTTGACTCTCTTCATTTTTCTGTCAAGAATCTTCAAATTGGAACTCTCATCCTTCGCAGTGACAGCATGGGCGACCTTTATCCACTCCATGAAGTCTTTTCCACACCCGTCTCCTCTATGTCTTTCCTGGTTCAGTCACCGTCTGTCTGACATCGTCGTCTTAGTCACCCCGGAAGCTCTATTTTTTATTTTCTTCTTAGTCGTAATTTTATTTCTTGTAATAAATCTAGCTCTAAGTTTCTTTGCTCCGCTTGTCAGTTAGGTAAAAATAAACGTTTGTCGTTTTCTTGTTCTTATTCTCGTAATTCCAATTTATTTGATATTATTCATTCGGATGTTTGGACATCTCCAATTCCTAGTTTAAATGACTTTCGTTATTATGTTCTTTTCTTAGATGATTTTTCACAATTTTTATGGGTGTTTCCCTTACGTAATAAATTGGATGTTTCTAAAATTTTTGTTGATTTTTTTTCCTATGTTAAAACTCAATTTCACTCCCCAATTAAATCTTTCCAATATGATCATGGTGGTGAATTTGATAATAAATTTTTACATGATTTTTTTGTAAAAAATGGTATCCAATTTCGCTTTTCTTGTCCTCATACCTCCCAACAAAACGGTAAATCAGAACGAACAATTCAAAATGTTAATATTATGATACGCACTCTTCTTTTCCAATCAAATCTCCTTCCTTCTTTCTGGGCTGAAGCTTTACATATGGTTTCTCATCTTTTCAACATCTTACGCACTACCACTCTCTCTTATCGCACTCCTTTCGAGCTTCTCTACAACACGACCACCACTTACACACATCTTCGTACCTTTGGCTGTCTGTGCTTTCCGAATCTCTCTGCCACTACTCCTAATAAATTTTCTCCTCGCTCCACTGCATGCTTATTTTTAGGCTATCCTTCCCATCATCGCGGTTTTCGCTATCTCGATTTATCCACAAATAAAATCATTATCTCTCGTCACATTGTTTTTGACGAGTCCACTTTCCTTTTTTCCTCTATCTCTTCTTCCTCGAGTCCGCCCTCCTATTATTTCTTTTGCCCCGATGGCGACCCATCTCCCCTTCTCTTTCACTTACCCACTTCTCCACCGGATCCTCCTCGGCCTCAATCCCCTCCACCTCTTCCCGCTACTCTACCCACGGCTCCCATACACCCTTTGGTCATGCAATCAAAATCCGGAATTACCAAGCCCCACCACATTTTTAATCTCTCTGCCTCTCTTCCCTCTGGCTGCTCTCCTATCCCTCGCACTTATGATCAGGCTCTACGTGATCCTCACTGAAAGCTGCTATGGATGACGAACTCTCTGCCCTCTCTTCCAATCATACGTGGGATCTTGTTCTGTGTCCTCCTCATGTCAATCTCGTCGGGTCCAAATAGATTTTTCATCATAAATTCCGTTCTGATGGTACACTTGAGCGCTATAAAGGTCGTTTAGTTGCCCAAGGGTTCACCCAACAGCCTGGAATTGATTACGAAGATACTTTTAGTCCTGTTGTCAAACCCGCCACTATCCGCACGGTTCTTAGCATTGCTATCTCCCACTCCTGGCCTCTTCACCAACTTGATGTAATAAATGGATTTCTTCACGGTACTCTTTCGGAGACAGTCTATATGAAACAACCCCCCGGTTACTCAAACCCGTCCTTCCCCACTCATGTTTATCGTCTCAAGAAGGCTCCATATGGTCTCAAACGAGCTCCCCGTGCCTGGCATCAACGCTTTGCCACGTTTCTCTCCTCTCTTAGTTTCTCCAGTAGTCGAGCCAACTCCTCTTTCCTTATCTTTCGTCACGAGTCTTCCACTGCATATTTACTTCTCTACATCAACGATATCGTCCTCACTGCCTCCACCACCTCTCTTCTCACCCACATCACCTCACTCCTCTCTCAGGAATTTTCCATGACCGATCTCGGTCCTCTCCACTATTTCCTTGGAATTTCTGTTACTCGTTCCTCGTCTTCCCTTTTTCTTTCACAAGAAAAATTCACCCGCGAAATTCTCGATCGTGCCGATATGTCTTCCTGTAATCCCATTTCCACTCCGGCTGACACTCACTCCAAACTTTCATCCTCCTCTAGCACCCCCTTTGCAAATCCTACTTTATATCGCAGTGTCGCCGGGGCCCTTCAGTATCTTACTTTCACTCGTCCGGATATTGCTTTCTCTGTGCAGCAACTGTGTCTTTTTATGTATGATCCTCATGAACATCATATGCTTGCTCTTAAGCGAGTTCTTTGCGATCTCAAGGGTATTCTTTCCCAGGGTCTCTTGCTTCATCCTTCCTCTACTTCTCAGCTTATTGCTTATTCCGATGCTGACTGAGCTGGTTGCCCGGATACTCGTCGTTCCACATCAGGTTACTGTGTCTTTCTCAGTGATAATCTTATTTCTTGGTCTTCCAAGCGTCAGCACGTTGTTTCTCGGTCTAGTGCTGAGGCCGAATATCGTGGCATTGCCAATGCTGTCGCTAAGACCTCTTGGCTCCGTAATCTTCTTCTTGAGCTTTCTTGTCCTCTTTCGAAAGCAACCATTGTGTATTGTGATAATATAAGTTCCATTTATGTCTGCGAACCCGGTTCAGCACCAAAGAACCAAGCATATTGAAATAGATTTACATTTTGTGCGAGAACGTGTGGCTCTTGGTCATGTTCGTGTGCTACACGTTCCATCTTCTCACCAGTTTGCGGATATTTTTACAAAAGGCTTGCCCTCCTCACTGTTCACAGAATTTCGTTCCAGTCTCAACGTTTATTCTCCGGACGTTTCGACTGCGGGGGAGTGTTAGAGTATTAATAATAGAAGTATTAGACTAGGTTTCTTTATTATTATTTTATTATTCTTGTTTTCTTATTTCATATTTCTTGTACTCTATATAAACATTTGTATCTTTCATTATTAATCTAAGGAGATTACCTTAACAACATCTTCATATGCCTAATGAAAAATTCTTTAAAAGATGAGTGAAAAGCGGAATATCCCGGGGAAAGTTTACCCAAAATTAAACACCACAATCAACATTTCAAAAGCGTCGAAAGAGTCTATCAAGTCCTACGTACAGCTCGTTTACTCAATTAAGCTCAGCAAGACAGCAATTGCTCAACACTTTTGCTTTTTCATAGCTGTGGTACATGCACACTTCTTCAAAGTGCCGATAACATGCTCAAGAGATGGTTGCTTTTCCAATTTCAAACACCAGTATGCCAAATCTGTGATTTCGGATGCGATATCACGCTTTACATCAAAAGATTCATGGACAACAAATTTGGGTTGGACATGCAGCCAGTCCCTGTAAGAGAAAGAACTACCCTTCCGTTTGGTTATGAGCTCCAGAAGAAGGATGCCATAGGCAAAAACATCGTCCCCCATGCACCACCTTGGCACTGCAACAACACCACTTAATAATATTGCTAATGAAACATAGCTGCTGACAAAAACTAACACACGAGTATGAAAAAAGTTACACAAATCCATTCTCAGCTCCATTATTGGAGTAGAGAATTTATAAGAGATGACATATTCACATGTATTTACAGCTTTTTATGCTTCCTAGATCTTTACATTTCAACTTCACAGGCTTGCTCAGGGATCATCTTTTGTTCTGTACATGTATTTTGGGTGGATGTTGCTTTTGTGAACTTTTATAGACTAACAAACAATGAGACACTTGGAACCTTTAGGCTATGTTTGGTTCTTGGGTTTTGGAGTGGGAATTCGAAAGGAAAAAAAAATGAAAATGATCAAACAACAAAGCACAAAGTACTCTCATTTAGCAGCCATAAGAATATTTTCTTACTCCTTTTCCTTGGAAAAACCAAACATTGCCGTAAGAAGCATTAGGATGGTTAAACGATTGGAAGATAAGCTGCTCCCAAAAAGATGAGACAGAAATTAGGTTTAACATTGGGAGCATGCGAAGTATAATCATCGACACAGCAAAAACGACTTTTTTTTTAAAAAACAAAAAATTGAAACTTAACCAAATATTAAAATTCAACCAACTTTTGAAATTACCTTCATCATCTGCTTGGTCTGGCTGATCAGGAGAATTATTCATTACGGTGTATGGGCCAAAACATTTTTTTTTGTTTACATTATAATAGTATAACCGAAAGTTGAAAGTAATCGGACAAAGTTCCTGCACACCACGATCAAGACCAAACTTAGAAAAAAGTTATAGAGTGAGAGAGGGAAAGAGAAAAGAAAGCAAGTCAATAATGAAGATCATAAGCAATACATGTCTTGTACGACCTCATCAAGCATAATGCAGTCGGACATAACACCCCCGTGTACATGGCCATTGCGATGAAAAGTCATCAACAAGCTTGCGATATCAATTGCCACTTTCAACCGATTTTCCCATTGAAAGTCATCTGATTCGAAAACCAAATGTTTTATCATAAACTACAAGCAGAAATCAACATGATAATTCAAATTACTAAAATAGATGGGCCCATGTCATGTACGTACCAGAGAGTAGAAGTTCCTTCAGAATGCACTTTAGTCTTATTCCCTCATATATGACAGCCAATCTTTCGTCACAATGGAATCCAATTACGTTCACTACATTTGGATGTGAATTTATACCTGGGTCCCTCAGAAATAAGAGTTCATCCTGAGACAAGAACCAAGCATGTATTCAGCTGTTGAGTGACATTCATATCAAACAACAAACTTAAAAAATTACGTAATCAACGAGCGAGGTCACACATGGATTCTATGAGTATGATGGTAGCAAGCCCACATTGGGGGATACACAAAGTCCCATGTTTTGACAATCACATCTTGAGGCTTGGAGCCGTTTTTGATTGTCCCTTTGAACAGTTTTCCATGGTTAGACATAGTCTTGCATATAAAATTACTTTTGTTGAAGGATTCAGTAATCTCCTTCATCTCCGAGTAGCTGTAGTGTTTGACAGCGCCCACATCCATCGGTTTGATGATTGGATAACTAAAACGGATTGTCAAAAAGTGCACGAGATTAAGAAATCAACAAGAACAGTCCTTTTATTTTGAGTTGATCATGTGGATGAACACAAGGGGATATACTAATTTCATTAGAAATTAGGGCATCTCAAATGATTTAAGTAATTTTTATTTCTTAAATTAAAAAACAAGAAAAATAAATAAAGATCATAATATTCTTCTTCTGATTGCAAAGGTCCAGATCCTACCCGTCATAAAGAGATCTGATCCAACTTTATTATGATAATCTTATTACCCGTCTAATAATGATTTTATTAGGGCATCTGATCTAAATATTTCGTTTCCGTCATAAGGAGATCAACCAAAAAAGGTAGACATATAAATCCACAAAAAAGCTTACCCTAATCTAAGAAACATGACGAGAGAAAAGGTAAAAACAGAGAGAGAGAGAAATTGAAACCCATTTTGTCGGAACATTTCAATGACATCTCCAATACGATTGTAGACGGCTTCGGGGCAACGGTGCTCCATAATCATATCCTTGTGGTACATATATGATTCACAACCCAATGACTTCAACATCCGCAAAAACTGTTCTTCTTCCTCTTGCTTCTGAGTACATACACCGTCGTTTGGAACGCGTCCATCGCTGCTCATGGCTTCACTGGTTCGAGAACGGAGGGTAAGGGGGAACGGGGAGAGAGAGATTATTCGGCGTTTGAGCCTTTTGTTGTAGTAACTCAGTTTTAAGTAACATGCAAAACAAAGCTTTTGTTGTAGACTCGTTCTACATAATGTGTAACTTTTTAGGAAGTATATAATTATATTGTATTTGGTTATTTAAATGTCATTGGACCATGATGATATGAAATCATATATTTATTAGTTGTGGATTTATGTATCATCGCTTGCCGAAAGGCATTAAATTAAATTAAAATTATCAAAATCAAGGTTATTTTACACAATAACTAGTGATCACAAGACTCTTTTTTAATACAAATGACTACAGGACTTGTTGACGGTAAGTTTGTAGTTTTGAAAATATTTTTGTGTATATGATTTTTCTAAAAGCAGATAATAAAACCCAGTTTAGCAATTTATATTGTTTTAAAGTTACATTGCACAATAATATTGATGCGAAATAGATACTAGACCAAGTCATTATATAAAGCCCCATGTCCTACACGAGAAAAATGTTGAGACATTGAACTCCTTATAAGGTTTACAAAAAGAACTCGTGTGCATTCATTGGATTACCATTATAGGCAAGTTATTCAGAGTCTATCTTCGGGATGCACACAGTGGGTTTGGAGGCAATTCTCGTGTCCAACAGGCTCCTGGATCCGGGCTTAATAAATGTTATCGAGTCTCTCGCCAGTCAGAATATCAGGAGCTAAGTGCTACTGTTTCTAGATAAAAACAAATTGAATAGGGATGAATCAATATGAATGATTCGAGCCCCGTGATAATTTTCCACTTAGAATTATCTAACAACCCCCGCGTTCGAGTTCGATACGCTAGACTGTGGTTCAGCCTTTAACACTTCGATGTGTTGTTTAATTTAGTTGTTCGGACCGCAATTATTCGATGAAAGGAAATAAACAAAAGGGGAATTGAAGATACAAGTCCAGATACAGGATTTATCTATCAAATATTTAAATCTGATAAAAAGATAAACATTATACCTCCATATTGATGTCCAATTGAATACAAACAGCTTGCTTGAGCAACTTGATAAACTCGAACAGGATCACCAAATATCGATTCTACTGGATCTATGCTTCTACTGCTAATTTATGCTACCGACTACTCCTAATTACGCCTACTCCTAGAGAGAAAAGATAAAAGCAGAGTCGATGAAATTCTGAGTGTCTTTTTCTTTCTTTCTTCTCCTGGCCTTGCTTTTATCACGTACCCACGTTCATCATGGCCGAAAACTGCTTCCCAACCGTACTTTTAAATTTTCTTTATTGGCGTGTCTTTGAATTGGGTATTTTGTCTTTTGACTTTAATTGGGCTTGTTTGATTTGAGCCCATCTTCGAATTAGTCTTGGCTGTATGAGATATTTTATTCAAGCCCATCTTCGAATAAAGGATGGTTTGGGCTTTCTTATCTGGCAAAGCCCACTTCATTTTGGGTGTAAACAAATGCCCCCCTAATACACGTGAATTAATTCAGATTTATGTGTATTAAAGGACACGTTTGAATTCCACATCATCAAAGGTCGCACCCTTTTTGTAACAGATTTAGTACTAGGTGACCATTAGGATTCCAGGTCGTCAAAAGTCACGCCTTTTTGTGACACACTATTCATAAATTTGGCGGCCATGCAAACGCACGTCTTTCTGTATTCACCTTTGCCCCACGACCTTTCTATTAATGGTCATGTGTTTTCACTGACAAGTGATAAGGAACCTATAAATTGTTGTGCTTCAGTTTTAGAGAACACAAAAATTCAAATTTCTTTCCTCCTTCTCTGGACCTAAAAGCCAACATTTCCCTTGTTACACCAGTTCTTCGTCTGCTTCGATTTCTCACAGAAATGGTTTTTGCTCCACATCGTTCAATACACAATCTAACCTTCTTAGTTCATCAAGCATCCGTTTTGGATTGTATGGAAGCATCGGATCTCTATGATGAGATTAGGGCATTCGAAGCCCATTATTCCGATGACAAAATCCTTTCGCTCAACATACTATATATTGTCCCTAGATGGGCTTCCGACCGCAGGGGTCAAATCCTTAGCCATATAGCTTTGGGTCCTTGCTTCGAGTCATTTGCCTTTGAAGATGAGGCCTCCCATGTACCTAATTTGCTAGGGCATGGCCAGACCTCGAGTCCGATAATGCTCCGATTTGTCTAAAGGGTGCCCGTAAATTTGCCTGGACTAGCCCAACAAAACCAGCTGTAGGTTGGATTGGCAATACTGACGCCTTCCCCTGGTTCAATCGCCTCAATCCATTTCATGCGAAATGGGAGAATAATCGAGTAATGGGGCTAATTCGAATAGCCTGTTATCAAACTCTCCCTTTCGAGCAAGTTATGACGGATGCCCTAGCTCTTTCGTGGCATCCCTCATACAACTGCTTCATTTTGCCTTGAGGGTTCTAGACCGTCACCCTCGAAGATGTGGCCCTGATTACAGGAGCATCCTCTCATGGGGTGATACTGCGTACTGGTGAAGTAGAGGCGGGTGCTCGAGCACTCCTGAAAGCCACCATGGCAAAAGTGGGGGTGCCAATATTTCTTATTCGGGATTGGTCAAATACTTTATTGACATAGAGGACGAAGTATCCGATTCCGAGGAGGTACTCTTTTTAAATTATGTTTTCTGCCTCCTATTCATGAATGTGGGATGTGCAGTCAATAAAACCTTCTTACCTCTTGCTGCCAATAGCGCCACAACAATGGAGCCTGTCGAATTAGGTCCTTTTGTTCTGGCCCACTTTTACAGGATGATGTATCACATCTATGAAGACCCTTCGAAGGTCAAGAGAGTCGCAGGTCCATTGTGGTTGCTGTCTTGCTGGGCATTTCTATACTATCCAAAGCTATTAAACATCAGGATTCCTTCCCTCGAAGAGGAATCCCCCTCTTCGACGACCGTTCAGCCCATCTCGAAATGGGTATGCTACGGGGAAGCAGCCGTCAATCTTTTGATGCCCCTTCAAAAGGCTTCTTATCTGTTGGCATTAAGTACCGTGTACAATCCTTTGTACATTTCTACTTGGTGCCCATTTTTCAAGACGAGACATGACCAAGCTTCGAACCATTGGTCTCATGTAGCTTTGCCCTCTTGGATGTTGGATATCGACTCCTTGAGGCGTACCGATGAAGATCGACCTTACTGGAGATCCGTTCTTTCTTCTTGAGATCTCTTATACACGGATAATACTCCAGGAGTTGAGGTTTACAATGCTCAGGAACACTTTACTTTTGCAAACTTTTTATGTGTTGTCTTTCAAATACATGTTTCTTATTTATTTACCTATTACCCATATGTTTTTTGCAGTTGTGCAGGCAATTTGGTATTAGCCAAAGTTTTGCCCCCCCTTTTCTGGGTACTTTGAACCGTCCTTGGTACAGGAGATCCTACACCATCCCTAGGACCAAGAGGGAATTGGCGGAGACAGCCATTCTAGGAAAACCCTTTAGCCAAGTGGTCATTTCTCCTGTTCCGGTTTTCTGTAGGATCTTTCGAATAAATCCACATTTTGCTGAGTTTTGGAACCAAGTTTTGCAGCGTGCCTTCTCGAGACAAATTATTCGAAGACTAGTTATGGACGCTACAAGTTTTGGTGCTGGGTCCGTCGAAATGACGGCGTTGTCAACACTTTTGCCTTCTGAGGTATATTCATCGTATAAACAATTCTGTTTTTTTACAAACTTTAAATGCCTTGGTTTTTCACTCTGAATTACTTATGCAAGATGACGCGTATGTTATCCCTTATTCACTTACTTCGGGGTGGAGATTCGAGAGGGATAGCCCCTTCTCCCAAAATTGTGAAGGACTTTTCTAGGCTCTTCGAGCATCTGAGGCTCTGGCGGTGCTTCCTCTCAAAGTTATTCCACCTGATCCTCCCTTGTAGGCGGCAAAAGCGAAGACCCCATCCACCGTCGTTTCTCCCCCAGTCACTCAAAAATGCAGGACTGGGGGTATCACCATCCAAGAACCTTCTTCAACCCCTCAAACTGACGTTGAGGATGAAAATGATGATGACGTGCCCCTGATAATTCATAGGCACGTTAAATCCTGACGGATACAAGGATCTTTCGAAGCTGGTAATCATCTTTCCCTTTTTTGATTTACACGTACATCCTTCGGATACTCTCTCTCATTTATACTTACAGAGTGTATAAGTATAGGTCCTTCGAGCGGGATAGTTGATCCTGAAGAGGTTCCTTCTGGGGAAGTTTCTCCTGAAGAGACTACCCCGGTCGAAACCCCTATAATCGAACTTGGGGATGAGCCCGAGTCTGATAATCTTGCCATTCAGCCTCAATCTAAGGAACGTACTCAAATCCTTGAAGATCCTTCTTCAGGTATTTCACTCTTGTCAATAGTTCCTCTCTTCTTATTCAATATTGGAACTCTTGACTCGAATCTGTTACCTTGTAGGTTCCCGAAGTGACGAAATTTCATCCGAGAGGCCTGCTCCTATGGCGGAGCCAGGACTTGTTACTAAGGGTATCTTGAAGGCAAGTTTCCATATCAACCTCCCCCCTCGAGGGATTGGTGATGCAGGAACTTCGAGTTCGAAGCCAACCGAGGAAGTTCCTGAGCCTCCCCATTTCGAAGGTATGTAAAAAGTGCTTCTTTACTTTGACATTGTCTTTTATCGAAATTTTACCCCGACACTAACCTTTTTTCTGGGTCTAGGTGTCGAACTTACTTCCGAGGAGATATTGGAAGATCTAGTAGCGGCTCAATCTCTCGAGATTCAAGATGCTCCCCCTGCTTCGGATTTAACGACAAACGTTGCCCTTCTCGAAGGCAAGTGATTGCGCCATATTTCCATGTTTTAGTTCATGTACTTCTTTCTTGTTCCTTAATTATTTCGTTTCAACATTTTCAGGGACCACCGAATCCATGCCTTTATCGAGAGAAGATTTAAACGAGTCCCTCAATGTGATCAAACTTGATCCGACTAACTATGAAATGATTGAGTGGCTTCGAGAGCTCTTGGATGGTGCGACGCCTAAGATCGCCATCCAGTGTCGCTCTATGTTTATTGTGGCGAGGAAAATGTTCGAGAGTCGCCTTGTTGCTGTCCAGGACCTGATAGATCAAGGTTTCACTCCCTTTGGAGAAGTGATTCACCCCACAGGATCATCCCAACTAGATCAACTCCAAGTTTGAGTCCCCACTTTGGAGAATACACGAGATGGGTACTTAACCCAAGTTGCCTAATTGGACTTCAGGATTGCCGACCTCCAAGCTGAGAGGGATCGACTTTTCGATCTGGCTAACAAAACTGGAGAGGAGTTGACTGCTGTTCACCAGCAAATTACTTTTCTCACTCGTGAGTTTGAGAATATGGTTAGGCCAACCTTACTTGAGAAAGATGCCTTTATTATGGCTATCAATGTATTGATAGACTCCTTGTGATTTATAGAATAGTTTCGTAGAGTAGGGTATTTTCGACTAACATTTGTATTCTACTCACCATTTATAAATAAATTACCACTTCCCGGCAATCTTTCGAGTATTATCTCTGCATTTTCTTACCACGTACTCGGTGTATATTTCTTTAGATATTTAGCATTTAAACTGCTTCCATATTCCTTTCCATTTAAATACTGAAGTCTAAATGAGTTTCCCGATAATTTGCTTGAGATTGAAAATAGCCCTTCCCACTTAGGCGACCATTTTCCTAAAAAATGATCTTTCGAGCCTTCTGGCAATATCATTTTCCAGACTAAATCCCCTATTTCAAAGGATCTTGTCTTGACCTTTTTATTATAACTTTTGTCTATTTTCTTTTTCTGGAGTTCGATTTGCAGTAATGCCATTATTTGAATCCTTTCATGGTCCAATTTTCCCATGGTCATATTCTCGATATACTCCTCTCGTGTGAGTTTTGATTGCTCCAAAATCCTTTGTAACTTGATATTTATCTCCATCAGTATAACAACTTCATGACCATATACTAATTGAAAAGGTGTAACCCCTAGGTAGTCTTTTTTGATAGTCCTTAATGCCCATAAAGTGTCAATTAACAATTCATGCCACACTTTAGGATTATTTTGTATCATTTTTGAGGCACATCCTTGTTAGGAGTTTCTTGTTAGATGTTTTGATGATGACAATTAGGACTTTTTGTTAGACCCCAATATATGTAAGTTTGTTTTCAGCTTTGAAGCGTTAGATTTGTAATAGGCTTTGTTTTATTTTTATTCTAGATTGTTAGGTTAGGTTGTCTTAGACTGGGCGTCTGATATGTTCTAAGTGAGTTTATCAGAAGTAAAGTTTGAAGACTCAAGCGCCTGAAGTCTGAATAAAGATGAAGATTCCAAGCGTCTAGAATGACCAGCTACACCAAGCGTCACCTTATAGGATAAAAATGCTTCAAGGTTGAATATGCGTCTATCAATGACTGATTTCACCTGAATTTATTTCTAAGTCCAGAAGGAGTTTTAATGCAAATATTCTCAATACATTAAGTGCCAACGTGCATTTAATTCAAATGCATTAAATGCTGATAAGAGCATTAAATGTGATAAGCACTTTCAGACGTACGGAGAAGCCACCTTATTGGACTGTCAACTTTTCAAAGACTGCAGCACCAACTTTTGTGCAGCAGATTTTTAGGAAAAAGGACAAAAGTTCACCCACGGAAGTGAGAGACACGCGCTCTTGCATTTTTTTCAAGAATGCCTATAAATAGGACTTCAACAACAAGCCAAACATACAAAGAACAATTATCAAAGTGAATTGTTGTTGTATTCAAGTCTCGTTCCTTACAATCTCAGAAAAACCAGAATTTTCTAGAAAATATTCTCTATGCTTTTTCTTCAAATCCTGAGACAGTCAACCAATATCTCAAACATTCTTTTCGGAGAAACCCACATTACTACTGAGATATTCCTAGTTGTTTGAACTTTTTCAAAATCAAACAAACCTTTTAGAAAAACCCCTATCCAAGCCTCGCGATCTGTGTGAAGTCGAAGTTGGATACTTGCCGTATTTCTGGGTGAAAGAAGCAAGGGGATTGAAGTGATTTGGAGCAGAACTCTGTGCGATCAAGGAGCTTAAGTCATCAACATCCATCTCTCCCTAATTTGTAGAAGATTCTGTGTGATTCTTTGAGAATCATTTTAGTGGATTGCCTCCAAGTGTTCAAGGAGAAGAAGGACGTAGTTGGAATTACACCACCCAACGAACCTTACAAATATTGTTCTTTACTTTACTTTCAGCATTCATATTGTCATATCATAAAATGATAAAGTAAAACTTAATCAAACGCTAAGCAACTAAATACACTTTCTGTGACGCTAAAGCTTTCAAAGAGAAGACTCCAAAAATCATTCCGCTGTGCTAACACTGATCAAAGAAGTGAACGCTCAAACCTATTTGGTTGTAGTATTCAAGTCTTGAAATCTAAGTTAAGTTTCTAAAAACAATATTCGTCAGACGCTTCACCAAAGCGCCTAGATTTTTAAGTGAACGCTTAAGTCAAGCGTTAGACACTTTAAGCGTCCAAAGCTATAATTTTAATACGAATCTTTTTGCAGTCAAAAAGACTTCAGGGTCTATTCAATCCCTCCTTCAAGACCCTTTCGTATGCCACTTGGGACCAACAAGTGGTATCAGAGCGGTTAAAGTTGAAATTTTAAAATTTCCAAGCATAATTGCTTGTTTAGATCCTTTTTCAAACTTAGTTGCTTTAGATTTTAAATATGGCATTTGCTAAAGTTTCCAAACTGACTGAGTCAAATTTTGACACATGGAAAATCAAAGCATTTACATATCTCTGTTCATGTGATGATAACATGTGTGACATTAATTCAGATGGGCCAATCAAAATATATAAAATTATCACAAGAGCGCCTGGAGCCACGGAAGACACTCCCGATGGTTACGTTGAAAAACCGAAACAAGAATGGTCTCCAGATGAGCGTCGAAGAGCTAATTTGGATAATGTTGGTCGTAACGCTCTGTAAACGGCTATTGGTGATCATGACAACCTATTCAACAAGATCAAGTCTTGCAAAACCATCAAAGAAATATGGGATAAGTTGGCTACAATTTGTGGTGGTTCAGCTCAGATTAAAGAAAACGTACTTTCCATTGCCAAGGAAAAGTTTAACGAATTTAAGATGTCACCCAATGAAACTTTAGAGCAATTAGACATAAGATTTACAGCTCTAGTTACAGAACTTATATCGTTGGGAATGGAGTTACAGAATCGAGAAATGGTAGTTAAGATCTTTAGAAGTTTACCAAGTAAATTCCTGATGAAGACAACTGCTATGAGAGAATCAAATATGTTGGATCTTCTAGCTCCAGAAGATGCCTTTTCAGAGCTCAAAGCATTTGAGTTCGAGTTGAATTCTGCTAGTGATGTTGTGAGTAGTCCGGTGATTGAATCTGGAGCACTTATAGCATCAATCAAAGGCAAATCGGACAATAAAGGAAAGAATTTAGATATCAATGAAGAAGAGGAGTTGGCTTTGCTGAATAGATTCAGGAAGTTCTTGAGATATGAAAAGAAAGGAAAAGGTTTCAATAACCAAGGACAAAGTTCATATCAAGCGTCTTCTCCAATGCAACAACAGTTTCAAGCGCCTCAATATTCTATTCCTTCACCCCAAGCCACTGTTCAGTACCAAGCGTCTACTCAAAATCTCTCAGCTCCAGTGGTCTCAAAACCACACAATGCAAGGTTAACAAATGAATAAAAGATGAAAACTAATCTTTGTTATAATTGCAGAAAACCAGGGCGCTACCAGGTAGATTGCCCTTATCCAAACGTATCCAAGCCCTCAAGGCAGGATTACTTGGATAGAAACCAATTCAGGAGCAACCTTCGTCAACAAGGTTTGCTAGCGGAATCAGAACTAGCATCCGCACCCGAAGATTTAGAATCATCAGAGGAGAGTAGTGACGATGATGATCCATTAGATGACTCAGCGCTCATATGTCTCATGGCCAGAGATGATGAAGCGTCTTCTGAGGTAATCAATAAATTATCTATTCCTCTCTCTTATGATGAATTACTTAACAAAGTCAAAGAATACTACAATGAATGTCAAGAAGCCGCCAAAATATATCAAAATGATCTCGCTATTATCTCATCACTCACAAGAGATAAAGTGACGCTCAAAGCAGAGTTGCGAGTTCAGCAACAGTTTATTGAGAAGAACCAATCGCTTGAGAGTGAAATTATTCAATTAAAAAGTGATCTTGATATAATAGTCAAGAGAGAAGCTGATTTGATCGCTAGGCTTGCTAAATCAGAGCAGCTCATCTCATCATTATCAAAAGCTTCTAGAAAGTTGGATAATGTGACTGAAGTAACTAGATTATTTGGTGAGAAGACCGGTTTACGATGCGATAAACTCGGTAAACAACCCAATTAATTTTTTTTTACGGAAAACAACAAAGGAAAGGGTGTTATCTTTGTTGAAAAGGTTCACAAAGTCAAGCCCAAAATGAACCTAGTGACAATGGTAAGAGGCCAAATGAGAAAGCCAAAGCTAACTCAGGCAAGGGTAAGGCTAAGGCAAATGATTCACAAAGACGGGTTTATCCAAACGCTCAAAAGGCTAAAGATAAGACTGATCACTGTGAATCAAGCGCTAAGCGTCCAGCGCCAAAAGTGCAACCCAAGCCAGCGCCAAGGAAATACCAGCGTCAATATCCAAGACAGTCAAGATCATATTATCGATACTATGATGATTATGATTATGACTATGATTATGACTACTGTTAGTGTATAGTTTAGAATCCGACCCATTTGTATATTAGGGCTACATTAGGGTTACATTTACTTCTATATATATGTACTCTTGTATCATTGTAATTCATTCAGAAATATACAATACACATATTACATAGTTCAATTCTATTACTTGCGTTGAACTCTATCATGGTATCAGAGTCTTGCTGTCTGAGTACCGCTCTGTTGCCTATGCCGTCGCTGAGTCTTGCTGGCTACGTTTTATTCTGCGTGATTTGGGCATCTTTCTTCCGCATCCAGTTCGGGTCTACTGCGATAATATTAGTGCTATATATCTTGTTCTTAATCCTGTCTTTCATGCTCGTACGAAGCATATTGAGATTGATTACCATTTTGTTCGGGAAAAAGTTGCCACCGGCGATGTTTTGGTCAAGTATGTTCCTACCGCTGAACAAATTGCTGACATCTTCACCAAAGCCTTACCAACTACCAAGTTTTCCCAACTTCGTGCCAATCTTTGCGTTGGTCCCACTGCTCAGATTGCAGGGGGGTGTTAGTGTATAGTTTAGAATCTGGCCCATTTGTATATTAGGGCTACATTAGGGTTACATTTACTTCTATATATATGTACTCTTGTATCATTGTAATTCATTCAGAAATATACAATACACATATTACATAGTTCAATTCTATTACTTGCTTTGAACTCTATCAACTACCCTTATAATCGAGGATATTATTATACACCCAAAAAACACACATAACACGTTGTGAAACCCAAAAAGGCCAGTATTCCTACAATGAAGACCAGGCAAATATGGGTTCCTAAAGTTCTAACTCAAACTAACAATGTTACTAATGTTAAAGGACCCAAGCAACAATGGGTACCTGAACAGAAATAGAACTTCCATTTTGATTGCAGGTACCTAGAGCTAGAACCGATACATCTGTGTGGTACTTCGATAGTGGATCGTCAAGGCACATGAGTGGTTCCAAAGATCTTCTCATTAACTATCGAGCTGCCAATGGTCCTCAGGTTGTATTTGGTGACAACTCCAAAGGTAAAACCAAAGGTATAGGTACTATGCATAGGGGGAACATCATGATAAGTGATGTTTATTTTATTGAGGGTCTGAAGCACAATTTATTAAGCATAAGTCAATTTTGTGATAAAGGCTTTGAAGTCATATTCTCAAGTGACTGTTGCTATATAAATGACACTAAGACTAAGTCTACTAAATTGAAGGGTAAAAGAACTAACAACGTATATCTGGTAGATTGGGGTTCAATACTTGATAACAACCCAACATGTTTTGTTGCTAAAAATGAATCTAAAACGGGTTGGTTATGGCATAGAAAAATGAATCACCTCAACTTCAAAACTATCTCTCAGCTTATAAGTCAAAATCTTGTAGAGCGATTACCAAATGGACCATTTCACAAGGATCGTCTTTGTGATGCTTGTCAAATGGGTAAACAAGTTAAATCATCTTTCAAGAGAAAACCTCATCTATCTACCTCTAGAATACTTGAACTACTTCACATGGATTTGTTTGGACCTGTTCAAACGATCAGTGTAAGCGGTAAAAAGTATACTTTGGTGATAGTAGATGATTTCTCTCGATTCACTTGGGTGGAATTTCTTTTATCCAAAGATGACACACGTGACAAGTTAACAACGCTTATTCGACAACTTCAAATATTGAAAAATCTTAAGGTTGCAAGAATAAGGAGCGATCGTGGTACTGAGTTTACTAACAAAATTGTTGAGAAGTTTTGTGCAGAAAATGGAATACATCATGAGTATTCTGCTCCCAGAACTCCCCAACAAAATTGTGTTGCTGAGCACCGGAACCTAACGCTCAAGGAAGCCGCTAGGACGATGTTAGCAGAATCCAAGCTCGCTCCTAGGTTTTGGGCCGAAGCAATCAACACTGCATGTTACACTCAAAATCGCTGCATGATGAACAAACAGCAAGGGAAAACTCCATACGAACTGTGGAAGGGACATAAGCCAAATGTTTCATATTTTCACATCTTTGGTTCTAAATGCTTTATCCATAATAATAGATCCCAAAGTCTAAAGACATTTGATCCTAAAGCGGATGAGGGAATCTTTATAGGCTACGCCAAGAATGCAAAGAATTTTCGCATCCTAAATTAGATCAAATCGAAGGTTGGGGAATCTATTCATGTTGTTTTTGAAGATGCTAACCAAGAACCGAGTAAGGTTAATGTGAATGATGTAGGAGTTGAAGATCTATGTCATCAAGCGTCTAAGATTACTATCGATGACAGTGACGATGATGATGAGATCTCAGTGCCACCTCCTAAGATTACTCGTGAGGTTACTATGGATAATTATGTAAGAAATGCTGATGATCATGAAGAAAGTGATCATCAAGAGCAAACAAGGATCTGTGAACTTGAAGTGCCTATGCAAGAGGATAGTCAAGCGTCTGATCGTCAAGCGTCTGTTCAACCTCTTAACCCTTTCCAACCAGATAGACTATGGCTGCGTGATCATCCACCTGAGCAAATTATTGGATATATTAAAGCGCCTGTTAGGACTAGAGCTGCTACGTTCAATGAGGCTATGTTTGCAAGCTTTTTATCTCACATAGAACCTAAGAAAGTGGATGAAGCGCTAAGCAACCCAAGTTGGATTGAAGCCATGCAAAAAGAGCTTAATCAGTTTGAACGAAATAAGGTTTGGACGCTAGTACCAAGGCCAACTCACCACGGAGTTATTGGAACTAGATGGGTTTATAGAAACAAGATGGATGAGAATGGTATTGTGATAAGGAACAAGGCCAGACTCGTAGCACAAGGATATTGCCAAGAAGAGGGTATTGACTTTGATGAGACATACGCTCATGTCGCACATCTTGAAGCAATCCGCATGTTTCTAGCCTATGCAGCGTTCAGCAAGTTCATAGTGTATCAAATGGACGTGAAGAGTGCTTTCCTGAATGGTAAACTTCAAGAAGAAGTGTATGTGGAGCAACCACCAGGATTCATCAACAATCATGGTAAGGGTATGGTCTACAAGCTAGACAAAGCACTTTATGGGCTTAAGTAAGCACCCCGAGCATGGTATCACACTCTCTCTATCTTCCTCATTGGTAAAGGCTTTTCAAAAGGCAGCGTTGATACAACGTTATTTAAAATCACCAGTGACGAAGATACTCTCTTAGTCCCAAATTTATGTTGATGATATTATATTTGGTTCTACTAACAAGCGTCTGTGTGAAAATTTTTCGAAAATGATGCAAGAACAATTTGAAATGAGCATGATGGGTGAATTAACCTTCTTCTTAGGATTACAAGTTAAACAACTACATAATATCATATTTATAAACCAAGCTAAATACACAAGAGATATGATTAAGAAATTTGGTATGGAAAATGCATCATATTCAAAAATTCCAATGAGCCAAACGCTTAAGTTAGATAAAGATGAAAGTGGAAAGAAAGTTGATATCACTAACTATAGAGGTATCATTGGATCACTTCTTTATCTTACTGCGAGTAGACCTGATATTATGTTCTCGGTATGCATGTCTGCACGATTTCAAGCTGATCCTAAAGAGTCACACTTAAGTGCTGCCAAGAAGATCCTTAAATACCTAAAAGGCACACAAAATGTGGGCTTATGGTATCCAAGAGACTCTCCTTTTGAACTAATTGGTTACTCAGATGCAGATTTTACAGGTTGCAAAATAGATCGTAAGAGTACTAGTGGTACATGTCAATTTCTAGGTGATAGGTTAGTTTCATGGCATAGTAAGAAACAACAATCCATAGCTACCTCCACAGCCGAAGCCGAGTATGTAGCTGCAGGAAGTTGTTGTGCACAAGTGTTATGGATGAGGCAACAACTTAGGGATTATGGAATATTCTTAGGTCCAACCCCCATTCATTGTGATAACCAAAGCGCTCTAGCCATGACTCAAAACCCTGTTCTTCATTCCTGAACCAAACACATTGACATTAGATACCATTTGTTTCGTGACCACGTTCAAAAGAAAGATATCTCCATGCACTTTATTGGAACTGACAAACAATTGGCAAATATCTTCACTAAAGCACTCAACGAACAACGTTTTCTCACTTTGAGAAGTGAATTAGGTATGATTGATTTAAACGCTTAATCATTTTGCATCATATTTTATTAGACATATAATTTAGGGGGAATCCACTTGATTTATGTCTAAAAGATGTTCCTAATTGGTACAAGTTATCAAATTTAGAGGGAACCTTAAAGTTGTACTTGACCATAGCTGGAAGCGTCAATGATCAAAATTTTCAGATGCATGATCATCAACGCTCAGTATTACTTATGCATAAAATATTGGACGCTCAAACATAAAAAGTCTTTTCAATCCTAAGCGTCTGATTTTCTAATGATATATCAACCAGTGGTATCAGTTAAGCGTTGAACTAATTCCATTAAACTCTTAATATAAAAATGTTTTTAACAGTCATGCATAAATTTTACAAGCTTTTTGAAGTAGTGGGTAGACTCAAAAGTCTATTTTGTACTCTACTCGCACGCTTCTATCATATCAAACTGGCGGGTAACCAAAACTTTTAAAATGACGGTTCAGAGATAGCACGTGTTTGTGTACGTGTCAGTGTACCATCAGGCGCGTGTGCTACACTCTGAAAATACCGAACGTTTTCTTTTCATTTTTTTTAATTTGGATGTCAAATCATTATATATGAGAATTACCAAATGTAACTTCTCTCTCTTACACAAAACTCGCGTCCGCAGTTAATGAATTTATGGCTGATATTAAGAAGTCCTTACATGTGTCTATATCCTACAGAGACTAGAGAACACAAGTTTCAAAATTCTTTACTGTGTCATTTAAAACACAATTTCTGCAAAAACATCATTCACTTTCACTCAAAATTTTCTGCAAATTTCTCTCTCTTTCTCAAAGCAAAAGAAAATCTTAGTTCACTATACTTTCAAAAATGGCACCAAAGAAAGCTTCATCTACTTCTGCCGAGTCTATCATCAAGGTTACTGAAGGCCTTGTTGTTGATTGGAAATTCTTGTATGATCAACCTCAAATCAACCTGCATGATATGATGGATACTGTTACAAAGGCTGGACTCTAGAATTTCTTAACACAGTACTCATACTTATTTTCGACGAAAGTTGATACTTTCTAGAGGACTGCAAAACTCTCGAAGGACAAGAAGTCTATCTCTTACCTCCTCCCTATGTCCAAGAAAGAGCCAGCAAAAGAATTTGTGTTGACTGCTGACTCCATTGCAAAGAACTTCAATCTTCCTAATGAAGGTGATGCACTGGATAGTGTCACTCTGGCACAAATCAAGGAAGCATGGACGGTTATGAGGGCGTACGATGGTGTACCCTACACCCAGCACTTTGAAAAGAAAGATCTGGTATCTCAGTACAGACTATTGGTTGATTTCTACAGTAAGATTATTGAATGCAGAGTGGGCACATTTGATAAGGTCAACCCTACACAATTTCAAATGATGACTGCTATACTCCTCTCCATCAAAATCAACTGGAGTGAGTACATCTTTGGAAGGTTTAGGGACTGTCTAAACACCCCAAATAAACCGTATGGACTTGTTTTGAGTGACCTTCTGTACAGATCAGACTGTGTTTACTCATCTGGTCTCCCGCTGAATAAAACCAAGTTTTTGGGAAGAAGGATTCTGACCAATCTATTCAATCCTCCTAAAGATGGTGGTGCTGCTAAACCACTTTCTAAGCGTCAGACTGTACGTGAAGCGTCTGATGAAGAGGCTGAGCGTCCTGCTCAAGAGGAAGCCGTGAAGCGTCCGACTGCTACCAAAAAGAGGGCTCCTAGAAAGCCCAAGGCACAAGTTGTTCCTGCTCCTCAGAAGAATGATGAAGAAACTGATGAGGATGCACAGGACAAGTTACCTCTCAAGCGGAGGAAGCTGGAAGGAATCATCAAACAAATTGAATTCGATGAACCAGCTGCTGCTCCTCCTGCTCAAGCGCTCAAACTCGTTGAAGGAGTCAACGTGAAGAAAATCTTCAAGCGTTCCAGGACAAGCAAGCGTCGAGGTGCTCCTGTTCCTGAAGAGCCTAAGACTGTTGAGCCAAGCGCTCAAGTTGCTGTTGAGCCAAGCGCTCAAAGTGTTGCTGTTGAGACAAGTTCTCAGGGTAAGTTTATTTCTTCCCACAGCATTCCTATTCCTACATCTGTAGAAAATCTTGCTCTTATATAGGATAGTTCATATGTTACAACTTTAGTTCCAACTGCTGTTGAAGCATCAACAGATGTCAATCTAGATGTTGAGATGATAGAAGTTTTGGCGATTGCCAAAGACGTTGCCGCAGAAGCTGCTGCAATTGAAACTGAGGAAACTGCTCTCAAAGAGGTTCAATCATCAATCCCTGTTCTGGTTAAAACATAGGCACGCTCAGAAGGTCAGAGCGTTGCTGAAGACGTTACAAAGCCAAGGCACTTCTTCCAACTGGACACGCTAAAGACGATTGATCATTCAATCAACTACATGCCCCCAGCGCTCGAAGAAGATTTCATTCCTGCTGGCTATATTGAAGACAGATATATTGCTTCTGAGAATGAGATAGCCTTGCTGATTGACATCGACAATAAAATCAGGGATATAGTGTTTAACACTGAGATGACGAAACTGAGAGAAAATATTATATGGCCATTCAACTACAAAAAAATACTGGTCAAATACCATCATCTCTCATTCTTCAACAAGACAGACAAGGAGGAACAACTCCAAGATGTGATGTGGATCTGGCGTATTACCTCGACTATGGCTACAGCAAGTCTACAAGTTTTGCTCTCAAGGACTATAATATTCGTGTGTATGAGCCACTTCGCCCTAGCTTTCTCAATCCATCAGAGGCAATCTTGAACCAAGAAGGCTACACACACTTTCCTCATATTGCGAACAATCCTGAAAATCTAGCTTTGGTCAAACCACTTCGCCTATGGAAAAATAAAGCAATTCATGCTGGTGAGCATCTCGAATCTCTCACAGATCTGATCCAGACTGAAGCTGATGCATATTTTGATAGCGTCTGGAATGCCAACTACCAGCCTGATAGATATCGCTTTGAATCTATCAGAGACATTCACCATGAAGGCATTAGAGCTATTGTCAACGCTAGCACAGACTACTGCATGACCGAAGTCAATTGGGTTGAAGCGTACGTGGGATACAAGTACACTTTCTTAGAATTAGTTCAAGCTCCCCATTTGTTTGGCATAGGCATGCATGACAAGAAGCGTCATTTCGCCAAGTATTGCCTAAAGAAGCGTCAACAGAGAGTTGGACCTGTTCTCAAGCTCCCACTAATTAGACATCAAATTGAACAATGTCTGCGTCAAGAGCTTCACAGATTGTCCATTACTCCTCTACATTTCAACGTTCAAGCGTCTACCAGTGGCAGTACTCAAATTACTAGCCTGAATTTCACTCCCAGCCATTGCGAAGATAATTTTAACTTGATGTGAAGATTATGACTCCATTATCTCATTTATACAAAATCTTCACTGCCAATCTCAGACAATGGAACGGCTCCGTCATCAATTCATTTCGAGGATATCCACTGCTCCCTTCTATCCGCAAAGAGGTACTTAATCATTATGAATTCATCCTCTCACTGCTAGAAAGAAATCAGGGACAAGCTCAAGCGATCTATCCATATTTAGAAGAGTACTATGCTGCTTACGTGCCTGAAGATCAGCGTCTCAAGTCTCTTCCCTCTGACTGCTTGATTAGATTTTCTAGAAATTACTCCCCAAATTCCATTTTCTCTATCTGTCAAGCACCAAATAAAGTCTTTCCGCATCATGTGCTTGATATCATTGGTCCCATGCACATCCAGGCCATTGATAGTCCTCTTCGCATATTTATTTCTGGCTCTTGCTGTTCTAGATCCAGACTCACTGAACTTTTGGAAGCTTCGTCCACTTCTCTTACCGATGTAGCAAATTGGAACTTCCAATTTGATAACTTTCGCCAAACAGAGTCAGCGCTAGAGGAAGCCCCTGCTAAGGCAATTGAAGCGTCCGCTTCTGAAGTTGCCCGTATTCCAGCGTCTGCTAAAGAACCTGTTCAAGCATCTCAACCAAAGGATATTCCTGACGCTCTTGAACCTGTTGCTGTTGATATTGCCGAGGATCTCTCTCTTGACGTACGAGGTACTGTCTTTGATCCAGCATATCGAGCTCCCCTTGACTCTCTGAAACACTCATCCAGATTCAAGCGACCGACTCCTCAAGCGGTTCAATCAGATAAGAGTCAATCTTTTGCTCCTTTGCTCAAATCTGTTCTTGAGGATATCAGTGCTCATGCTACTTAGAATGAAGAATCTCTTTACTGGATTAAAGAAGATTTGGCAAAGATTGAGTCTCACGTTATGAGCGCTCAGATTGCTCATATGCGTAGCTCAGCTCAAGCGGCTGTTGGTGAGTGCAGACAAGTTTTTCAAAACATGCATGATGCCACTCACGCCAACCAACTAGCCATGAAAGAAGAGTTAGAAAAGCGCCTCGAAACCCTAGAGACATCTCTGAATGATGCTACCAGCGCCAAGCTTCTCGCACTGCAGGAACGCTTCGACAAGCGTCTGGACGACATCTCAGACTCTATGTCTCAGATTGCTCATCAGGTAAGTTCACTTACAGAACACTTTCTGAAGTCTGATGATGGCAATAAGGGGGAAGAGAAGAAGAAAGGAGAAAAGAGGAAACCATCTAGTTCAAGAGCTCAAGAGCCTCCGCCTCTTAAGCGTCAAGTCTTAACCTCTCCTTCTGCGTTAAGTCTCCCATCTTGGATAACTACTTTTAAAGTAAATGACTCTGCTGGAGCGCCTAGTAGAACACTAAGAGAACCTACAGGAGCACTATATCCAAATCTACCAATACCTACAAGAGCAATGTTAGAACAGTTTGACATCCCTCTTCAAAGAGCATCCATTCCAGAACCTTCAGATCCAAGAATCTTAGCTGAAGAGAGGCAGATGTCTGACTTCATCCGAACTTTCAGAATTTGCCTAAGGTATATTGGTATTGATCCAACTGATTGGGACAAACACTTTACTGCTTTCAAGAAGAGACAACAAGAAGAAAATAATCTCATAATCAACAAAGATCATGAAGCGATAATGACCTTGGAAGATAATCTGACTAAAGCTATCCGAGCTGAAATGCCCAAGCGATACAAAGTTAGATCAAGTCATTAAAGCCTTTTGATTTGCATTATCTATATTCTTGTCTCTTATATTTCTTTTGTTTGTTTAGTTGTAAAAATGCTTGTAATCTCTGATATATCTAAAATGCATTTTTTTCAGCTAAAACATCTCGTTGAAGCGTAACTACCTTTAACTAACCGTATCTAATCAAAGCTAACTTTTATTGTGGCTGTCTAACTCTTGAACTATAAAAGAGTAAGTATTGCCATCATCAAAAAGGGGGAAATTGTTAGGAATTTCTTGTTAGATGTTTTGATGATGACAATTAGGACTTTTTGTTAGACCCCAAAATATGTAAGTTTGTTTTCAGCTTTGAAGCGTTAGATTTGTAATAGGCTTTGTTTTATTTTTATTCTAGATTGTTAGGTTAAGTTGTCTTAGACTGAGCGTCTAATATGTTCTGAGTGAGTTTATCAGAAGTAAAGTTTGAAGACTCAAGCGCCTGAAGTCTGAATAAAGATGAAGATTCCAAGCGTCTAGAATGACCAGCTACACTAAGCGTCACCTTATTGGATAGAAGTGATTCAAGGTTGAATAAGCGTCTATCAATGACTGATTTCACCTGAATTTATTTCTAAATCCAGAAGGTGTTTTAATGCAAATATCCTCAATGCATTAAGTGCCAACAGGCATTTAATTCAAATGCATTAAAAACTGATAAGAGCATTAAATGTGATAAGCACTTTCAGACGTACGTAGAAGCCACCCTATTGGACTGTCAACTTTTCAAAGACTGCAGCACCAACTTTTGTGCAGCAGATTTACAGGAAAAAGGACAAAAGTTGTTCACTCGCGGAAGTGAGAGACACGCGCTCTTGCATGTGTCAAACAGACACTTTTTCCAAGAATGCCTATAAATAGGACTTCAACAACAAGTCAAACATACAGAGAACAATTATCAAGTTGAATTGCTGTTGCATTGAAGTCTCGTTCCTTACAATCTCAGAAAAGCCAGAATTTTCAAGAAAATATTCTCTTTGTTTTTTCTTCAAATCCTGAGACAGTCAACCAATATCTCAAACATTCTTTTCGGAGAAACCCACATTACTACTGAGATATTCCTAGTTGTTTGGACTTTATCAAAATCAAACAAACCTTTTAGAAAAACCCCTATCCAAGCCTCGCGATCTGTGTGAAATCGAAGTTGGATACTTGCCGTATTTTTGGGTGAAAGAAGCAAGGGGATTGAAGTGATTTGAAGCAGAAATCTGTGTGATCAAGGAGCTCAAGTCATCGACATCCATCTCTCCCTAATTTGTAGAAGATTCTGTGTGATTTTTTGAAAATCATTTTAGTGGATTACATCCAAGTGTTCAAGGAGAAGAAGGACGTAGTTGAGATTACAATAAGAACCTAAGCCCTTTATGATATCGAATGGAAAGGGTAAACTATATTCAGAAAAATAATTAAGGAAGTTAAAAATATTATTCAACATAAAGTGATTATTATTATTATTATTATTATTATTATTATTATTATTATTATTATTATTATTATTGATTCATGTTTTCAGAACAATTTAGAGTTATTGTTCAAAACAATCATATTGACACAAACACAATTGAGGAATACTAGGGAATCTTTCACAATAGCCTATTGGATTAAGTCCAACGTAAGCATTCGCGCATTTTATTTTACATTCTTGTAGAGTTGGGCATAACCCTAAACCTGTGCTGCATGTCTTTTTTGATATTGGCGTAATTGAATGAATATCCACTTCCTCAGCCCCAACATCTCTTGGCATTTCCATAACTACATCCATATAACAATGAATTATAACCACCCAATTGAGAATGTGTTAAAAATGAAAAAATTGTACTTTTGGTCTCATAATTATCGGAACGGATCTTCTATCCCACAATAGTGTGTCACAATGGTGTCACATCATTGTGGGATTGACAAGTGTCCATTTAAAAAGTACTGTTAATAATAATTCAAATTAAATGGACACTTGTCAATCCCACAATGATGTGACACCATTGTGGGATAGAAGATCCGCTCCGCATAATTATAGGTGCCTCTGTTCAGTGGTTTTACCAAAACTACTATAATAGGTGCGCAGTAATAGTGCACTTTTGTAATAGTGTAAATATGCATCACCACACATTGATTCCAAACTTTCAATTTATCGCACATTGTGTTCCTTAATTTTTTAAGAATCTCACTTTTGGTTCGATTCCTAATTTCTATCCAAAAACTAATGGAACCATTATTTTTTTAGACAAAAATTTGACATTGGACAAAATATGAATTTTCAAAAAGTTAAAGGATGCAATGTGGTAATAACAAAAAAGAATCAAATTTTTACAGAGACATACGTATGTAACCAAAAATGCAATTTACCGAATATAAAAATATATGAAATTAAATAATTATATAAACAAACACAAAAATTTTATATAATTAATATCAAAGGGTCCGTAAATCGAAAAAGAAATGTAAAAAATTAAAGAAAAATACTAGTATATAACACTATTTTTAGGGTAAAAGACATATTAACATCTGAGTTATGAAAAAGGGGCTTATTACCCCTGTGTTATAAAAATAGACTGATTACTCCCTTGTGTTTTCGCAAATAAGGCAAAATACACCCAACTTCATTAAAATTCGAAATATGTCCTTATGCGTATAACAAAGAATTTTCGATGAATTCTTTTACAAAATCACTCAACTTTATTTTATCGTTTTGTAATGATTGAAAACAATAGTTACTAATATACATAACTTTTATATTTACTAATATATCATGTTGTTCTAATATAAAGAAAATAACTTTTATACTTGATTTTCTTTGATTTAGAAAGTATTTATGTATAAATTTATCAATGTCAATTACAAATAACATCAATACTTTATAAATCAAAGGAAGGTGGTTTAAACTAAAGTTTACTCACCCGAAAAAGAAATCAGGACGAAGAGAATGCAGCAGGTTGAAGTAACACGAGCCATTTTATTATGATACAAAATATAGAAAAGAGATTATATTCAATTTTCACTATTTCTTTTATTTTTTCTATTTGATGACTCAGATATATATAGGAGTTGTGAAACAGAGGTGTTTGTTGCTTTAACTTTCGTCATTATGTTTGAATTAATGTGAATCTTCCAATTGCAAAGCTAAAAAGGTAATCATTATGAGAATTTTCTAATATCCAGCTATGCAATGTATGTTTTCGATACTAGTTAAATTTGTAATCTTTTTGTGAGCTATATGCTATGCACGGATATTCCTAAAATTATTCCCGTGTAGTATTCTACTTGTATCGGATACGATACTATGCAGATACAACACGAATACGTATTGTATGCTTTTTTACCGTGTAGTATTCTACTTGTATCGAATACGATACTATGCAGATACAACACGAATACGTATTGCATGCTTTTTTAATGTATTCAAAAATTAAATTAATTTTTTTTAGATACCGTATCCGATACTTATGAATGCCGTATCCGATAAAAAAATTGAAGTATCTGACACTCCTTGTATACTAGATATAGTATTTTTTTGAATATTATATAATAATTTAGAGGTTAAAATTGGAAAATAATAATAGTTTTGACCGTACGTTGAAAACTTAAACAAACAAAAATGAAATTTAAAGAAGCGAAAAACCGTTTTGGTTTTACTTCTTAATATGTTTTTCTTCTTTTGTTCCACGTGAAACCTATCATTTACACTTTATCACCAAAGATTTTGGATAAGAAGGTAAATGTTGGTATCAATAGAATGACGTTCATACACTGCAAATGATGAAATATTTTAGTTATCTTCGAAATTTTTTAAACTTATAAATAATTGAACTTGTTTCAGTATTGCAGTTTTATTTATGTTAGTGAACATATTGACTCAAATTTATATATATTTGTATCCCTTCCAAAGTATTATATCACTGAATAACATGCATATGTTGGAGTATTAATAATAGAAGTATTATTAGACTAGGTTTCTTTATTATCATTTTATTATTGTTATTTCTTTATTTTATATTTCTTGTACTCTATATAAACATCTATATTTCTCATTATTAATCTAAGGAGAATTATACCTTAACATGGTATCAGACTAAACCCAAAATCCTAGGTCTTTATTATTTTTTCTCCTAGCAGCTGCCGCTATAGCACTCCGGCTACAATATTTCCGCTATAGTATTTCTGCTACAGTACTATTCCTGCAACAGTATATAGTACTCCGGCTACAATACTATTCCTGCTATAGTATTTCCGCTACAGTACCGTATTTCTGCTACAGCACCGTGTTCCTGCTACAGTACTTTTGTGTTTTTTCCGGCCTTCACCTTCCGCCTAAGTCGTCGTCATTTCCTCAACGCGAAATTTATCACTATATAAGCCTCCATCCGCGCTGCTTCATCCGGATTTTTTTTGGTGCCTCTGCATCCTCGGCTATCATCGTTCGTTGTCATCTTTTCAGTAATTTTTTCTTGTTTATTATCTTCTATCTTGTTCTTTCGTAATTTATTTCGGTTCGTGTTTCTCGATTCCCCATGGCCAATCCCGAAGAAACCCAAGAACCCGCTCCTCCCCCACCAAAACCGGCCACTATTCACCCCGCCCTTGCCGCCGGTAATATTTATTCATCTTTCAGTTTTAAATTATCCGACAATGATTGTAATTATAAGCTTTGGCGAGGTATGTTTATGGACCTCCGCCGTAGTTACTCTGTTTTTTTATCATCTCTACGAAAAATCCAAACCCTCGGGTAATACCGATGATACTTGGTTTGCTTTAGACTCCACCATAAAACGATGGTTTTATTGTACTGTTGGTACCTAGGTTGCACGGATACGGATACGGGGATACGGACACGGCGACACGAATCTTCAAAAATTTTAGGATACGACACGTCAAGGGTGGCTATATATAATAATTAATAATATATATTATATATATGCATAAATTATTATATATATATATATACACATAAACTAAGCATGGCAATTGGCAAGTTTCAACTCAACTCAAAATGTAAATTCAGCCTTCTTACATAAATAATATTCCCACAAGAGCAATCAAGCATTTTATTTGGGGAAAAACACAATAGAAAATCACTAAATGTTTCTTAGGCATTTTATCAAATATTTAGAAGTAGAATGCATTTTTATGACTTTCACACAAAATATTTACACTAAACTCTTAAAATGTTTAAATTTACCTGATATGGTGCACTTGCAGTAAAAATATTGATAAAATCGAGCAAAAATCGATCCAAAGTGTGAAGAAGCAAGATGAAGAACGATCCTGCTTGTACGCCGCTCGGCTGCTCCAATGTTCTGCTCTTATCCCTTAATCCCTTTTTAATTAGGCCTTTTCTGCCCTTGTCCCTTAATCACTTTTAATTAGGTAAGTTAGGAATATTTACAATTTAGGCCCCTTCATATTTTCAAAATAATAAAAATGACCCTGACGTATCCTAAACGTGTCGGACAAGGGTGTAGCCGTGTCCGACACCGTATCCCTTTATTTTTTAAAAAATTATTTGGCAGACACACCACGTGGCGTGTCGGATACGTATCCGAGCCATATCCGTGTCCCCCGAGTATCCGACACTGCATTTTGTGAATTTTAGGAGTATCCGTGCATCATAGGTTGATACTAAGCTTCTCAAAAACATTAATTTAGAATATGCTACCTCTCATGATTTGTGGCTCGCCATTGAAGAAAATTTCCTAAATAATAAAACCTCTCGCTCTTTAGAAATTAGTGAGCGTTTTCATAATCTTCAAAAAGGCTCCCTTTCCATCACTCAATATTGTCAAGAGATGAAATTTCTCGTCGACACTCTCTCTGATTTAGATAGTCCCATTCCTGGTCAAAGTTTTATTTTACAATTATTAAAAGGCTTACCCGAATCATATCTCCCTCTAGTCACTATAATCACTACCACCAAACCTCTCGCGGTCTATTTTGAAATTCGCAACCTCTTTTTACTCCATGAAACCTGTGAGAAACATTTTCAATCCACCCCCAACCTATGATTCATCCACTGCCCTTCTTTCCTAAGCCAACAATTCCACCCAATATCGAAACACAAATCGAAATAATTTTCGGGGTCGAGGTAGCGGTAATAACAGGTCAAACACTCGGTTTGTTTACAACAACAATGGCCCATCTTACTCAGGCCCAAATCAGTGCCCCACTGGACCGCCTGCAGCTCCACCCGGTTTCTCATATCAATTGGTTCCCAATCTTGCACCTGGGCCTCGTCCTCCTGGCTAGGACTGTAAACGAGCCGAGCCTGATGAAATTTTTAGGCTCGAGCTCGATCTCGATTATACTTTTTTAAGCTCGAGCTCAAGTTCAAACTCGACGAGCCTCATTTTCTAGGGCTCTAGTTCAAGCTCGAAGTAGATGAGCCGAGCTCGAGCTTGAAGTAAAAAATAATTTAATTTTTTTAAAAAAATAAAATAAAATAAAATAAAATCTGCTTTTTAGCTTATAACAATACATTAATAATGTATAGTATACATTCTTCGCATATTCAATAAGTATTATAGAGATAAATAATAATTAAATATCTTATTTCAATAAGTATCTAAAAAATAGAGGAGAGTGTCGTGAAAACATGATTTCATTAAATTATTTTATAGAAAAGTATATCATATCAACTAAAATATGTAATCTTATAATTGTTGTCGTTATTGTTTTGCACGATTTAAACAAAATAGGAAAAAAAAACTTAAATATTATTAAACTATGTTATATATAAAATTGCAAGTATTATTTTTATGAAATACGAGTATTTTTAGACATATATTAAAAATTAATAAAAAATAATAGTAAAAGCTCACGAGCCTGCTCATGAGCATATGAACAACTATAAATGAGCTCGAGCTCGACTCACGAAAAAGCTCAAGCTCGAGCTAAGCTCGAGTCGAGTCGGCTCATCATGCTCATGAGCCGGCTCGGCTCACCTTACACCCCTACTCCTGGCCCACCTCACATGCACCTTCAGCAACGATCACAAGGCCCACCTGCCCACTCCTACAACTCAGCCACATTGGCCTCTCCTTCCCAGCAGCCCACTTCACTCCTTGGAACAATTACTCAAGAGACAACATGGCCCAAATCAGCACCAATTTTCACTCTTTGCCCACGACCCAGAATTCCAGCAACATCACAAACAGCCCACTGCCACATTTTCAGTCAACCACCTCGGCTTCTATTGCACCCGGCTCTCCTACAATGACGGATCTCTCATCTATCTTCTCCACAATGACTCTTCAACAGCCTGATGAGTAATGGATACTGGAGCTAGTTCGCACATGACACTCACCAAGGTAAGTTACATACTATCGCACCTTTTCGTATTTCTACTTCCATAATTGTTGGCAATGGTGTTGTTCTTCCGGTTCACCCTTTTGGTCACTCTACTGTTCACTCTCACTCTCGCCCCCTTTCTCTTAAAAATGTTCTCGTTTCTCCTTCATTAGTTAAAAATCTTGTTTCAGTTCGTCAATTCACTAAGGATAATAACTGTTTAATAGAAATTTACTCTCTTGATTTTTCTGTCAAGGATCTTCAAACTGGAACTCTCATCCTTCGCAGTGACAGCATGGGCGACCTTTATCCACTCCATGAAGTCTTTTCCACACCCGTCTCCTCTATGTCTTTCCTGGTTCAGTCACCATTTGTCTGGCATCGTCGTCTTGGTCACCCCGGAAGCTCTATTTTTTATTTTCTTCTTAGTCGTAATTTTATTTCTTGTAATAAATCTAGCTCTAAGTTTTTTTGCTCCGCCTGTCAGTTAGGTAAAAATAAACGTTTGTCGTTTTCTTGTTCTTATTCTCGTAATTCCAATTTATTTGATATTATTCATTCGGATGTTTGGACATCTCCAATTCCTAATTTAAATGGCTTTCATTATTATGTTCTTTTCTTAGATGATTTTTCACATTTTTTATGGGTGTTTCCCTTACGTAATAAATCGGATGTTTCTAAAAATTTTGTTGATTTTTTTTCCTATGTTAAAATCAATTTCACTCCTTAATTAAATCTTTCCAATGTGATCATGGTGGTGAATTTGATAATAAATTTTTACATGATTTTTTTGTAAATAATGGTATCCGATTTCGCGTTTCTTGTCCTCATACCTCCCAACAAAACTGTAAATCAGAACGAACAATTCAAACTGTTAATAATATGATACATACTCTTCTTTTCCAAGCTAATTTCCCTCCTTTCTGGGCTGAAGCTTTACAGATGGCTTCTCATCTTTTCAACATCTTACCCACTACCACTCTCTCTTATCGCACTCCTTTCGAGCTTCTCTACAACACGACCCCCACTTACACACATCTTCGTACCTTTGGCTATCCGTGCTTTCCGAATCTCTCTGCCACTACTCCTAATAAATTTTCTCCTCGCTCCACTGCATGCTTATTTTTAGGCTATCCTTCCCATCATCGCCCCGCCACATTTTTAATCTCTCTGCCTCTCTTCCCTCTGGCTGCTCTCCTATCCCTCGCACTTATGATCAGGCTCTACGTGATCCTCACTGAAAGCTGCTATGGATGACGAACTCTCTGCCCTCTCTTCCAATCATACGTGGGATCTTGTTCTGTGTCCTCCTCATGTCAATCTCGTCAGGTCCAAATAGATTTTTCATCATAAATTCCGTTCTGATGGTACACTTGAGCGCTATAAAGCTCGTTTAGTTGCCCAAGGGTTCACCCAATAGCCTGGAATTGATTATGAAGATACTTTTAGTCCTGTTGTCAAACCCGCCACTATCCGCACGGTTCTTAGCATTGCTATCTCCCACTCCTGGCCTCTTCACCAACTTGATGTAATAAATGGATTTCTTCACGGTACTCTTTCGGAGACAGTCTATATGAAACAACCCCCCGGTTACTCAAACCCGTCCTTCCCTACTCATGTTTATCGTCTCAAGAAGGCTCCATATGGTCTCAAACGAGCTCCCCGTGCCTGGCATCAACGCTTTGCCACGTTTCTCTCCTCTCTTAGTTTCTCCAGTAGTCGAGCCAACTCCTCTCTCCTTATCTTTCGTCACGAGTCTTCCACTGCATATTTACTTCTCTACATCAACGATATCGTCCTCACTGCCTCCACCACCTCTCTTCTCACCCACATCACCTCACTCCTCTCTCGGGAATTTTCCATGACCGATCTCGGTCCTCTCCACTATTTCCTTGGAATTTCTGTTACTCGTTCCTCGTCTTCCCTTTTTCTTTCACAAGAAAAATTCACCCGCGAAATTCTCGATCGTGCCGATATGTCTTCCTGTAATCCCATTTCCACTCCGGCTGACACTCACTCCAAACTTTCATCCTCCTCTAGCACCCCCTTTGCAAATCCTACTTTATATCGCAGTGTCGCCGGGGCCCTTCAGTATCTTACTTTCACTCGTCCGGATATTGCTTTCTCTGTGCAGCAACTGTGTCTTTTTATGTATGATCCTCGTGAACATCATATGCTTGCTCTTAAGCGAGTTCTTTGCGATCTCAAGGGTATTCTTTCCCAGGGTCTCTTGCTTCATCCTTCCTCTACCTCTCAGCTTATTGCTTATTCCGATGCTGACTGAGCTGGTTGCCCGGATACTCGTTGTTCCACATCAGGTTACTGTGTCTTTCTCAGTGATAATCTTATTTCTTGGTCTTCCAAGCGTCAGCACGTTGTTTCTCGGTCTAGTGCTGAGGCCGAATATCGTGGCATTGCCAATGCTGTCGCTGAGACCTCTTGGCTCCGTAATCTTCTTCTTGAGCTTTCTTGTCCTCTTTCGAAAGCAACCATTGTGTATTGTGATAATATAAGTTCCATTTATGTCTGCGAACCCGGTTCAGCACCAAAGAACCAAACATATTGAAATAGATTTACATTTTGTGCGAGAACGTGTGGCTCTTGGTCATGTTCGTGTGCTACACGTTCCATCTTCTCACCAGTTTGCGGATATTTTTACAAAAGGCTTGCCCTCCTCACTGTTCACAGAATTTCGTTCCAGTCTCAACGTTTATTCTCCGGACGTTTCGACTGCGGGGGAGTGTTAGAGTATTAATAATAGAAGTATTAGACTAGGTTTCTTTATTATTATTTTATTATTCTTGTTTTCTTATTTCATATTTCTTGTACTTTATATAAACATTTGTATCTTTCATTATTAATCTAAGGAGATTACCTTAACAACATCTTCATATGCCTAATGAAAAATTCTTTAAAAGATGAGTGAAAAGAGGAATATCCCGGGGAAAGTTTACCCAAAATTAAACACCACAATCAACATTTCAAAAGCGTCGAAAGAGTCTATCAAGTCCTACGTACAGCTCGTTTACTCAATTAAGCTCAGCAAGACAGCAATTGATCAACACTTTTGCTTTTTCATAGCTGTGGTACATGCACACTTCTTCAAAGTGCCGATAACATGCTCAAGAGATGGTTGCTTTTCCAATTTCAAACACCAGTATGCCAAATCTGTGATTTCGGATGCGATATCACGCTTTACATCAAAAGATTCATGGACAACAAATTTGGGTTGGACATGCAGCCAGTCCCTGTAAGAGAAAGAACTACCCTTCCGTTTGGTTATGAGCTCCAGAAGAAGGATGCCATAGGCAAAAACATCGTCCCCCATGCACCACCTTGGCACTGCAACAACACCACTTAATAATATTGCTAATGAAACATAGCTGCTGACAAAAACTAACACACGAGTATGAAAAAAGTTACACAAATCCATTCTCAGCTCCATTATTGGAGTAGAGAATTTATAAGAGATGACATATTCACATGTATTTACAGCTTTTTATGCTTCCTAGATCTTTACATTTCAACTTCACAGGCTTGCTCAGGGATCATCTTTTGTTCTGTACATGTATTTTGGGTGGATGTTGCTTTTGTGAACTTTTATAGACTAACAAACAATGAGACACTTGGAACCTTTAGGCTATGTTTGGTTCTTGGGTTTTGGAGTGGGAATTCGAAAGGAAAAAAAAATGAAAATGATCAAACAACAAAGCACAAAGTACTCTCATTTAGCAGCCATAAGAATATTTTCTTACTCCTTTTCCTTGGAAAAACCAAACATTGCCGTAAGAAGCATTAGGATGGTTAAACGATTGGAAGATAAGCTGCTCCCAAAAAGATGAGACAGAAATTAGGTTTAACATTGGGAGCATGCGAAGTATAATCATCGACACAGCAAAAACGACTTTTTTTTTAAAAAACAAAAAATTGAAACTTAACCAAATATTAAAATTCAACCAACTTTTGAAATTACCTTCATCATCTGCTTGGTCTGGCTGATCAGGAGAATTATTCATTACGGTGTATGGGCCAAAACATTTTTTTTTGTTTACATTATAATAGTATAACCGAAAGTTGAAAGTAATCGGACAAAGTTCCTGCACACCACGATCAAGACCAAACTTAGAAAAAGTTATAGAGTGAGAGAGGGAAAGAGAAAAGAAAGCAAGTCAATAATGAAGATCATAAGCAATACATGTCTTGTACGACCTCATCAAGCATAATGCAGTCGGACATAACACCCCCGTGTACATGGCCATTGCGATGAAAAGTCATCAACAAGCTTGCGATATCAATTGCCACTTTCAACCGATTTTCCCATTGAAAGTCATCTGATTCGAAAACCAAATGTTTTATCATAAACTACAAGCAGAAATCAACATGATAATTCAAATTACTAAAATAGATGGGCCCATGTCATGTACGTACCAGAGAGTAGAAGTTCCTTCAGAATGCACTTTAGTCTTATTCCCTCATATATGACAGCCAATCTTTCGTCACAATGGAATCCAATTACGTTCACTACATTTGGATGTGAATTTATACCTGGGTCCCTCAGAAATAAGAGTTCATCCTGAGACAAGAACCAAGCATGTATTCAGCTGTTGAGTGACATTCATATCAAACAACAAACTTAAAAAATTACGTAATCAACGAGCGAGGTCACACATGGATTCTATGAGTATGATGGTAGCAAGCCCACATTGGGGGATACACAAAGTCCCATGTTTTGACAATCACATCTTGAGGCTTGGAGCCGTTTTTGATTGTCCCTTTGAACAGTTTTCCATGGTTAGACATAGTCTTGCATATAAAATTACTTTTGTTGAAGGATTCAGTAATCTCCTTCATCTCCGAGTAGCTGTAGTGTTTGACAGCGCCCACATCCATCGGTTTGATGATTGGATAACTAAAACGGATTGTCAAAAAGTGCACGAGATTAAGAAATCAACAAGAACAGTCCTTTTATTTTGAGTTGATCATGTGGATGAACACAAGGGGATATACTAATTTCATTAGAAATTAGGGCATCTCAAATGATTTAAGTAATTTTTATTTCTTAAATTAAAAAACAAGAAAAATAAATAAAGATCATAATATTCTTCTTCTGATTGCAAAGGTCCAGATCCTACCCGTCATAAAGAGATCTGATCCAACTTTATTATGATAATCTTATTACCCGTCTAATAATGATTTTATTAGGGCATCTGATCTAAATATTTCGTTTCCGTCATAAGGAGATCAACCAAAAAAGGTAGACATATAAATCCACAAAAAAGCTTACCCTAATCTAAGAAACATGACGAGAGAAAAGGTAAAAACAGAGAGAGAGAGAAATTGAAACCCATTTTGTCGGAACATTTCAATGACATCTCCAATACGATTGTAGACGGCTTCGGGGCAACGGTGCTCCATAATCATATCCTTGTGGTACATATATGATTCACAACCCAATGACTTCAACATCCGCAAAAACTGTTCTTCTTCCTCTTGCTTCTGAGTACATACACCGTCGTTTGGAACGCGTCCATCGCTGCTCATGGCTTCACTGGTTCGAGAACGGAGGGTAAGGGGGAACGGGGAGAGAGAGATTATTCGGCGTTTGAGCCTTTTGTTGTAGTAACTCAGTTTTAAGTAACATGCAAAACAAAGCTTTTGTTGTAGACTCGTTCTACATAATGTGTAACTTTTTAGGAAGTATATAATTATATTGTATTTGGTTATTTAAATGTCATTGGACCATGATGATATGAAATCATATATTTATTAGTTGTGGATTTATGTATCATCGCTTGCCGAAAGGCATTAAATTAAATTAAAATTATCAAAATCAAGGTTATTTTACACAATAACTAGTGATCACAAGACTCTTTTTTTAATACAAATGACTACAGGACTTGTTGACGGTAAGTTTGTAGTTTTGAAAATATTTTTGTGTATATGATTTTTCTAAAAGCAGATAATAAAACCCAGTTTAGCAATTTATATTGTTTTAAAGTTACATTGCACAATAATATTGATGCGAAATAGATACTAGACCAAGTCATTATATAAAGCCCCATGTCCTACACGAGAAAAATGTTGAGACATTGAACTCCTTATAAGGTTTACAAAAGAACTCGTGTGCATTCATTGGATTACCATTATAGGCAAGTTATTCAGAGTCTATCTTCGGGATGCACACAGTGGGTTTGGAGGCAATTCTCGTGTCCAACAGGCTCCTGGATCCGGGCTTAATAAATGTTATCGAGTCTCTCGCCAGTCAGAATATCAGGAGCTAAGTGCTACTGTTTCTAGATAAAAACAAATTGAATAGGGATGAATCAATATGAATGATTCGAGCCCCGTGATAATTTTCCACTTAGAATTATCTAACAACCCCCGCGTTCGAGTTCGATACGCTAGACTGTGGTTCAGCCTTTAACACTTCGATGTGTTGTTTAATTTAGTTGTTCGGACCGCAATTATTCGATGAAAGGAAATAAACAAAAGGGGAATTGAAGATACAAGTCCAGATACAGGATTTATCTATCAAATATTTAAATCTGATAAAAAGATAAACATTATACCTCCATATTGATGTCCAATTGAATACAAACAGCTTGCTTGAGCAACTTGATAAACTCGAACAAGATCACCAAATATCGATTCTACTGGATCTACGCTTCTACTGCTAATCTATGCTACCGACTACTCTTAATTACGCCTACTTCTAGAGAGAAAAGATAAAAGCAGAGTTAATGAAATTCTGTGTGTCTTTTTCTTTCTTTCTTCTCCTAGCCTTGTTTTTATCACGTACCCACGTTCATCATGGCCGAAAACTGCTTTCCAACCGTACTTTTAAATTTCCTTTATTGGCGCGTCTTTGAACTGGGTAACTTCCTCCTTTTTGGATTCGTCTTCAGAGTTGGATCCCATCGAGCCCATTTCGTATTTTACTGATCCAATGACTTTAATTGGGCTTGTTTGATTTGAGCCCATCTTCGAATTAGCCTTGGCTGTATGAGATATTTTATTTCAAGCCCATTTTTGGATAAAGGATGGTTTGGGCTTTCTTATCTGGCAAAGCCCACTTCATTTTGGGTGTAAACAAATGCCCCCCCTAATACACGTGAATTAATTCAGATTTATGTGTATTAAAGAACACGTTTGAATTCCACGTCATCAAAGGTCGCACCCTTTTTGTAACAGATTTAGTACTAGGTGACCATTCGGATTCCAGGTCGTCAAAAGTCACGCCTTTTTGTGACACACTATTCATAAATTCGGCGGCCATGCAAAGGCACGTCTTTCTGTATTCACCTTTGCCCCACGACCTTTCTATTAATGGTCATGTCTTTTCACTGACAAGTGATAAGGAACCTTTAAATTGCTGTGCTTCAGTTTTAGAGAACACAAGAATTCAAATTTCCTTCCTCCTTCTTCTCTGGACCTAAAAGCCAACATTCCCCTTGTTACACCAGTTCTTCGTCTGCTTCGATTTCTCACAGAAATGGCTTTTGCTCCACATCGTTCAATACACAATCTAACCTTGTTAGTTCCTCAAGCATCCGTTTTGGATTGTAAGGAAGCATCGAATCTCTATGATGAGATTAGGGGATTCGAATCCCATTATTCCGATGCCAAAATCCTTTCGCTCAACATACCGTATATTGTCCCTCGATGGGCTTCCCACCGCCGGGGTCAAACCCTTAGCCAAATAGCTTTGGGTCCTTGCTTCGAGTCATTTGCCTTTGAAGATAAGGCCTCCCATGTACCTAATTTGCTCGGGACATGGCTAGACCTCAAGTCCGATAATGCTCCGATTTGTCTAAAGGGTGCCCGCAAATTTGCCTGGACTAGCCCAACAAAACCAACCATAGGTTGGATTGGCAATACTGACGCCTTCCCCTGGTTCAATAACCTCAATCGATTTCATGCGAAATGGGAGAATAATCGAGTAATGGGGCTAATTCGAATAGCCTGTTATCAAACTCTCCCTTTCGAGCAAGTTATGATGGATGCCCTGGCTCTTTCGTGGCATCCTTCATACAACTGCTTCGTTTTGCCTCGAGGGTTCCAGACCGTCACCCTCGAAGATGTGGCCCTGATTACAGGAGCATCCCCTCATGGGGTGATACTGCGTACTAGTGAAGTAGAGGCGGGTGCTCGAGCACTCCTGAAGGCCACCAATCTCTGGTTTAAACACCATGGCAAAAGTGGGGGTGCCAATATTTCTTATTCGGGATTGGTCAAATACTTTATTGACACAGAGGACGAAGTATCCGATTTCGAGGAGGTACTCTTTTTAAATTATGTTTTCTGCCGCCTATTCATGAATGCGGGTTGTGCAGTTAATAAAACCTTCTTGCCTTTTGCCGCCAATATCGCCACAAAAATGGAGCCTGTCGAATTAGGTCCTTTTGTTCTGGCCCACTTTTACAGGATGATGTATCACATCTATGAAGACCCTTCGAAGGTCAAGAGAGTCGCAGGTCCATTGTGGTTGCTGTCTTGCTAGGCATTTCTATACTATCCAGAGCTATTAAACATCAGGATTCTTTCCCTCGAAGAGGAATCCCCCTCTTCGACGATCGTTCAACCCATCTCGAAATGGGTATGCTACGGGGAAGCAACCGTCAATCTTTTGATGCCCCTTCAAAAGGCTTCTTATCTGTTGGCATTAAGTACCGTGTACAATCCTTTGTACATTTCTACTTGGTGCCCATTTTTCGAGATGAGACATGACCAAGCTTCGAACCATTGGTCTCATGTAGCTTTGCCCTCTTAGATGTTGGATATCGACTCCTTGAGGCGTATCGATGAAGATCGGCCTTACTGGAGATCCGTTCTTTCTTCTTGAGATCTCTTATACGCGGATAATACTCCAGGAGTTGAGGTTTACAATCCTCAGGTACACTTTACTTTCGCAAACTTTTTATGTGTTGTCTTTCGAATACATGTTTCTTATTTATTTACCTATTACCCTTATGTTTTTTGCAGTTGTGCTCGAGGCAATTTGGTATTAGCCAAAGTTTTGTCCTCCCTTTTCTGGGTACTTTGAATAGTCCTTGTTATAGGAGATCCTACACCATCCCTAGGACCAAGAGGGAATTGGCGGAGGCAGCCATTAGAGGAAAACCCTCTAGCAAAGTGGTCATTTCTCCTGTTCCGATTTTCTGTTGGATCTTTTGAATGGATCCACATTTCGCTGAGTTTTGGAACTGAGTTTTGCAGCGTGCCTTCTCGAGATAAATTATTTGAAGACTAGTTATGGACGCAACAAGTTTTGGTGTTGTTGTTAGAATAGTGTCCTGCGAGCCAATCCTAGATAGACTTTCTTTATCTATTCTTGTAATAAACAATTCCGTTTTACATTATATTAATAAAAGACATTTCTTCATCTTATGTTTATATTGTTATAACTGTATGATGAAGTCCTTAGAAATTAAACATAGCTATGGGACTTGATATCTCATTGGATGGATATCATAAAACAAGTCTCTAAGACTTTGATTTCTAAATATCATCCAAGTCATAGAATTATCAAGACGGGACATTGATAATTCGGATAGACTTGCTCCTATGATGCACACTCTTAATTAGAGAATGTCTCATTTTATAGACATTCGTGTAGTTGACACAAATGCACATACGCGGGTGTTTGTTGAGAACAAGTTCACTGATTACCCTAACTGAAACTTCCTAAATTGGAATTATTTTTATATATGTCGAATTAGGAGTTTCTTAATCACGATAGTGCAAGATTAATTCTTAGACTTGAGTCATCACATTAATCTTGTATAATGACTCACTGCATTTTGACTCCTGTGCCAGTTCTTTTACAAGGACACATATGGACTGGTGATTGGGTGTAGTGACTCGTATATGGAGGTTGGTGTTGACAACAAAGGATCCATCACTTGTCTAGATGAATAAGTGAATTTCCAATAATATTCTAAGTGATTTGACTGATTTAGTTCTTGGCCAAGACAAGTAAGTAATTAATTAAGAAATGAGTTTCTTGAATTAATTAATCACTAGTCAAACACATTTGAATTATTAAGATTGAATTTACAAGGATCTCGACCAATAAGATTCCTCAATCCTTAATTCAATTGAAAAATTAGTTGATGGAGGAATCTCACTTGCATGGAATGCACGATTGGAAAGGTTCACTTTGAATCGTCTACATCTAGGTCTTCAAGATAAGTAGCTAGAAACTTTTCTTTGATTTATGGGTATCTTATATTTAATGGAGATTAAATAATAAGATGGTTAATTAAAAGTGTTTAATTAATCGAGACAATTTAATTGTCCAAATTAAATCATAAAGGTTATGAACCCATTACTAGTATGTTGGTGAACCTAAGGGTCACACACAATACTTGGACAAATCCATTTCTTAGCTAAGGAAATTTAATTCAAAGTAATTGAATTAATATATTAATTAATTAGATTAATTAATTAAGACTTTTATTTATTCAAGTGTTGGATAAATAAATTAATTAAGTTGATAAGATCATTTTAATTAAGATTAAGTCTAGAAAGCATTTAATTAATTGAAAGTGACTTTTACTTAATCTAGTATGGTGGATTAATTATTAAAAGTCTATTTTATTAAGCCCATGGTTGAAAATTTGGTGGAAGGAGTTTAATTAATTTTCTTCTAGAAAGAAATAAGATTTCTTGGAGAGAAAAGAAACTAATTAAAATAGAAGAGTTCTATATAGAATTAATTAGTCTTCTATTCCTACATGAAAAAACATTAATGTATAAGAGTTTTACATGAAAGAGAATTGTAAGAACCTAGTCCTATATATATGACATGTAGAGAACGAATATTGGATGATGATTTTTGAAGCCAAAATTTTTCGTTCCTCTAGCATAGAAAATCGTTTCTCTCTCTCCACATACAAGTTCTTGAGTTCTTGATTATTCATCAAGATCTTGAATTCAAGAATTCTTCCAAAATATTTAGAGAAGTAATTTTTGCTTTCACCTTAATCCCATACACTATTCTTTAGAGTTAAAATAAACGTTTATGGATCAACCTAGCTAAAGATTATAAACGAGTGGGCATCCGGGGTGTGGATCAACTTTAGAGGAGAAACACTTGGGTCTCTGAAGTGAATCAAGAATCCGATCAAAGGCGTTTTTGGTGGAGGAATTCAAAATCTTCATCAAAGGAAAAAACGAAGGAGTTGATTCAAGGAACGAGGAGCAAGCTAGGGAGCTTACGTTAAGGAAGAAGAAACTCTTCGATTTTTGCGAAAAATCGAATAAGGTAAGATCTTCTTTATTTAAGTTTTAAATAACTAGTGTAGAGATGCGCAAGCCTATGATACGTGATTAGCCCGTAGACTTAATAAATTTGCATGTTTAAATCCTAAAACTAAAATTTTATTTTTCCGCTGTGTTTAGTCGGGCTATATGTATATTACCCAACAGTGGTATCAGAGCTTAAGGCTCGCGCATCGTTATGCATGATCCATTTAATTTTAATCGTTACATGTGATGCACGTTCAAAATTAATTAAATTCATGAATTTTATTGATTTGGGGATTTTCATAAAAACTAATTAATCTCAGTTTTGTAAAAGTTGTTTAAATCTGAAAATTATTTTTGTAATTGGATTACATGAAAAATGGATCGGGTATAGTGTTTGTGTCTTGAATTGTAACCCATCAAGTGCACGTGTGCTAGCTGTTGGTGTATGTGTATGCAAGAGTTCGGTGCTGGAGTTTGATAACCAAATAGGACTAGGAGTCAAAATATTATCTGCATGAATATATGTGTTGAGGTATATTCGGGATTGAGAGTTGAGTGTCAATTCCGAATTGCACTAAACTAATCTGCCGCACAAGTGTCAACTGGGATTTAAGAGTTTATGCAATTCATTACGTGAGATGCTGCATGAGTAAAAAGGGTTTATGCAATTCATTAATTTCACCCTCACGTGAGATGCTGCATGAGTAAAAAGGGAAGATGCAATTCATTAATTAATTACATGAACATTGCATTAATTAATTACATGAAATTAAGTACATGAACAGCCCACATGCACGCCGAAAAGGGGCTGTTTGAAACAGCTCGGGCCTACCCGACCCGATTGTCGGGGAGCGGGTCGTCGACCCGTTTTTGAGTATTTGATTTTTCCTAAAAATTTTATTTTATTTAAAAAGGTGTTTTAAATTGTTTATTTTGGAAAAGTCAAGTTTTATTGAGAAATCCCGAATTGATTTAATTTATGAGGAATATTTGGTAAATTAAGAATTTACATATGCTTTCATGAGTTGATATGCATGATGGAATTTTGAGGCCATTAGGATTGTAAAAGCATGTTTATTTTCCGTTATTTATTTGTTCGTCTTGCCGGCATTCGATCCTTGATGGCTTTAGATAGGATCGATTTAGATATGACCCAAAATCTCCATGTTATATTTTATGTATGAGATGCATGATTTTATGATATGCATGATTTATGTATGAGATGCATGATTCTATGTATAAGATGCATGTTTGTATAAGATAAATATTTTAAGATTATGCTTATCTTTTATATTCTTTTCATGTGTTGTTGGGCATGTTTAGGATAGAGATCCTTAGATAAGATAATCGAAACAATGAGACCCTTTCATAATATACTAAAAATCCCTTACTTATTTGATAAGTTTATAAAATCTTAATGATTTTAAATTTAAGTTAATACGGGATAAAATTAAACGGGGTTTAATATTCCATGCCTACCATCAAAAGTAATAGCATGTCGGTGCTACTTATGTAGATTAGTCGACCATTACAAGTAGGACTTTCTATAATGAGAAAGCCGTGATTATTACTAAGCATAGAAATGCACATGGGTAATTTATCCTCTAAGTTGACCATTGCAAGTGGAACTTTTTGGGTAGGTTATTTACATGTAGGTTTGATGGGTCTAATTTAACATAGAAGTAACATGGGGGCGCATAAAATTGAGGTCCATGTGAAACATGAGGTAAAATAATTGAGGGTTACATGGGGATGTAATTGATAAGTGTTGTCTACCTTTTTAATTATTATGTATGCGTCCATAAAATTGGGGTATGTAATAATTAAATTGGACTTCAAACTCACTAGGAAAAATTATTTTTCTCGAATTCTTTAATGAGGGTTATTGAATTTGAATTAAATAGTGGGAGGTAATTTATGATTAAAAAACCTTAAAATCATATCTACACATAATGTATTAAACATCTTCTTAATCTCCGTTTCGCTTTAATTTGTAGATAACTAGATATCTAAGATGGCTAAGAACACGCTTTCCACAATTCTCGACACAAACAAACTCACTGGACCCAACTATTCTGATTGGCTTAGAAACCTTAAGATAGTGCTCAACTCTAAGAATAGAGCCTATGTCTTGACTGATGCACCCCTCTCGACTCTACCCGAGGATGCTGAGGAGGAGAAAATCGAAACCCATAAGAGATGGTTAAACGATGACCTCCAAGCAAGGTGCACGATGCTTGCATCAATGTCGAATGAGTTGCAAAAGCAACACGAAAATATGGCAAGTGCTGCTGATATTTTCAAACACTTACAAGAGTTGTATGGTGAAAAGTCTAGGAGGGAAAGGTACTTAGTGTCTAAAGAGCTTTTAAGAGCTTGTATGACTGAGGGGTCAAATGTCCAAGAACATGTGCTTAAGATGATTGGGCTCATTGAGAAGCTCGCAAGTCTTGACATTTTTCTAGACAATGAACTCTCAGTGGACTTAGTACTTCAATCCTTGCCTAGCTCATTCGATCAATTTGTGGTTAACTTTAACATGAACAGTCTGGAGGCGACCTTGCCTGACTTGTTAAGCATGTTAAGGACTGCAGAAGCCACCATCAAGAAGGACAAGCCAGTCCTACTTGTGAGTTTTGCCCATTCTAAGGCTAAGAAGTCAAAGAAAGGGAAAGGGAAGAGTTCCCAAAAGAACAAGAAGCTAAAAGCTAAAGGTAGGGTCAAGAAGGTTAAAGCTGATAAGGATAAGGGTGATTGTTTCCACTGCGGTAAACCAGGGCATTGGAAGAGGAACTGCAAGGAGTACCTTACGACCCTAGGTGCGACCAAGGGTATGTTTTATGTTGAAGATAACTTATCTGTTAACGATACTTCTTGGGTATTAGATACCGGTTGTGCATCACACCTTGGCAATAATTTGCAGGCGATGACAAGAAGTAGGATGCTAGGAAAGGATGAGATCGTTTTGAGACTTAGCAATGGAGCAAAAGTTGCTGCCACGGCGATAGGGACGGTCAACCTGGCATTAGGCGACGACATTAGAATAGTTTTAAATAATTGTCTTTATGTTTCTAGTATAATAAAGAACATTATCTCCATCCCTGTTTTAGATGGAGAGGGTTTTGAGTTTTTAATAAAAGATGGAAAGTGTTCCATTATTAAAAATTGTTCTTTACTTTTTACTAGTACTTTCACGAATTGTTTATACACTGTTCAACCAATTAATTCCGTCTTTCACGTTCAACATAGTAACAAAAGAAAACAAGATAACTTAAATAGTACACTAATGTGGCATGCTAGACTAGGACATATTTCCAAAGAAAGAATGCACAAATTGGCAAAGGAAGGTGTACTCGACCTTAAGGAAGAGGAAACCATGCCTACTTGTGAATCTTGTCTTAAAGGAAAAATGACCAAGTCACCATTTGTAGGACAAGTGGAACGTGCCACCCATCATTTGGATTTGATCCACTCAGATGTTTGTGGTCCTTTTAGTATAAGTACTAAAGGAAGGTGTACTTACTTCATTACTTTTACCGATGATTATTCACGGTACGGATATATGTACCTTATGAAACACAAATCTGAAGCTTTTGAAAAGTTCAAGGAGTTTAGGAATGAAGTAGAAAAATAACTAAGTCATAGTATTAAGACTCTTCGATCTGATCGGGGAGGAGAATACTTAAGTGATGAATTCCTTAGTTATCTTAAAGAAAATGGGATTCTCTCTCAGTGGACTCCGCCTGGAACACCACAATTGAATGGGGTGTCTGAGCGAAGGAATATGACTTTATTGGATATGGTCCGTTCCATGATGAGTTTCACTAAAGTTCCTCCATCTTTCTGGGGTTATGCCTTAGAAACTGCGGCTTATCTATTAAATAGATTGCCTTCCAAATCAGTGCCCAAAACGCCTTATAAGTTATGGCGTGGTAAACCGGCCTCATACAAATATCTTCGAGTATGGGGTTGTTCAGCCTATGTGAAAAGTCTAGTGGGAGATAAGTTAGAGTCTAAGTCTAGCTTATGTAAGTTTGTGGGGTACCCTAAAGAAACTGCGGGGTACTACTTCTATGATCCATCGGAACAAAAGGTGTTTGTTTCAAGGAATGTCATCTTCTTAGAGAAGGAGTTTCTATTAGATAGAAAGGGCGAGATCATAGAACTTGAAGAAGTTCAAGAACCACAAATTATCTCACAAACTTTGGAAACACAAACACAAGAAAACACTGAAATATCTAACACACAACCTCCGAGAAGATCCGGAAGGATCTGAGGGCCACCTGAGAGGTATGGTCTATTACTAGAAAGTAATAAGGAGGAGCTTCAAGTGGATGAAGATCCAAGAAGCTACAACGAAGCAATATGTGATATTGATTCGGGGAAGTGGCAAAGTGCCATGGAATCTAAAATGGACTCCTGTTGGTCGTATAGCGTATATAAAATTAAGACCAATTTAACACAAGTGCATGTGCCGACAAGTAATAAAGTGTACCAAGTACGGATATCGTTCCCACGAAGACTTAACCAAATTTATAAAGAATTAAAGTGAAAATTATATCTAAGAGCCTTTTATATCAAATTAATAATATGATTGTGTAATTAACCTACTACGAAAAATAAAAACTAACACTTAATTAAAAAAATAAGAATTAAGTGAGAATTAACCAAATTAATTAAATATAGGCTCCCCCCTTCCCTCTAGTTACTGGATTAAAGCAATGAATTAATCTCTAGTTCTATCACCATCTCAATTACTAACTCTAAACACAATATACTTCTATGCAACTGTCGAATACATAAAAGCTTATCTAACTCTAGTCTTCTCTATATGTCTATGCAAGAAGAAACTAAAACTAGACACATTAAGATTAAGTTATCTTCAAGCTAAGAAGGGTCTAAGGGTATATGTCTATCCTCAAAGACAAATAATGCAACTAATCCTATCCTAAGTTCATTATCCTTCTCTGTTTAATCCAAGTTTTATACTTAATATTCCTATGTCTAGTTCAATTAAGTAAACAAATACTCAAAATAGGTGGTCAATCTATTTGAGGAAGCACAAAATTAATCAAGCAACGAGATGAAGAATTAAACTAAAAACATAAACTTCACATTAAATCCAAATAACTAGAGTTCCGGGGTGCGCCTATTACAAATTTAGCTCATGATAGTTTGGAAAAACCAACAAAAACAACGAGAATTCATGTTTCCAATCATCAAGTTCAATAACAGAAAGATCTAACCAATAGAAAGAGAAAGAACAATTGAAAACCCAATATTCTTCTCGCCTCTGATGTCGATCCTCACTTGTATCCTTTGAAGCCTTGTAAAAGTTCACTCCTATTGCTCCAGATTTGTTTCTCTAGGGTTCTCACGCTCTTCTCTAAGCCAAAAGAAAAACCTCCTCCTTTGTGTGACTCACAAAATCATTTTATATCTCCAAAATTCCTTTCCTCTCTTCTAATAGATCCCATCCGACCACTTTGAGCTTAATTTTCTCTGATCTAAAGGCTTCCAATGAGTCCCACTCCAATAGGAAAATTGAAGCCTCGTTTGTTAGCTTTAAAATCCCGCTGGAATCAAGAGATTTAGATATTTGGTTGAGGAGATATGGTCAAAAGAGTGCAGCCTGGTCGCTGGACGAAAAATCAGGAGCAGGTCTCGCAGGTGTCGCGCCACGGCATGAAGTACGATGCCGTGGCATGGCCAGTTCAAATTTGTACATGAAACTGGCTGCCTGCACGCGCGCCGTGGCACCATGGCGTGACTTGAAAGTTTCAGATTTTTTCTTGATTCTTTCTTATCTCTTTCCTTCTTTTATGCGACTTTCTCCTCCTTCCTTGCGATTTGCTCCTCTCAATTGTGGATTTATACCAATGAGAACCTATAAAACAAAATTTCATTCATTTGCAACACCCAAGACTCGAAATTTACTAAAAACACCCAAAACATAGCCAAAAACACCCAAAACAACTATTAAAGACAACTTAACACAAAAACAATGAAAAAGCGGTAAAAAGACTAGAAACCACTAATACTAAATGACAAAAGAGCATGAAAACCACTAAATAAAAGCTAGATAATTCTATTAAAATATAGAATTATCAACTACATGTACTTCAACAAGGTATGGACCTTGGTAGATCCACCAGAGGGTATAGTACCCATTGGTTGTAAGTGGATCTATAAACGAAAGCTTGGAGCAAATGGAGAGGTAGTGACCTATAAAGCTAGGCTAGTGGCAAAAGGTTACACTCAAAGAAAGGGTATCGACTATGAAGAAACATTTTCGCCTGTAGCAATGCTTAAGTCCATTAAGATTTTGCTTGCAATATCTGCTCATTATGATTATGAAATATGGCAGATGGATGTGAAAACCTCCTTCCTCAATGGAAACATAGAGGAAGAGATTTACATGAAACAACCAGAAGGTTTCACATCTAGTGGGGGTGACCAAAAGGTTTGCAAACTCCAAAAGTCTATTTATGGACTAAAGCAAGCATCTCGAAGTTGGAACATCTGTTTTGATGAAACTATAAGAATGTATGGTTTTATTAAAAATGAAGATGAGTCATGTGTGTACAAGAAAGTCTGTGGGAGTGCAGTGACATTCTTAATACTTTATGTTGATGATATTCTACTCATTGGGAATGATGTAGGAATGATGCAATTGACTAAAGTATGGTTATCCACCAAATTCTCCATGAAAGACTTAGGAGATGCATCCTACATCTTAGGAATTAAAATCTATAGAGATAGATCAAGAAAGATGATAGGATTGTCTCAGTCAATGTACATAGACAAAATGCTAAAAAGGTTTAGTATGGAGGAATCAAAGAAAGGATTCTTGCCTATGAGTCATGGGATCCGGTATTCTCGATCCATGTGTCCTTCGACATCCCAGGAACGAGATAGGATGGCTCGCGTACCATATGTTTCTGCCATAGGAAGTATATGTATGCAATGTTATGTACAAGGCCTGATGTGGCTCATGCATTAAGTGTAGTGAGTCATTTTCAGTCCGACCCAGGTGAGTTGCATTGGGTAGCCGTGAAAACAATCCTCAAGTACTTGAGAAGGACTAAGGACTTGTTTTTGATATACGGCGGTGGAGAATTGAAACTAGAATGGTTCGCTGACTCTAGTATTCAATCTGAGGTGGATGATTTGAAATCAATGTCGGGATTTGTATTCACCCTCAATGGTGGAGCAGTAAGTTGGAAGAGTTCCAAACAGAAAACTACTGCGGATTCCACAACCGAGGCTCAATACATAGCTGCATCTGATGCAGCAAAAGAAGCTGTTTGGATTAGGAACTTCATTCAAGGGTTGGGTGCAGTCCCTAACATTGTCGATCCAGTACCTCTATACTGTGACAATTATGGCGCTATTGCTCAAGCAAAGGAGAAGATCCAAACACATAGAGAGGCCATACCATCTGATCCGAGAGATTGTTGGTAGAAGCGACATACGCGTGGAAAGAGTTGACACAACGGAGAACATAGCGGATCCACTAACTAAGCCCTTGTCTTGTAATGTATTAGAAGGACATCTTGAGAAGATGGGTCTAAAATACCAAGGATATTGGCTCTAGTGCAAGTGGGATATTGTTAGAATAGTGTCCTGCGAGCCAATCCTAGATAGGCTTTCTTTATCTATTCTTGTAATAAACAATTCCGTTTTACATTATATTAATAAAAGACATTTCTTCATCTTATGTTTATATTGTTATAACTGTATGATGAAGTCCCTAGAAATTACACATAGCTATGGGACTTGATATCTCATTGGATGGATATCATAAAACAAGTCTCTAAGGCTGTGATTTCTAAATATCATCCAAGTCATAGAATTATCAAGACGGGACATTGATAATTCGGATAGACTTGCGCCTATGATGCACACTCTTAATTAGAGAATGTCTCGTTTTATAGACATTCGTGTAGTTGACACAAATGCACATACGCGGGTGCTTGTTGAGAACAAGTTCACTGATTACCTTAACTGAAACTTCCTAAATTGGAATTATTTCTATATATGTCGAATTAGGAGTTTCTTAATCATGATAGTGCAAGATTAATTCTTTGACTTGAGTCATCACAGTAATCTTGTATAATGACTCACTGCATTTTGACTCCTGTGCCAGTTCTTTTACAAGGACACATATGGACTGGTGATTGGGTGTAGTGACTCGTATATGGAGGTTGGTGTTGACAACAAAGGATCCATCACTTGTCTAGATGAATAAGTGAATTTCCAATAATATTCTAAGTGGTTTGACTGAATTAGTCCTTGGCCAAGACAAGTAAGTAATTAATTAAGAAATGAGTTTTTTGAATTAATTAATCACTAGTCAAACACATTTGAATTATTAAGATTGAATTTACAAGGATCTCGACCAATAAGATTCTTCGATCCTTAATTCAATAGGGAAATTAGTTGATGGAGTTGCATGGAATGAGCGATTGGAAAGGTTCATTTTGAATCGCTTACATCTAGGTCTTCAAGATAAGTAGCTAGAAACTTTTCTTTGATTTATGGGTATCTCATATTTAATAGAGATTAAATAATAAGATGGTTAATTAAAAGTGTTTAATTAATCGAGACAATTTAATTGTCCAAATTAAATCAGTATGTTGGTGAACCTAAGGGTCACACACAATACTCGGACAAATCCATTTCTTAGCTAAGGAAATTTAATTCAAAGTAATTGAATTAATATATTAATTAATTAGATTAATTAATTAAGACTTTTATTTATTCAAGTGTTGGATAAATAAATTAATTAAGTTGATAAGATCATTTTAATTAAGATTAAGTCTAGAAAGTATTTAATTAATTGGAAGTGACTTTTACTTAATCTAGTATGGTGGATTAATTATTAAAAGGCTATTTTATTAAGCCATGGTTGAAAATTTGGTGGAAGGAGTTTAATTAATTTTTTTCTAAAAGAAAATAAGATTTCTTGGAGAGAAAGAAAACTAATTAAAATAGAAGAGTTCTATTTAGAAATTAATTAGTCTTCTATTCCTACATGGAAAAGCATTAATGTATAAGAGTTCTACATGGAAAAGAATTGCAAGAACCTAGTCCTATATATAGGACATGTAGAGAACGAATATTGGATGATGACTTTTGAAGCCAAAAAATTTCGTTCCTCTAGCATAGAAAATCGTTTCTCTCTCTCCACATACAAGTTCTTGAGTTCTTGATTATTCATCAAGATCTTGAATTCAAGAATTCTTCCAAAATACTTAGAGAAGTAATTTTTGCTTTCACCTTAATCTCATACACTATTCCTTAGAGTTAGAATAAACGTTTATAGATCAACCTAGCTAAAGATTATAAATGAGTGGGTATCCGGGGTGTGGATCAACTTTAGAGGAGAAACACTTGGGTCTCCGAAGTGAATCAAGAATCCGATCAAAGGCGTTTTTGGTGGAGGAATTCGAAATCTTCATCAAAGGAAAAAACGAAGGAGTTGATTCAAGGAACGAGGAGCAAGCTAGGGAGCTTACGTTAAGGAAGAAGAAACTCTTCGATTTTTGTGAAAAATCGAATAAGGTAAGATCTTCTTTATTTAATTTTTAAATAACTAGTGTAGAGATGCGCAAGCCTATGATCGCATGTTTAAATCCTAAAACTAAAATTTTAATTTTCCGCTGTGCTTAGTCGGGATATATGTATATTACCCAACAGGTGGGTCTGTCGAAATGACGGCGTTGTCAACACTTTTGCCTTCTGAGGTATATTCATCTTATAAACAATTCCATTTCTTTACAAACTTTAAATGCCTTGGTTTTTCACTCTAAACTACTTATGCAGGATGACCCGTATGTTATCCCTTATTCACTTACTTCGGGGTGGAGATTCGAGAGGGATAGCCCCTTCTCCCAATATTGTGAAGGACTTTTCCAGGCTCTTCGAGCATCTGAGGCTCTGGCGGTGCTTCCTCTCAGAGTTATTCCACCTGATCCTCCCTTAAAGGCGGCAAAAGCGAAGGCCCCATCCACCGTCGTTTCTCCCCCTATCACTCGAAAACGCAGGACTAGGGGTATCACCATCCAAGAACCTTATCCAACCCCTCAAACTGACATTGAGGATGAAAGTGATGATGACGTGCCCCTGATAATCCATAGGCGTGTTAAATCCCAATGGATACAAGGATCTTTCGAAGCTGGTAATCATCTTTCCCTTCTTTTATTTACACGTACATCCTTTGGATACTCTCTCTCGTTTATACTTACAGAGTGTATAAGTATAGGTCCTTCAAGCGGGACAGTTGATCCTGAAGTGGTTCCTTCTGGGAAAGTTCCTCCTGAAGCGACTGCCCCCGTCGAAACCCCTATAATCGAACTTGGGGATGAGCCTGAGTCTGATAATCTTGTCATTCAGCCTCAATCTGAGGAACGTACTCAAATCCTTGAAGATCCTTCTTCAGGTATTTCACTCTTGTCAATAGTTCCTCTCTTCTTATTCGATATTGGAACTCTTGACTCGAATCTGTTACCTTGTAGGTTCCCGAAGTGACGAAATTTCATCCGAGAGGCCTGCTCTTATGGTGGAGCCAGGACTTGTTACTGAGGGTATCTTGAAGACAAGTTTCCCTGTCAACCTCCCCCCTCGAGGGTTTGGTGATGCAGGAGCTTCGAGTTCGAAGCCAACCGAAGAAGTTCCTAAGCCTCCCCATTTCGAAGGTATGTAAAAAGTGCTTCTTTACTTTGACATTGTCCTTTATCGAAATTTTACCTCGACACTAACCTTTTTTCTGGGTCTAGGTGTCGAACTTACTTCCGAGGAGATATGGAAGATCTAGTAGCGGCTCAATCTTTCAAGATTCAAGATGCTCCCCCTGCTTCGGATTCAATGACAAACGTTGCCCTTCTCGAAGGCAAGTGATTGCGCCATATTTCCATGTTTTCGTTCATGTACTTCTTTCTTGTTCCTTAATTATTTCCTTTTAATATTTTCAGGGACCACCGAATCCATGTCTTTCTCGAGAGAAGATTTAAACGAGTCCCTCAACGTGATCAAACTTGATCCGACTAGCTATGAAATGATTAAGAGGCTTCGAGAGCTCTTGGATGGTGCGACGCCTAGGATCGCCACCCAGTGTCGCTCTATGTTTATTGTGGCGAGGAAAATGTTCAAGAGTCACCTTGTTGCTGTCTAGGACCTGATAGATCAAGGTTTCACTCCCTTCGGAGAAGTGATTCACCCTACAGGATCATCCCAACTAGATCAATTCCAAGTTCAGAGTCCCCACTTTGGAGAATACACGAGTTGGGTACTTAGCCCAAGTTACCGAATTGGATACTTGGATTGCCGACCTCCAAGCCGAGAGGGATCGACTTTTCGATCTGGCTAAGAAAACTGGAGAGGAGTTGACTGCTGTTCACCAGCAAATTACTCTTCTCACTCGTGAGTTCGAGAATATGGTTAGGCCAGCCTTACTTTAGAAAGATGCCTTTATTATGGCTATCAATGTATTGATAGACTCCTTGCGATTTATAGAATAGTTTCGTAGAGTAGGGTATTTTCTACTAACATTTGTATTCTACACACCATTTATAAATAAATTACCAGTTCCCGGCCATCTTTCGAGTATTATCTCTGCATTTTCTTGCCACGTACTCAGTGTATATTTCTTTAGATATTTAGCATTTAAAATCCTTCTATATTCCTTTCCATTTAAATATTGAAGTCTAAATGAGTTTCCCGATAATTTGCTTCAGATTGAAAATGGCCTTTCCCACTTAGGCGACCATTTTCCTAAAAAATGATCTTTCGAGCCTTCTGACAATATCATTTTCCAGACTAAATCCCCTATTTCGAAGGATCTTGTCTTGACCTTTTTATTATAACTTTTTTCTACTTTCTTTTTCTGGAGTTCGATTTGCTGTAATGTCATTATTTGAATCCTTTCATGGTCTAATTTTTTCATGGTTATATTCTCGATATACTCCTCTCGTGTGAGTTTTGATTGCTCCAAAATCCTTTGTGACTTGATATTTATCTCCATCGGTATAACAGCTTCATGACCATATACTAATTGAAAAGGTGTAACCCCTAGGCTGTCTTTTTTTATAGTCCTTAATGCCCATAAAGTGTCAATTAACAATTCATGCCACACTTTAGGATTATTTTGTATCATTTTCGAGATACATCCTTTAATTAATTTATTCGAAGATTCAGCTTGGCCATTTGCTTGGGCATAATAAGGAGTTGAATTTAATAATTTTATCTTAAATTGATCTAGGAATTCGGGCATTTCTGTACTATTAAATACCCTAGCCTGGTCAAAAGTGATAGACTCAGGTATCCGAAATCGAGTTATGATATTCTCCTTAATAAAATCAACCACCTGCTTCAAATTTATGATTTCGAATGCTTTGGCCTCGACCCAGATAGTGAAGTAATCCGTGGCTACTAAAATATTGCTATGACTCTTTGAAGAGGCTGGTTTTATTTCACCTATGATATCTATAGCCCATCCTCGAAATGGTCACAGCTTTATAATCGAGTTAAGCTCAACCGTAGGTCGCCTTAACACCTTGCCATACTTTTGGCATTGTTTGCAACCTTTTGCATAATTTATGTAATCTCAAAGTACTGTGGGCCAGTGAAAACCATATCGATGTATCAGTCATCTCATCTTTTGGCCAGCTTGATGAGCACCACAAATCCCTTCATGGGTTTCAGCCATTATAACCAAAGCGTCCTCTAAATTGAGGCATTTTAATAAAACCCCTTGAGGATCTTTTCGATACAAATCTTGCCCATCATAAAAATAATGGTGAGCCATCAGTTTTAACCTATTCGAGAATCCTCCATTGGATGGATCCTTCAAGTGTTCTATAACCTCGAGACGCCAATCTTCTTTTTCTTTGAAGATATCGATTTTATTGACTTGCATTGCCCTTTGCTCGAAAGGTAACAAAAATCCTTGTCTCGAGCTGAATCGTTGACTCGGGTAAATCAGGATCTATCTTATATCCTGATGCCATTTGGGCCAGATCATTGGAAATTTGATTATTTTCTCTTGGCACGTGCATAATTTCAACTGATTTGAAATAGCTTAATAATTGATGTACTCGAGCATACGAGGCTATTGATACTGGGCTGATACATTTAAATATTCCCTTTATTTGATTTATGATCAACTGGGAATCTCCCTTTATCTCAATACTTTCTGCACCCATATCGAGTAGTATTTCTAATCCCAGAATGAGAGCTTCATATTCTGCTCTGTTATTCGTGCAATTTCCCTCAATTTTTGCACACATTTTGGTGATCAGCTTTGATGGAGATATAATATATATCCCTATGCCAGCACCATCTCGAGTATTCGACCCATCAAAGTATAAAATCCAAGGGACCTTATTGATGAAATTGATTCTCAAGCAATCCATCTTTTATCGGAGGGTGATCAGCCAAGAAATCGGGTATCACTTGACCTTTTACAACCTTTTGAGGCACATAACATAAATCAAACTGGATCAAATTGAGACTCCATTTGCTCAATCGCCCTCTCATCAAAGGTTGATTGATCATGAATTTAACTATGTCCGTTGGTGAGACCACTTCGATTGAATAGGACATGAAATAGTGTCTCAATTTGACTGAGGCAAAGTATAGACTTAGGCACCATTTTTCAATTGAGGTATACCTCTTCTCGGTATCATTTCACAGTTTACTTAAATAGAAGACAGGCTGTTCGTAGCCTCTGTCATTTTCTTGTGTCATGCCAATTGAATGATTAGCTATTGATATGTATAATCTCAACTTTTTTCCTTTTCGAGGAGGGATTAAGACTGGAGGTTGGGTTAAGTAAATTTTTATGGCTTCGTAAGCCTCTTGTTGTTTTCCTCCCCAGACAAATTCATCTTCATCTTTCAAACGTAAGATAGGCGAGAATGCTTCTGTTTTTCCAGCCAGATTAGATATGAATCTTCGTAAGAAATTGACCTGCCCTAAAAAACATTGCAGCTCTTTCTTATTCTTTGGAGGCTTAGCTTCCAATATTGCTTTGGCTTTGTTTCGATCAGCCTCTATCCCTCGCTTATGAATTAGGAATCCTAGAAAGTTTCCAGCTTCTACACCGAAAGCACACTTTAATGGATTCATCTTTAACTTAAAATGCCTCATTCGTTCGAAGGCTTCGGTTAATGATTTTAAGTGATCTTGATAGGTTTGTGCCTTGACCACTATATCATCTATGTATATTTGAAGGGATTTACCGATCAAGTCATGGAACATGTAATTCATAGTCCTTTGGTATGTGGCTCTAGCATTTTTTAATCCAAAGGGCATAGCATTCCATTCGAATGTACCTATGGAACCTGGGCACCAAAACGCCATTTTGTTTCTGTCTACTTCGGATATCTTTAGTTGATAATACCCCGAGTAGCCATCCATAAAGGACATCACTTCATGCCTGGCAGCTGCGTCGATCAGGACGTCAGCCATGGGGATAGGGTATTCATCTTTAGGTATAGCCCTATTCAGATCTCGAAAATCAATACAGACCCTCTTTCCCATTTTTCTTGATTACGGGGACTATGTTTGCCAACCATTCGACGTATCGAGTTGGTCTTATGAAATTGGCTTCCACCAACTTTTCAATCTCATCTTTAATTGCACGCATTAAATCGGGAGATAATCGACGAGGTGCTTGTATCACCGGTTTAAAACCAGGTTTGATTGGCAACTCATGTCGAGCTATATTCATGTCTATCCTAGGCATTTCGTGATGTGCCCATGCGAAGCAATCTCTAAATTGATATAAGACCTTTATCAATCTCTCCTTCTCGGATTGATCTAATTTTGAACTTATATAAGTCATTCTGGGATCCTCTGTCGTCCCAAGATTGACTTTTTCTAGAGGGTCTTAGATATCTTTCCTGATATCCTCATCAAGTTCCATAATCCCTTGCTCAAACGTATGAGTTGAACAATTTCCTTCCATTTCAAAACATTCAGTCACACCATGACTAGTATCTGCATTACGTTTTTCGACTAAAACATGATTGTTAATAGATGAATTTGAAATAATGTTTTCGATTAGTAATTTCTTAAATAAGCATTCGGGTACAGCATCATAAGTAACTTCGTCCATTAAAACTAATTAAAAGAAAATTACAAAATCGCTACTTCGACTTAGGCTAAACTATCATCTACTTCGGTTGTAGACTGGTCTGCACTATTTCGAGTCTTGACGCTTGTTCCTTCACCTTCTGTTCCTGCCGTTTTGATGGCCGGACACTCCAAAGTCTGACTATCCATCACTTCGGCTCCTCTAGCCATGTACATGGCATAGACAATGTGAGTATCAATAAAATAGGAATTTTTCTCGACATTGATGACTTCGAACTTATACATGTTCCATCAAACTAACATCTGATGTAAGGTTGAAGGGATACAATAGTTTTGATGTATCCAATATCTCTCTAATAAGGCATTAAATGATGGTGAGTTCGTATTCACCACAAAGAATGTTGAGTTTGAACTCTGAGTCCCAACCTTCACCCGACAAGGAAGGACTCCAGATACTCGAGTTGCTTGTCCAGAAAAATCGTAAACTGAAACATCAGTGGTGACTAAGTCTTTCCCAGTTTTTCCTAACCTTATTAACGTTTTTTCGGGCAAAATGTTAACAGTAGCACCGTTGTCGACTAATACTTTGCTAATTTTAATGCCTTCAATCTCGGCTTTTACAAAGAAAGGTCGCATATGGTTATTATCGATCTTTTCTTTCGAGAATAATAGATCGACTAAATTTTCATTGACTGTTTTTGTATCCAATATTTTATTGTTAGGAATTTCTAATTTCGAAATATTACCTAATTCAGAGATTGTCATCATCTCGAGCGAATTCAACTCTTCATCCATTGCATCCTCTTTTGCGGCGAATGCCGCTGGCAACACCGTCACCATATTCACATCTTTATTCTCTTCGAACTGCAAGGCCCTTTTCAGAGATGCTTCTTTTGCTCTCAAATCGGCGTCGTTTTCCGATTCTTCATAAGCAGAGTCTCCTAACAGGATATCCAAGTCATCGCCTGACTCGAAATCATCCAGGTTTTCATCTTCTTCGATCCTTGTATTCTTCCCCTTCAAGCTGGTGTCCTTGAACTGGTCACTCAACTGGTCAACATCCTTCTCATACTCGTCATCCTCAGGTTTTGTCCCCATCTTGGCTTTCAGCAGGCCTTAGCTCAACGATTCTTCTTCAATTCGAAGGTTGGCAATAACGGCTTCTTGCTGCATTTCTAAAGCCACAGCAGCTCGAGGATAAGCCACAGTTGCTTAATATTCTTATAGCGGTTATTCCTTTTCTTCTCGACCTGCTCGCTGGACTCACTCAAATGGTTAAATGGCGAATCCCTGCCTGCTGACGGAGGCATGCCATAACCTCTGCCACCCCTTCCTCGAAAGTGTCGGTTGTAGGGCTGGAAATTGAAGTTGTTGTTTTCGTATCTTTGCCTCTTATTCCAATCCCTTTTATAGGCTGGAATCCACTCGGGATCATTCGGGATCACCTGCAACCTCACTAATTCGTAGTGTAAGGTATCAGCACATTGATTGCAAAGCACTTTCTACATCTGGGTAAGGTTGCCCACTATTCTCAAAGGGGTTTGATATACGATCTCACACTTAGGGGTCTCGAGTGCTTCCTTGTATGATTTCCCTTCTGCGTTTTGGATGGGAGGAATCATTTCGATTGGTGATTCCTTTTCCTTGGGTTTCCCATCTTGACCGAATTCCAGGATTCGTTTGTCTATTGTGGATAAGCATATCTTGCCCCTCTCGAATTTCTTAGCCATAAAGCGCCTAAATATTTGGCATTGATCAGTGGTATGCATCGTGTTCATATGCCACCTACACATGCCTTCGAGCCCATCATCATTGACTTTCGGGAAGGTCAAGATTCCTTCATCTATGAGCCTGTTAAAGAGCCTGTTCGCCAGCTTGGCTTCCTTCGAGACCTGTTCATTCGAAGATATAGATGCAGTGTTAGAACCTTCAAGTGAATCAATGTCTAAAGTATTAATTTCGAAATTTAAAACAGGAAAAGGGTCCTCGTCTATACTTGTTTTTTGCATATCAGGAAAAGTTATTTCATGCGAATCTAACTTTGGTTGTATTAAGTTTCGGAACATAACACATTCTTTTGTTTCATGGGTAAAAGTATTATGCCATTTACAATAAGGTTTTCCTTTGGCTTCTGCCTTAGTTGGGAATCGGTGTTTCCCTTTAATTCTCAATTTTTTGTTAGCCAGAAGCCAATCAAATATCTCTTCTGTTTTTGCTATATCAAACGTGTATTTTTTATCTTTTTTCGATTGCAGAGAACTCATTGCTTCACACTCTTTTTGTTCGAGTGCTCCGCATTGGAATGGGGGCCCTTTTATGAATTCTGCGAGGTCTACCTCATACGCATCTTCGAATACCCAAGGTGCAGATATTTCGAAGGTATTCAGTCCTTGGTGTTTCCTTAGACTTTCTCCCCTTAACATATTTTCGTATCTAGTGGCACTTTCTGCCAAGCTTCGAAAATCTGGGAATATCACCCCAGCGAATTTTAGCCTCAAATCGAAGAACATATTTTGTTGTGCCAATTGCACAAACTCGGACTTAGGTAGATTCAAATGGCACTTGATTCGAGCCTTTTTGAATCTCGATAGGAATTCTTTTACAGACTCCCATATGTTCTGTCTAATTTTAGCCAGATCACTCATGGATATCCCAGGATCCATTCGAGCGAAGTGATTTTGAAATTGGAACTGTATTTCGTCCTAAGTATGTATTGAGTTCGGAGATAAGTTAATATTCCAATTAAATGCTGACCCTATGAGAGAACTAGGGAACAGTCTCAATTTAAGGTAATCTTGATCGGCCGCCTGTCGACACTGACAGGTAAATCGAGATAGATGTTCTAAGGTTGATACTTTATCATCTCCCGAGAACAGTGTAAAGTTTGGAACCTTATATGTTCTAGGAAAAGGAAAACTCCTATCTATCCATTCGGGGTACGATTCCTCGGAATTAGTCTTTGGTTCCTTTGAAAGCCAGGACCATACATTCTTTCGATTATTAACTCAATTTGATTTCCTAGAGGATCTTGCACTTGGGGTCCAAGGTTACCCCCCATGTAACTGTTAGGAATGGCTTGCCCCCCAGCATATGGCATCTGGAAATTATTTGGGGCGTGAGCATAATTCATATTATTCTGAAATCCCGAAAAAGATTGGTTTCCTGTATTCATGGGATTATTCGAGACTCCAGGAAAACTTGGCACCTGATGCTGGTTTTGCCCCCCAGCGCAATATCCTTGGTTATAGTTAAATCCTGTTTCAGGATTTTCAAAATTCACATCTGGGGGATATCCCGCCGGAGTTTGTCCCATTCCGTTCGGTGGTAGGGGACCGTTAGGCCTTGTATTTTGATTACTATGTAGATTCGAACTTGTATTATATACATTAGGATGTGGTGCTTGGTTATAATTCGAATTTATATTTTGAGGGTTATTATTATTACCATTACTATGGCCTTCGAGAGGTGAGGGTCTCGAAGTCTGACCAATTCGAGGCCCGTTTTCTCGAGGATATCCCAGAGGAATCTCATTTGGATTAATATATCTACTTTGAGTCCTCGGTTCTAACAACTGTGATACTTTTTCGATTAAAATATTATGTTTGTTAATTAAAGGTTCGAGACCCAATACTACTTGTGTATTTATCATGTTCGAAAAAACATCACAAGTTTGATTAAATATCTCACCCAGTTCAGTTATAACCCGGGTGACTTCTCGAGCAAGACCATCTCGAGTGCTTACAACAATGTCTTGTACAATTGATGCTCGATATTGATCATTGAACTCTTTTCTTTGATCCTCTCGAGCACCCACTAGGGTTTGTTTCATGAGTCGGACAAATTGTTCGTACATTTTGTCCGCTCTGACTTTATTTTTTGCCACTGGCTAGATATCCAAATCCTCGGTGTAGTCATGACGAGTTACCTCGTTTGCCATTGCTGGTCAATATGACTTAAACGATCTTGAGAAATTATTTTACGTGAACCAAGCTCCCACTGTGGACCCCAAATTTGTTTCTGGATAAAAACAAATTGAATAGGGATGAATCAATATGATTGATTCGAGTCCCGTGATAATTCTCCACTTAGAATTATCTAACAACCCCCGCGTTCGAGTTCGATACGCTAGACGGTGGTTCAGCCTTTAACACTTCGATATGTTGTTTAATTTAGTTGTTCGGATCGCAATTATTCGATGAAAGAAAATAAACAAAAGGGGAATTGAAGATACAAGTCCAGATACAGGATTTATCTATCAAATATTTAAATCTGATAAAAAGATAAACATTATACCTCCATATTGATCTCCAATTGAATACAAACAGCTTGTTCGAGCAACTTGATAAACTCGAACAGGATCACCAAATATCGATTCTACTGGATCTACGCTTCTACTGCTAATCTATGCTACCGACTACTCCTAATTACGCCTACTCTTAGAGAGAAAAGATAAAAGCAGAGTTGATGAAATTATGTGTCTTTTTTTTTCTTTCTTCTCCTGGCCTTGCTTTTATCACGTACCCACGTTCATCATGGCCAAAAATTGCTTCCCAACCGTACTTTTAAATTTCCTTTATTGGCGTGTCTTTGAACTGGGTAACTTCCTCCTTTTTGGATCCCTCTTCAGATTTGGATCCCATCGAGCCCATTTCGTATTTTACTGATCCAATGACTTTAATTGGGCTTGTTTGATTTGAGCCCATCTTCGAATTAGTCTTGGCTGTATGAGATATTTTATTTCAAGCCCATCTTCGGATAAAGGATGTTTGGGCTTTCTTATCTGGCAAAGCCCACTTCATTTTGGGTGTAAACAGCTACATGTACGAGAGCCACCTCTTGAGGATGCAATGCATAGTATTATCTACATGGGAGTCACTTCTTGAGCCCTTGGAACCACCTTTGGAATCCCGGCGCCTGGTGATGGATCTTGGACAGTGTCGTGCCGCAACGAGGTTGTCACGTTTCAAAGGAAGGGTGATTGAAGCCTCATGTCCTACATGGGAAAAATATTGAAAAATTGAATTTCTTATAAGCTTTTGTCAAAAAATTCACGTGTATCCATTGAATTACCATATAGTCTAGTGTTTTAAAACCTAATTTTAGGATACACGCAGTGAGTTTGGATTCCTCGCGTCCAACGACTTGCGGATTTGGGACATGAACATTATAATATGTACAAGCATGTAGTATTTTTTTTCTTCCCAAGCACAATACTCTTTTATTACACCCATAAAAAATTATTTGTTATTGCGTCATTTCAAGTTTATAAATGCGGTAACCTGTTAATAATTGTGAAATTCTATTATTTCTAGTTGTTCAAGTGTCGTTAGGCCATGATGGTATAAAATCTTATACATAATTAATTAGTTGTAGATTCATGCGTCGTTGCTTGTTGAATGCTTTAAATTTGAATTAGAGTCATCATATTGTCACTATACTAGTGATCACATGACCTGTTAGGCGTGAGTTTGCATTTGTGAACATCACACATATGATTTAATTAGACATGCAATAAACCCAATTTAGCTATTTATAATCTTTTAAGTTGCATTTCGCAATATATTGATGCAAATTGGACGTTAAAACACGTGCAGTATAATTTAATTATCCAAGGAGGTGGTACTATTTTTTCGCCAATGTGATATTCATTTATTTGCTATATGGTACTATATACGCTAAAAATTTACTGTCTTTTATGTATTTATTTATATTTTGAAAATTCAAATTAAATTCCAAGATTAAATAAAATACTTATTTAATGGCAAATCAAATATTAATTTTGTGTTAAAATATCTAAGACAATCAATTATGTCTCATTTTCAATATATGGCGAATCAAATCATGTTTTATGGCAATTTAAGTCATATATTCAAATGAAGGAAATAAATTGTCATCCAAGTTATTGAGGACCAATCAAATCGCACCACCTCATCAAATAATTATGGCAAAATTCTCAACCCCACAACTATAAATAAGATTCAAATTTAATAATTCAACACATTAAAAATTTGAGTAAGAGAGATATCAAGAAATATCACTACAAGAATATAAGACTTCAGAGAAGAATATTTTTCCATCTCAAATCAGAGACAGATATTGAGATGAATTTTTTTTCAATCTCAAATCAGAGACATAATAAAATTTCAGTCTCTAGATTGGTCTCAAATCTGAATTTTTGACAGAGACGGAATATTCTGTCTCAATTTTTAAATATTGAGACTGATTTACAGATGGAAATTTCCATCTCAGATTTCAGACGGAATTTCCATCTGAAATCTGAGACGAAGCATCTGAGATCGAAATGCTTCGTCTCAGATCTGAGAATTGCTTCGTCTTAGATTTCAGATGAAAATTTCGTCTGAAATTAAAATGAAAAAAAAATTATTTGAGACGGAAACTTCCATCTCCGTCTGAAATTAAAATGAAAAAAAAAATGCTGTCAACAAAATTTGAACTGGAGGATGAGATTTGCATTACTGAAGAGGATGTAGCAACGGAGCTGGAATATTGGCGTTACTCATTATCTGCTTTCATTTTGGGTCAAGAGATCCCTCTTACAGTGATGACAAATTTCCTCAAGCTGCGATGGAAAGGATTGGCTATGCCCAAGATCACCAAGCATGAAGCAGGATATTTCATATTGAGATTCGAATCACAAGAAGACATGGAGGCAGCTCAACAAAAGGGTACTCAATTTTTTTACTCCAAACCCTTAATTCTGAGAAGATGGTCTGAAGGGATGGAAATGGAGGAGATACAATCAGTCCCTATATGGATTCAACTCCCCAAACTGCCTCTGGGATTGTTGGGAGCATCTAGCTTAAGTAAGATTGTTAGCAAAATTGGTGAACCTTTATACACTGATGAATTAACTGCTGCGAAGATGAAATTAGAATTTGCTAGAATCTTAGTGAAGGTGAAAATGGGTGCAGATTTGCCTAAAGAAATTCCAATTCGGAGGGCAAATGACGGAAAGGTGTTAAAACAACCGGTACGATATGAATGGATTCCAGTCAAGTGTAATCGGTGTAAGGCGTGGGGTCATAAGGAGGTGAATTTTAGAAAACAAGTGACATAACAATGGCAAATTAAACAAACAGGGGTTCCTGCTGCTGTAGTATGTAATAGTGGACACGTGGGGGGAAACACTGAAGTGTCAGGCCAAGGAAACCAAGCTGAGATTAACATAATTGGCAAGACACCTTCTCCAAATCAGACAATTGACAAAGGGAAGGGAATCGTTTCAGAATGGCAGGTAAGAAGCTCCAAACAGAAGAAGGGCAACAATTGGTCAGTCAAAGCATTTAATGTAGACGTGCAACATGCCCTCTCCAACCTGTTCCATGTATTAAGTCAAGCTGGGTCAATGATGGAAGGAGGTATTGAACAATCTGATGAAACTCCTAATATATGAAAGTGGGGGCATGGAACATAAGAGGTCTCAATACAGCTGAGAAACAGTACGCTGTTAGGAAGCTTATTGAGACACAGAAACTTGATGTTATGGCTATTCTTGAAACTAGAGTGAAACCTAATAACTATCTCAAAATAGCAAAGTATTTTGGTGAAGAGTGGAGGATTGTTAATAACTATATAGCTGCCAATAATGGCAGGATCTGGGTGATGTGGAAAAAGGATAATGTTGTTGGGACTGTGTTGAAGGTGTGTGCTCAAATGATAATTTGCAAGCTGTTAATGAATAAACATACTATCATTGTCTCAATGGTATATGGTTTCAATGATGAGAGGGGCAGATCAGAGTTATGGAAGGAACTTAGTGAGTTGAATTACCAAGATCCTTGGATTTTGATGGGAGACTGGAACGCTACTCTGTTCCATGAGGAGAAGTGTAATAGTGATGGGTCCTATAGTGGGGGAAATGATGCTATGAAGGCATGTTTTGACTTGAAAGGCTTTGAGGATATCCCCTACACTGGCCATTTTTATAATTGGAGTAATCATCAACTGCAGGCCACTAGAACTTATTGTAAGATTGACAGAGTTGTTGCAAATGGCAGTTGATTCATGCATATGGAGGGGGGGTCAGTTCAGTTTCATGATCGTGACATCTCTGATCACTGCCCCATGATATTTAGCCTTAAAGAAGTTCAGTTGGGTAAGCCACCATTTCGATATTTAAATGGTTGGAAGTATGATCCAAAATTCTTGAGTATAATTAAGGAGGAGTGGATGCAGTATATCAGTGGGTGTAGGATGTTCCGGGTCATTCAAAAATGTAAGAAGATCAAGGGTAGACTGAAAGTGTTACATAAAGAGCAGTACTCTCAGATATCAGAAAAGGTAGCTGATGCAAGAAAACAACTCACATCAGTTAGAGAGGGACTACAGAATTATCCTTTAGATGGCAAACTCATAAATCAGGAGAGGGAAGCATATGATGAGTTGAGGCAGCTGCTTAAGATTGAGATGGAATTTCTGAAGCAAAGATCCAAAGCAAAATTTTACCTAAAAGGTGATGAGTGCACACGATATTTTTTCGCACTGATAACAGCAAAAAAAGCCCAAGGAAAAATCATGCAATTAAGGAGCAATACTGGGTAGCATCTAACTGATCCAGGGGATATTCAAGATGAAATTCTTAAGTACTACACGGACCTCATTGGGACTTCTAGTGATGCCTCAAATGAGGTGAGACAAGAAGTTGTGGAACAGGGATATATATTGAGAGCTGAAGATGCTGACAGTTTGCATAGACCAGTCACTTTAGATGAAATCAAACAAGTGGTACACTCTATACCAGATGACAAGAGTCCAGGCCCAAATGGATTTGGTTCTGGTTTTTACAAGAGTACTTGGTCAATTACAGGAGAAGAGGTGTCTAAAGCGATTATGGACAGTTTTAATAAAAGGAAACTGTTAAAAGAGATTAATCATACCTTGCTGCATCTTATACCAAAATGCAAGGCACCTTCTAGTGTAGGGGATTTCAGACCAATAGCTTGTTGTAATACTATTTACAAGATCATTTCCAAGCTTATCTGTAACAGACTAAAAACGGTGTTGCCACTACTGGTGGCTCAAGCACAGGGGGCTTTTATTAAAGGAAGATCCATAGTAGACAATGTAGTGCTATGCCATGAACTAGTGAAGGGTTACAACAGAAAAGGGATTTCTCCCAGAGTTATCATGAAAGTTGACATCAGGAAAGCCTACGACACGGTAAGCTGGGAATTCTTAGAGACAGTTCTAACAGCATATGGCTTCCCCAATGACTTTGTCAAGCTCATCATGCAGTGTGTTACCACTGTAAGTTTCTCATTTATGCTACATGGTTCTATATTTGGCTACTTTAAAGGGAGAAGAGGTTTGAGGCAAGGTGACCCCATGTCACCTTACCTGTTCGTGCTAATTATGGATTATTTGTCAAGAAAGTTTAAAACTCTTCAAAGAGATCTCTTATTCAAATTCCATCCTAAATGTAGAAGAGTGGGTATCATCAATTTATGCTTTGCTGATGACCTCATGATGTTCTGTAAAGGAGAGGGTGACTCCATTTGCAGAATCGCCAACTGTTTTGATCATTTTTCTAAGGTAACAGGTCTAAAAGCCAACTTAGAAAAAAGTCAGATTATTTTTGGGGGTGTGAGTGAGGATAGGAAAAGACAAATTCTGCTTATGACTGGATATGCAGAGGGGGAGATGCCCATGAGGTACTTAGGAGTACCTTTGATTTCATCTAGATTGTTTGTTAAAAATTGCCAACCTCTAATAGAGAAGATTTTGACAAGAATTACTTCGTGGACATCAAGGTATTTAACATTTGCAGGGAGGATTCTGTTGATTAAGGCTGTGCTTTTTGGAGTCCAAATGTATTGGTCTCAGATTTTTCCTGTGCTTTTAACTGTCATACAAGAGATTGAAAGGCTATGTAAAGCCTTCTTGTGGAGTGGGAGAGTAACTGGAAGGTATCATGCCCCAGTGAGCTAGAAAGACATTTGTTTGCCTAAACAGGAGGGTGGGGTTGGGGTTATTGCACTTGGGAAATGGAACGTTGCTGCAATCTTTAAGCAAGTATGGAATATTGCTTCTAAGTCTGACTCCTTGTGGATAAAGTGGGTGAATGCATACTACTTAAAGCATACAAGTGTGTGGACTATACAGTTAAAAGGGACTTAGTCGTGGTATTGGAAGAGAATGATCCAAATCAGAGACCAATTCCTTGATGCGATTGACATGGTGCACAATAAGTGGAGGTATGGAAAATTTAATATTCAGAATGCATATAATCACATAATGGAACATGAAGATGAAATTGAATGGAGGAAAGTGGTGTGGGGTAAGGGGCCTATCGCAAGGCACCGGTTCATCTTGTGGCTTGCCTTCCGACACAGACTAAAAACTAAAGACAGGGTGCGAGTTTGGAAAGAGCTGGAAAATACAGATTGTTTGTTGTGTAATGAGGCTGAAGAGAGTCATGACCATCTGTTTTTTAGGTGTGACTTTACAAGGGAGGTAATGCATAAAAGCTGGTTGAAAATTGGAATAGGCTGTAAGAAAACCACATGGGCAGACATGGTAAATTGGGTAATGAAGATAAGTAAAGGGAGAACAAATCTTAGTTGTAAAAAACGAGCATTGTTCGCGGCGATAGTATATTTTCTGTGGATAGAAAGAAACAATAGAGTTTTTTCAAGGGAGAGGAATACGGTAACAACAGTAGTTGATCGAATATGGAGAGTAATTACGTGTAAATTTGACAATTAATAGCACCCAGGTATGCCTGGAGCATGTGTAGTGTTTGTTTTGATTGATGTATGGAAAGCTTACTTATTCCAAAAAAAAAAAATATTTGAACTCGCTTCAGATCCATCACGTGAGAATTTGTTTAAATCCATCATCCATTTCTTCTTCACCACCGTTCAGATCTAAATAGCAATAAATCCATTTCTCCACCACCGTGCCGACGCCGCACCACCAGGCTACACTTGCGAGGCGTCGTCGTTACACTCGCTTCATTTGTTCTTTTCACTGTATCAGATGAGAACAGCCACTCCGGCGATAAAAGCCCTAGCCACCGCCTCCAGCCACGCCGATGCCTCCTCATTCCGCTCACGAGCCACCGCCTCCAGCCACGCCGGTGCCTCCGCATTCCGCTCGCGATCTACCGCCATAGCCAGATATCCTTTAAAGTCTCTCTGTCAGGATATTGAAGATATAAAAAACGTTATTAGTTGGGGGCGAGTTATCCGGAACCACAACGTTTGAGTTAATTTAGGGGTGCGGGGATCAATTCTTTCAATTAACAGTAATTGATACGGATTAAGGTTATGGATTAGTTATCCAGCGAATGATAATGTAACACGTGGACATGGTTGTGGATGCAAAATTATACAAGTAGCAGTGTTTGTTGGAGGGAGCAATCAGAATTTGGGATATTGGTTTTGATGCTGTAAGCTTTCTTTCTCTTTCCTCTCCTTTATTCTTCTTCAAGCATTGAACCTATCATCTTATTCCTAAATTCCATGTCACCATTGTTGCAGATTCAGCTTAGATTTGCAGCTGGAGTTGTACACAGTTTTATCACATAGTTTAAGAGTTCATTTCTTATTTGTGAGTTTCTAAATTTTAATTGATTGAAATTCCCTTTTATATATACAAAATTACGCCTCAATCCTTACACTCTCTCGCACCACTCAAGAGCACTATGTCTCTTCAAAGTTTTGTTTCTTGAATTATTGAAGCTAATTATTTAAATTATATTTTTTACAGATAAATTTTTGAAGATCTCGAGCGCTCAAGGAAACAGAGTTTTAGAATCATTCAAAGCCTAATTCACATTTTTGTACCTGTTTGATCTCCGGTATGATATTTACATTAATGAATTTAATTGCCTGAAAAGTTCTTATTTACAAATTTATAGTTGTTGTATTATGAGAAAGCGAACGTTTGTTCGGCTCATGTTAGTTTGTGTGTGTATGTGTATCTTTTCTTAGTTTGATTGTTTGTGTTGATCTTATTTACAACTATTCTTGAATGATTTTTATTTCCTGAAAGTTCTTATTTTGTATATTTGTAGTCGTATAATAAGAAATCGAATGATTGTTTGATTCCATATATCATATTAGTTTGTGTGGATATTGCATTTTTCATAATGTGATTGTTTGTGCTGATTATACCAAAGGTCCTCTCACAATGTTCCTGAATCAGATCACTGTCCATTCACATAATATCTTCTTTGCTATCTGAAGTGGAAAATTTTTGGAATGTCTTTTTTAAGGTGCTAAAGATGCTACTGAGTTGGTAGCTAAACCACCATAATGCACAAACTGAGGCAGATAAAAAGCATTTTTCAAGTTATAAATCATATGTTATACATTGTTGGTATAGTATACTTATTCTTTTGATGTAGTTCCAAAAGAAAATCAAGATCTTCGAACTAAGAGCCTCCAAAATTGTTGGTCATTGCTGCACCATATGTGATAGGCTTTTGTCTGGTCAATTCTGATTTCAGTTTTGATTTCACCAGGCAAGTATGTTTCGGGAACTTTTATATGAGAATGATTTATATGAGAATAATGTAAAAGAAAATAATTAATTTCGATGAGACTTAATGTTCAGACACCTATATAGATTTAACTCATTGTAAACTATTTGACATTTCTCAGCTGGTTCAGCTAAATATGCAGCTTGGCATTTCTTAATCAATGCTAACAAAGTATATGACATAATTTTCTTTTATTCTTAACTATTGTCTATAAGCATATGTTATTGAATTTTGGTTTGCAGGCTTACACACACGAACTGGAAAACAAGGTTTCTCGTCTGGAGGAGGAGAAAAAGAAAGGCTCAAGAGACAAAAGGTTTGCTTATATGTTATATATGATATGAGTAATATTTAGCTAAATAAATGCTGCTTTATTTACCTTCAATATTCGCTGCTCAGAAACACCTACATGGAATAGATATTTTTTGTACTTATATGTTATATATGATATGAGTAATATTTATCAAATAATCTTTCATATTAAGAGTACTCTTCTTACTAAGCCTTGTTAAAGAAATGCTCATGTTAATTACTTGGCCCTAATAACTAATTACTTATTTATGGATGGATGATTAATGAGTACTGTATTTTCTCATAGCATGGTTGAAGATCACAATAATTAAGGTACCAAGCCAATGATGAGCAACATTGAGTTGGCATTTGAGAATGAAAATTGCTTTGGATGTTGCAAGGTACTGATTTTCATAATTAAGTTTGAAATATATATATTTGCATATAATTATCTATTAACATCCAAAAACTTCGTTAATTACTAATCAGAGGATTAGAGTATTTGCATGAACGCTGCAGTTGCATGAGCGCTGCAGCCCGCCTATGATCCATAGAGATCAAATCCTCTAATGTTCTTCTTGATTCCAACTTCAATGCCAAGGTAATACGATTGGACATTATTTTGGTTGTGATGAATATTGAGATTTAATGTATTTTGGTTGTGGTGGATGTTTGGGATATAACCATTTTTCGAATAGTAAGTCCTTGAACTCATGTAGAACACTTAAATCAGGTCACTTGATTTGAATTTTTAAATTTTTAATCATGTATCTTAAAGATAAGTTTTCCTTGAGCATGCAATCTTAGGAAATGTAATTTGCTTCCGGGGAAAGCTCTTATATTGGATACTCTTAGTTACTTGGTCTATGATTTTTTTCCTGCACTAGATGTGGTGTCTGCACTAATCTAATAGTTAATAATTAATTAACTACTAAGTTATTATGCATATTTTGAGGATAATTAGTGGTTGTTTCCTGCTGCTGCAATATATTTCTAGATGTCTATTGAACAAGAACACAAAAAAGAATTAAGGGAGAGTCAAAGAAAGAAAGAAAGAAAGAAAGGGACAGGGGAAGATGGGATTTAGAAGTCAATACACGTTAAAACACTTGACTTTTCATATTTAATCAGTTACTCATGCTCAGATTATGCGGTTAGTCATAATTCATACAGATGGACTAGTGAGTTAGTAATTAGGTACGTCTATTTCTTTTATTACTGTTTAGTTATTTAATTTGTTAGATAATTCAATAGTTAATCGACGTGTCTTATTCAATAATCCAACTATTTAATTAATCATGTGATTATATGGTATTTAAGTGCTTGTATATTTTCAATTTTTCCATTTTTCATATAAGAATTTACAGATACAGATTGGGCCTATCATCTTAATCAATTTATTTTAGTGAGTGTGTGTGAAGTGGGGCTTGCCTTTCATTAGTTAATTATTCTAGTGAGTGTTGCCTAATCTTTCATTTATTTATTTATTTTTATTGAATTACTAGTCAATTGAACTGTTTACTCACTATTGACTACACACTTGGAGCTATTAAATAGTTTCCTCTGCCAGTGAAATAACTATTAATAGATTAATAGAATATTATGATATACCTCTTAAATATAGTTGAAAAGGATTATAACTATTTAATTCGGATGTTCAAGAAACATTTTATAGAATATATATAGGCAAAACCAGAGAGCTTTACAGAGATGTTTTTTAAAGCATATTTACTAATGCCTGTTTTACCAACTCCACTTTTCATTTGTTGCATCGTATTTAAAGTTAAATAGATTATTATACTTTATTGTATAATTTGAGTATTTTTTCTAAAATAAACTGAAATATGAAATTAGCATTTTTGCCCCAATAACAAAATTTATATTTTTGATTTTTGCAGCTATGGAAGAAGCTACCTATGTTACAACTGAACAAGTGCAACTTGGGTGCCCGTTTTCATTGGAGGCACGTATCTACCTCGAGATGAATCAAGTACATGTACATGTGCGTGGGCCGACTGATGAGGAACAAGGTAATTTTGTAATTTGTCTTTTTGAAATATGAACCTTTTTTGTAAATGAAAGTTATGTAGAAATATCCCGTCGTTACAATATCTTTGTAAGAAACTAATACACTATGCTTTATTCATTAGGTCGTGTCCCATTTTTTATATTCAGGGGGAATGAGTATAAAGAAGACTCCATGCACAAACTCCTTCCACTGCTCAATTTAATGGAAGATCATGACTTTGACAAACGCTTCCTTAAAGAGAAAGACTTGAAGAAACTGGAGGGGACACTAGTTCCTCTAAAAGCTATTCGTCAGGGAGTTTTCTACGAGTACTCGTCTCTCAAATCCGAGGAGTTAGGTGTAATTTTAGACACATCATCGGGTGATGACTCTGAACAGGAAAAGGTAATCTTGTTATTCTGAATGTGTTTTATGTGTAAACTATGATTTATTCTATTTAACATTTCTTGCCATTTAACGTTATTGATTTTTCTCTTCCGACACAGAAGCAATTCTCTTTTGATTTTACAACTTATCAATCACGTGGATAGATCATTCAAATCTATATCGCGTATTCTCTGAGGCAATTACTTTTTATGGCTTAACTTGGTAAATAATCTAATCTTGCATTGTATGTGTTGGTAATAGACAGATGGTTTATCCCTTTTCCTGTACTAATATTCTTTTTCATCACATTTTTTGACAAGATTTAGTTGAACTTGAATGTAATACATTAACATGATGTTATTTTCATGACAAAATATGAGCAACTTTGGACTCATCCTTAATCTTACGTAGAAAAATATGTAGAATGCACACATTATTTGGTAAGGTTGCTTTATTGATGTGATTTTTTCATGTTCTGTACTACCAGGGGACCTTGGGTGATGACTATCGTGGATGTGGTACTTTGCAGCACTATCTCATTGATAATCCAGTAAGTATAAATCTAAACCATAGTTGTGTAATTTATCTTTTCTATTCAACAACTTCTCGTTCATTTACTTAGATTTGTTTTACCTACGTTTTAACATGAGTCATTCGTGCTATATAATGAATTTGTGAGGTATACGAACTTGATAACTATGGTCGAGAGTTCTTTTTCAGATATGTAAGTAAGCCACCAGGTAACTTGGTATTGCATGTTAGACATTGTAGTTTTATATAATATTTCACTATTTTTGCTCTTATGTTTTGTTTCCTTTTATTTATTATGTCTCTTTTCCTTTATTATTTTTATAAAATTCAAAAGAAACTTTAAAAAATACTTTTTCAAATGCGCCTAATCATTTCATTTTTTTTCCCGTTATTTTGATTTGATTTCCAATTAATATTTCTGTGGAAGAACAACAATTCGAGGATTTATTGGAAAGATCGTATTTTGTAAACGGTTCACATACAGCAAAAGTGTACCTCTATGATTTCCCTCTTGAAAATTCACAGAAGCTGCTCCCTGGACGACATATTGTCAAGAAATTTGAGATGCTATATGATGTAAGTTACGTTACATATTCAGGTTTGAAACAATACTTTTTTATGCTAACTATTTTTAACATTTGATGTTGAATAGGGTAAATATGCGGGTTTGACTACTCTTAGAGGAAATAAAGTAGTTGACATTATTGGGTATGCACAAACCAAATCTCTCAAATGTGTTGTTTTGCATTATCATGAGCAAGGCACCTTGTTGACTAGAACACGAGGTAATGAATATTTCTATAGCGGTGTTGCAGATACAATCAAATTTTATTTCAAAAAAGTCTAAAATATTTCTATAACGGTGGTGCAGATCCCAATTTGTTATCATAGAACCAAACACTTGATATTTTTATTCAAGTATCGTCTATTATTCATCGAGTGTATTTTGAATATACCAAAGGATCATGGGCTATAAGCAACTTCAAACCGAAATTTTTTTTGTTAGAGATAATTTGATTAGCTAGGAAAATTTTCATGGGCTATTTGTTGTTAACAACAAATAGTTAAAGATTTTTTACTAGCTAATCAAATTACCTCTAATAGAAAAAATTTCGGTTTGAAGTCGCTTATAGCCCATGATCCTTTGGTATATTCAAAATGCACTCGATGAATAATAGACGATACTTGAATAAAAATATCAAGTGTTTGGTTCCATGATAACAAATTGGGATCTGCACCACCGTTATAGAAATATTTTAGACTTTTTTGAAGTAAAGTTTGATTGTATCTGCAACACCGCTATAGAAATATTCATTACCTCGTGTTCTAGTCAACAAGGTGCCTTGCTCATGATAATGCAAAACAACACATTTGAGAAATTTGGTTTGTGCATACCCAATAATGTCAACTACTTTATTTTCTCTAAGAGTAGTCAAACCCGCATATTTACCCTATTCAACATCAAATGTTAAAAATAGTTAGCATAAAAAAGTATTGTTTCAAACCTGAATATGTAACGTAACTTACATCATATAGCATCTCAAATTTCTTGACAATATGTCGTCCAGGGAGCAGCTTCTGTGAATTTTCAGGAGGGAAATCATAGAGGTACACTTTTGCTGTATGTGATCCGTTTACAAAATACGATCTTTCCAATAAATCCTCGAATTGTTGTTCTTCCACAGAAATATTAATTGGAAATCAAATCAGAATAACGGGGAAAAAAATGAAATGATTAGGCGCATTTGAAAAAGTATTTTTTAAAGTTTCTTTTGAATTTTATACAAATAATAAAGGAAAAGAGACATAATGAATAAAAGGAAACAAAACATAAGAGCAAAAATAGTGAAATATTATATAAAACTACAATGTCTAACATGCAATACCAAGTTACTTGGTGGCTTACTTACATATCTGAAAAAGAATTCTCGACCATAGTTATCAAGTTCGTATACCTCATAAATTCATTATATAGCACGAATGACTCATGTTAAAACGTAGGTAAAACAAATCTAAGTAAATGAACGAGAAGTTGTTGAATAGAAAAGATAAATTACACAATTATGGTTTAGATTTATACTTACTGGATTATCAATGAGATAGTGCTGCAAAGTACCACATCCACTATAGCCATCACCCAAGGTCCCCTGGTAGTACAGAACATGAAAAAATCACATCAATAAAGCAACCTTACCAAATAATGTGTGCATTCTACATATTTTTCTACGTAAGATTAAGGATGAGTCCAAAGTTGCTCATATTTTGTCATGAAAATAACATCATGTTAATGTATTACATTCAAGTTCAACTAAATCTTGTCAAAAAATGTGATGAAAAAGAATATTAGTACAGGAAAAAGGATAAACCATCTGTCTATTACTAACACATACAATGCAAGATTAGATTATTTACCAAGTTAAGCCATAAAAAGTAATTGCCTCAGGGAATACGCGATATAGATTTGAATGATCTATCCACGTGATTGATAAGTTGTAAAATCAAAAGAGAATTGCTTCTGTGTCGGAAGAGAAAAATCAATAACGTTAAATGGCAAGAAATGTTAAATAGAATAAATCATAGTTTACACATAAAACACATTCAGAATAACAAGATTACCTTTTCCTGTTCAGAGCCATCACCCGATGATGTGTCTAAAATTACACCTAACTCCTCGGATTTGAGAGACGAGTACTCGTAGAAAACTCCCTGACGAATAGCTTTTAGAGGAACTAGTGTCTCCTCCAGTTTCTTCAAGTCTTTCTCTTTAAGGAAGCTTTTGTTAAAGTCATGATCTTCCATTAAATTGAGCGGTGGAAGGAGTTTGTGCATGGAGTCTTCTTTATACTCATTCCCCCTAAATATGAAAATGGCGCACGACCTAATGAATAAAGCATAGTGTATTAGTTTCTTACAAAGATATTGTAACGATGATGATATTTATACATAACCTTTTTTTTCTTTGGAAATCCTAGGATAAATCTTCGTCAATCACCCTGCAGAGCAAACCTGCCTATACGCAATAGCCTGCAAACCCCGTATGGAGGTAATCCGCCCTAGGTTTCCCATAGGCAACGGGCTGGCTAAGCACAGGGGCCCTCAGGGCAGGACGGAGGAGTAAACTCCCTAGACCAAGAATTACCTGGGTTTCGAACCCGGGTGGGTTCTCACGGCCGAAAGCCTTGTGACGACTAGGTCACACCCCTTTGCTTTATCTATACATAACTTTCATTTACAAAAAAGATTCATATTTAAAAAAAGACAAATTACATTGTTCCTCATCAGTCGGCTCCCGCATATGTACATGTACTTGATTCATCTCGAGGTAGATACGTGCCTCCAATGAAAACGGGCACCCAAGTTGCACTTGTTTAGTTGTAACAAAGGTAGCTTCTTCCATAGCTGCAAAAATCAAAAATATAAATTTTGTTATTGGTGCAAAAATACTAATTTCATATTTCAATTTATTTTAGAAAAAATATTCAAATTATACAATAAAGTATAATAATCTATTGGAGTTGGTAAAACAGGCATTAGTAAATATGCTTTTAAAAAAACCTCTGTAAGGCTCTCTGGTTTTGCCTGTATATATATTCTATAAAATATTTCTTGAACATCCGAATTAAATAGTTATAATTCTTTTCAATTATATTTAAGAGGTATATCATAATAATCTATTAATAGTTATTTCACTGGCAGAGGAAGCTATTTAATAGCTCCAAGTGTGTAGTTCAATTGATCAGTAATTTAATAAAAATAAATAAATAAATGAAAGATTAGGCCACACTCACTAGAATAATTAACTAATATATATAGATAGATATCATGGTTACCTCATGTTCAGTGAAAAAAAAAAAAAAAAAATTAATCCCACTAAACAGTTAAGTAAGAAACAAAAGGGAAATAATATACAAAACGAAACGAACAACACAACATTCTATTGTGAAAACTTGTCACTCAACCACTTTATTCTCCAACCCATCAGCAACAAGCAAGAGCACAGTTCCAGAAACCACCAAACGATCTCCTCAAATCAACAGTTGGGTGTCACAAAACAGAAATCTACTTTCTATACATAAACCGGGTCGACATTTCCAGAAATATTTCACAAAACCAAAAAATCTCTTACCCTACCTCTTCTTCTTCTACTACTAGCCCTTTTTTTCGTCTAAAAAAGCTTCTTCACCTCCTTTTTTTCTACTGTTCTTTTTGTGTGTGTGTGTGTGTCTTGTGTGTTAGTGATAGTGTGCGAAGTGTGTGTGTGAGAGAGTTTCTAGGGAAAAAGGAAGAATGAGAATGGAGTGTGAGTGTGAGTGTGAGCGTGAGCGTGAGCGTGAGCCTGAGAGTGTGTATGTCCTTGGAGGAAGAAGGCACTGTGACAGAAAAGACAAAAAGGTAATTCTGTACAGAAATTTGAAAGTGTAGAAAGTAACGGTAAAACCAATGCAGTGTTGGTGGAGGGGGTAGGAGCTTCACCCCGTAAGGAGGCGAACATAAGTTCGACTCCCGGGAAGCGCACTTGTTTGGAGGGGGACCACCCTTACATCCTCTATCCCCGGGGCTTAGAATACCCCGTCTAACCTTTCGTTTTTTAACAAAAAAAAAAAAAGAAAGAAAGTAACGGTAAAATATAATGGAGAGAAAGATAAATGGTTTTATGGTTTACTTGGAATAATTTTGCAACTAAATTTCATTTTTTCCGATTAATATCACTTGATGGCATCGGATTCGGGTCCTACCCGAAACCGACCTTCGTTTAACAATAATCGATTTCGGTTCCAAAAAGTTAGGCCCCAACGGTTCCAGGTCGATTCCTGATCCTACCCGGAACCGACCATTTTATTGTTTATATATGTAATGTGCCGGGTTTTCAGGTTTTAGTATAAGATTTTTCAAAAACGGGAGAGAAAGAGAGAGAGGATTAATTAAAGATTTTTTTTCCAGATCATTAGATGCTAGCTTTCTTTTATAAAAATATAAATTACTATTTCTATCATATTTAGACGGGAAAGCTTCATTCAGCAAGGTATTATTTGAATAACTAGCGTGAGTCCCGTCCTATGCCCGGGTACATATTATATTTATATAGAATGTTACAGTTATAGTTTCGGGAACACCCGTTAGTTCATTTGGTAATGAATAGGCTCACTTCTTGTCAAAAGGTTGTGAGTTCAATTCTCTCTGCCGATGTGACCTTATAAGTGATTTTTAGTCCCAGAGGAATCCCCTCACCTGTGGTAGGTGACAGGAGCCGAATCTACCCAAACTTTTGTCCATCCAAAAAAAAAAAAAACTATAATTTTCTTTTCTTTCATTTTAAGAGTGATTTTTCTTGTTTAATTCAAAAAAATATATAATGCTACAATTATTATTTTCTCATATTTATATATAAAATTATCGAAATAGTGAATATTTTTTAAATTGATATATTTAAGTTGATCTAATAGCTAATAGAGGTAGTTTAAGTTGAATTTGACTTCGATTATAGGATATAATTAACACAAAAGCCACACTTACAAAAAGTCGAATATTTCTTAATTACTTGAGATGATGCATAACGCCCACATACTACCAAGTATATCAATTGTTGTATTTAATGAAATAAATTTTACTTGTGACAACTCTAATTTAAGTTGTGTTTCTGATAAGAATTATTCTTCCTGTAAAATCTAAATAATTTAAGCTATTTAAAACATAAGCTCAATAAATTAGAAAATGTGCGAATACTCATCTTTCATCTTTAATTAATTAAGTTATTAAATGTCATAAGAAATTTGTTGAATTAAATCCAATACATAGAGATTTCAGTAGATTTTAAAGCTTTTTCGCTTGTAATTTGGTGAGCACTAAGCATAAAATGTATAATTAACGAAAGACTAAGCTAGGCTATAGTGCTTCCATTTTTCTCTCTCTAAACAATTGACCAAGTCAAGAATCACAAATCTCATCACTGCAGTAAGAGAGTCAACTTTTCTTAGCTGAATAATCAAGAGCCACACACTCAATTATCCAAGTTTGGCGCTTCAAAATTGCGTTGTAGAAACAATTCTTCATGGGAGATTAAACAAATTTCATTTAACAAAAAATCTAATGGAGAAAAAATTAAAAGTGGATAGTTGAAACTTTTGATCACATATTACAATTCAAATACGAAAGCAAGTAAAACAGATAAAAAGAAAACTATAAGATTCAAATATGAAACTGAAAATAAAGAATTAAAGAAAGATGAGAAGATAACTTGAATGGTTGTACGAAGCCAATCATACTCAACTATTAAAAACATCTTAAATGTAATAGAACAGTACAATAAACGACTAAATGAATACATATAATGATATTGAAGATTGGTAAATAATTATTTACCATGATATTCTGGATGATGAATCAAGATAAAGATTTAGAGATTAGACAGACTCCATTTAAGGAAAAGTCTAATAGAAAAAAAATTAAAAGTGAATAGTTGAAGGCCTTGATATTATTAATCAATTATGTAAGCAAGTAAAAGGATTAAGAAAAACTATCAGATTAAAATAAAAAATTAAAGAAAGATGAGAATTTTACCTGATGACTCTAAGAAGCAAATCATACTCAACTATAAAAAAAAATCTTGAATGCAATAAAAAAAATACAATACCAAAACTAAAATATGGGCATATAATATTGAGAGTTGTAAAATATTAATTTACAATAATATTCTTAACGACGAATCAAGATGAACATTTGGAGGAACATGAAGAGCAAATGATGACTAAAATAAGGAGCAGTTGTTTGCCTTTATATTTATTAATTCAAAAATGAAAGTCATTATGACATTGATGAGTTAAAACGTAATTGTTGGTATTAATAGAAATGAAAGAATTTTATTATGGAAAATAAGACCTCTAACGTGCCAATCTACCAAGATAGCCGCATTATGCAACTCTGAAAGTTTCATATTCTTCTTTTATGGTAAATAAGTTAGCTGCCAATTTGTGTATTTCCTTATTTCTTTCACTATTAGACCCATATTCGTTTCTCTTTCCATATAGATAAAAGTTAATTAATCATAATCTTCCTAATTTTCCATATTGAAGATTTTCTATATAGATTCATTAGGCTTATTGGGTAACTTAGACGGTAAACAATTTCATAAATTATATTTAGTATTTTATCAAACAAATCAGATCTTTTTAAAATATAAAAAAAAAAAGTTAGAGAATTCAGAATTTGGTCAAAATTGAGGAAGTGTGGGTCCTATACCCCCTTCAAATATATAATAGTATAACTATAGATAGATATGTTGAAGAATAGTGGTAAGATATACCTTGTTCGTCTTCTTCCTCATTCATCTCCAATAGACGTGGTTACCAAGGATCAAAATTTCATTTCGATGATAAGTTTTGAGTTCTTAAATAAAAGAAACATTTCGGAAATATCATGGAAAACTTGAAAAATGCTAGAAACAAGGTGAAAACCGTGAAAAAAGAAATAAAAAAGAGTTGCTTCCTCTTTTTCATTAGCAAAAAATAATAGTTGTGTAAAATGTATATAGATTTACATCAATAATCGATCAAATTACACTAATAAATAAAGTGGTAACGTTTGATTCAAGTTTAACATTCACAGAAGATATAACCGACAAAATTTTAGTAACTTAAATTGTGAAATAAAAAATTCTAAAAGTGTTGTCTTGAAAAGAATAAAAAATGGTGACGTTTGATTCAAGTTTAGCATTCACAGAGCATATAATTAAAAAAAATTAGTAACTTAAATTGTGAAATAAAAAATTCTAAAAGTGTTGTCATAAAAATTATAAAAAGTTAATATGGTTTCAAACTCATCTGCAAATTATATGAAAAAATTACTTTAATCGATAATACATTAATCGTCATCTTGAGTCGCGTGATAAAAAGCCGTTTCTCGGTGAAATAAATATTTGTTTGATTGTTAGATTTATTACTTTTCATTTCTTCTTCTTCTTCTTCTTTTTTTACCTTTTCCCCTAACATTGAGAAATTTGAGAGCTCTGTTGTATTTGAGATAGAGCAAATCTTTTTGAAAAGGAATTACCAAACTCTCAATGTTTCCATGGTTTCCATGAAAATCTTTTTGAAACTCTCAATGTGTTGCCGATAGAGCAAATCTTTTTTAAGAGAAATTGCCAAACTCTCAGCTATGTTTGGTTATGTTTTGGGATGGTATTTTGGTGAGAATTATTGGTGAAAAATTTATGGGGACACGTGCAATTTTGATGGGATTATGTTTGGTTATGTTTTGGGAGTTGGTTTTTGAGTATTTTTTTATGAGATAGTGTTTGGTTTTGTTTTCAGATGGAACATAAATTACTGTAACTGTCAAATTATGTAAATTTTTGTCTGTCAATAATTAAAAATTATAATATAATATTGAGATTGTAATAATTATTATATAGATATGTATATATGTAAGTAATAGTAGTGTGTATATATATATATATATAGTAGTGTAACAGTGTGTGTGTGTAACAGTTTGTGTGTGTGTGATTGTGTGTGTGTGCGTGTAACCCCCTCCCTTTTTCTTTTTTCTTTTCCTTTTCTTTTTTATTTAATTTATAAAATGGTAATATGAAGAGGGTAATATGGTAATTTAGCTTTTTTTATTTTTTTAATGTTTTATCTTTTTTAAAAAAATATATTCTGTGAGGGCATTTATGTCTTTTGAAACTTTCCATCCAATCTTACATCAATACACGAAACATGATGATGTGGGATGTAATTTATTGAACTAGGTATTTTTTTTGTAATTTCGCAATACTTTAGGATGCTGACCGTAACTATCCCTAAATATATATATATATATATATTTATATATTTGGTTTGTAATTTATGTATGTACAAACATACACACGGTGTATGTATGTATATATGTCTCAAACCCACAAACCACTTTGTAAAAAATAGTAACAAATCAAACCCATAATTCATTTCGTAAAGAATCCTAATAATCCATCAAAATCGTAAGATCTACAATTTTTCTATAAAATCCTAAAGTTAAACTCAACATTAAGAAATCAGCTTTTCTATTGAAAATATTTTGTATAAGCGAGGGGGGGGGCGAGGCGGCGGTGTACCATGGAGTGCCGGATTTAAAGGGGGGTTTACCATGGAGTTGTGCTTTGGTGAAGGACCATCCATACCAAGGGTTCCATTTCCTGGACATGGAGTGAAGAAAAAAGAGAAATGCAATGGAGATGAGGGAGAGAGAAAAGAGACAACATTCTGACACACACTGTGTATTGGGAACAAGTGGAAAGAGGAGAGAGGAATAAAAATTTATCTGCCATTTTGAATATTTTGACCAAATATGAGCTCCTTTTTCTGGCCCAAATGTGTCGATCCAAACGCTATTTTTCCAGAAATTTGGGCCAAAAGGAGCCCAAAACATATCCAAACATTGCCTCAATGTTTTTATGGTTTTTATGTTCCATGGAAACATTGTTGAACCGTCATTTTAAAGTGTAATGAGTACCTTTTGGGTTTACTTACTCAGAGGAGATGAATGTCATGCTAGCATTAATTGCTTTGACTTATCCACTATATTTGTTTAGCATTAGGTAAAGCGCTCTTTTAAAATTCATTTTTTCTAAGCGCTAATTGAGAATTGGTTAAATGTTTAGCTTCTTCAAGAGCGCATTCAGACACTGAAAAAGTTAGAGTGTCTAAACAATTTTAATGCATAAATACAAGTGCTTATGACCAATGCAAAGAAAAACATTTTTGGTCAATTTCACTTTTTTAATAAAGTTATCCTTTTTAAGGTTCCCTTTTTAGGTTTCCCTTAAAATTAAACACTTATTAGTATTTTTTCTGAAGCATTTGAACATAAAACAAGGTAAATTCCCCTTAAATTTTATGCCTATAAAGTATGATATTTTGGATGATCAATCATTTAAATCAATCATACCTAGTTCACTTCTTAAAGTGAGAAAGCGTTGTTCGTGATATCTGCCGATTGTTTTTCTGGACCAATAATTTGCATAGAGATATTTTTCTTTTGAACATGGTCACTTAAGAAATGATAGCGAATGTCAATGTGTTTAGTTCTAGAATCAAGGACTGGATTTTGGGTCATAGCTAAAGCACTTTGGTTATCACAATGGATAGGGGTTGGACCTAAGATTATTCCATAATCTCTAAGTTGTTGCCTCATCCAAAGGATTTGTGCACTACAGATTCCAACGGCTACATACTCGGCTTCAGCGGTAGAAATCTCTATGGATTGTTGTTTCTAACTATGCCTCGAAACCAGTCTATCACCTAGAAATTGACATGTACCACTAGTGCTTTTACGATGTATTTTGCATCCTGCAAAATTTGCATCTGAGTAACCAATTAGTTCAAAAGGAGAGTCACTTGAATACCACAAGCCCACATTTTGTATACTTTTTTTCTTACTGAGCCTTGTTGAGCACTTGGCCCTAAAAACTAATTACTTATTTATGGATGGATGATTAATAGAGTAATGTATTTTCTCATAGCATGGTTGAAGATCACAATAATTAAGGTACCGGGCCAATGATGAGCAACTTTGAGTTGGAATTTGAGAATGAAATTTGCTTTGGATGTTGCAAGGTACTGATTTTCATAATTAAGTTTGAAATATATATATATATATATATATATTTGCGTATAATTATCTATTTTCAAACGTCAAAAAACTTCGTTAATTACTAATCAGAGGATTAGAGTATTTGCATGAGCGCTGTAGCCCGCCTATGATCCATAGTGATATCAAATCCTCTAATGTTCTTCTTGATTCCAAGGTATTACGATTGGACATTATTTTAGTTGTGATGAATCTTTGAGATTTAATGTATTTTGGTTGTGGTATATGTTGAGGATATAACCATTTTTCGAATAGTAAGTCCTTGAACTCATGCAGAACACTTAAATCGGGTCACTTGATTTGAATTTTTAAATTTTTAATCATGTATCTTAAAGATAAGTTTTCCTTGAGCATACAATTTTAGGGAATGTAATTTGCTTCTGGAGAAAGCTCTTATATTGGATACTCTTAGTTACTAGATCTATGGTTTTTTTCCTGCACTAAATGTGGTGTCTTCACTAATCTAATAGTTAATAATTAATTAACTACTAAGTTATTATGCATATTTTGAGAATAATTAGTGGTTGTTTCATGTTGCCGCAATATATTTCTAGATGTCTATTGAACAAGAACATAAAAAAGAATTAAGGGAGAGTTAAAGAAAGAAAGAGATTGGGGAAGATGGGATTTAGAAGTCATACACGTTAAAACACATGACTTTTCATATTTAATCAGTTACTCATGCTCAGATTATGCGGTTAGTCATAATTCATAATTAATAGATGGACTAGTTAGTTAGTAATTGGGTACGTCTATTTCTTTTATTACTATTTAGTTATTTAATTTGTTAGATACTTCAATAGTTAATCGACGTGTTTCATTCAATAATCCAACTACTTAATTAATCATGTGACTATATGGTATTTAAGTGCTTGTATATTTTAAATTTTTTCATTTTTCATATAAGAATTTACAGATACAGATTGGGCCTATCATCTTAATCAATTTATTTTTTGTCTCTCAGTGTCGTCTACCCAGTGGAGTATGCGCGGCAATCCACATATATGTAGTGAAAGGATCAATGAATTATTAGGTTGAACTTGTTCACAATCGACTTCTTTTTGGGTAGATTATTATTGCTTGTTTTAGGTAATGTTATTTAAGGTGTTAGATGTGTTAGTGTCTTAGTTTGCATTGTGATGGATTATTTGATTTGTTTTAATGTATGGTTTTCAATGTTTCATATTTTTTATGGTGGTCATAATTTGGTGCTTATTTGGTTTTATTTATTAAATTGATTTTGATGAGTAGGGTGAATAGAGAACTATGGAATAAAAAATTCAAAATGAGAGATAGATTTTAAGATTTAATGTATTTTGGTTGTGTTGGATGTTTGGGATGTAATGTATTTTGATGTGATGTTTGTAATGAGTAAGGTTGGTAGAGTACAAATGGGACAAGTAGAAAGAATCAAAATTTGAGACGGAATTTGAGACGGAAATTCCCGTCTTTGAATTTTAAGACGGAAAATTCCGTCTGAAATTTGAGACTGAATTTTCATCTCAAATCAGAGACGGAATTTTCCGTCTCTGATTTGAGATGGAATTTTCTGTCTCTGATTTGAGACGAGGCTTTCACCCACCATTTTTGAGACAAAAAAATTTCATCTCAAATGGGTATTAGAGACGGAATTTGGGGTATCAGAGAAGAGATTTTCCGTCTCTGATACCCTGTTTTCTTGTATATTGAAGGTTCTCTCTACTCAAATTCAAGAAGGCTCAAGGCGATTTGGTGTCAATTAAGGCGGTCTGGTGTCAATCGATGCGGCAATCAAGGTGTTTTTGGTGGCATTGAAGGAGTTCCTGGCGACCATCAAGAAGTTCAAGACGGCATTCAAAGCGTTCTCGGCGAAACTCATCAAATAATAGTGTTTAATTCATGATTAAGATATTAAACCCATGAATTAACGTAATTAAAATTTAAGTCAAATTTGGAGGAGATCGAAGAGTCAAATGCGCCATCAAAATCCCCCAAATAATAACACTTAATTCAAGATTATGGCGCGAAACCCTCGAATTAACTTTATTAAACGATCAAATCAAGCTTGAAGGAGATCAAAGCGCCAAGCTCCACCTTTAAGAATGCAAATCCCAAAATCATGTTGCCGAAGTGAAGAATCAAAGGAATTAATTAGAGATTGTAACCACTTTTTTTTTTATTCAATATATATTTATTTGCACAACTTTTTCTTGTTTGATTAAATTGCAAACATATAAAATTTGTTGTTCACAGGTACATTCTCCTTATTATTTCGGTATTAATTGTCCATTGATGTTATGCTTGAAGGGGATTGCTTCTCAGTTATCTCTAGGCTTCAATCGGCGTTGTTAGATTTATTCCATGTTAGTAGTTCTAGGTCTTTCTCGCATTTTGCTTGTTCTTTTGTTAGACGCTCGGGTAACTCTGTCGCTCATTTTCTGGCCAGAGTTGTTCTAGGTGCTAAGGGACGTGTCCTTGAAATCCCAACTCTCACTCTTTATGCGTTGTCTTCAAATATTTTGTTCGTTTAGTAATATATATTCCACCGTTTCTCCTAAAAAAAATAATAATAATAGTTTGAGTGTCCAAAATCACATAGTAGGAAAGACTCATAACCTATTACTTGTAGAACCATTCATCTTAGCTTGTCGAAATGCATTAAGTTGAATTATAACTACAAATTTAATGTTGATTTACAATAGTAATAGTAACACGTGACTTGCTGTCTGTGATTCGGTACTTTGAAACATTTACACGTGAACGTATTTAGGCAGGTAATGAAACTCAATTTTATTATTTATAATACTTTTAAAGTTGCATTAAACTACATACTTATGCAAATTCAAATTCCAATGAGATCTTTTATTTCAAAAATTCTATTGCATCTGCGATTGTAAGATATTAAGTAAATGATAAGTGCTCAATAAAAAAAAAAATTACAATTACACACACTCATTAACTCATTACCTTGCCATAAGAGATGTAATAGACTCATTTGAAGCAAATTAGGCATTAAATCACGTACAATATCATTCTGCAAAAAGGTTTATACTTTTATTGTTTTTTCACAATGAGGTACTTATTTATTTAACAGGGGTGGTTGCCATGTTACCAGTTGGTCATAAATTCTCTAGACCTTGAGGAAGTGTTTAACACTTTTGACTTGCATGAATTTATGCGCTTATTACCTGTAGAGTCATGCATCATCATTTGTTGAAATACATTAAACAGATGGGATATTAAATAAATTTTATTTATGTTCTTTTTGTTATGAAAGGGTATTAGTCAAGGAAGAAAGAAAAAATGACCAGAATGGTAATAATAAATTGAGATATTGAACCTCCAAAAATTACTTGTTTATTTTTCTCAAAATATTTACATTGAATCTCAATGGAGCCTCAATAATATATTAACATTCCAAATATTATTTTCTTAATAATATTGAATTTTAAACATTATAGAAGGTATAAAGCTAATTCAAGAAAGAGTGCATACTTAAAAAAACCAAGTGAAAATAGACACTGGGATTTTTGACTAACTTTATCAGATAAAGTGTTTTATTTTATGCTTCTTTTTTAATTTTTTTTATATATATTGGGTATCATCATCCCACAAGAGTCAAACTTAGGTTTGACCTTTGACCAAAGCCAAATACATAAGATTAACAATATAGAACAGAATCTAACGCAAAAATTTCCAACAACTATTCCATTTCCTTATCCCATTTTGTCGTGTACTGTTCGAAATCCAAGCAGAAACCATGTGACCATGTCTCCTTTCTTCCCAAACTACCCCTTCAATAACTCACTAATTACACAAAATACCCATGCTTTTCTTTATACACACAATACCTCGATTTAAAAATAGATAAAGAAAGAAAACCCGTTTGTCTCGTCTTTGCTTGTCCCTATATCCCTTTCTCGCTTCTACTCTGCAAGTCCCACTAACTGCAATTTCTGCTAAAGCTTTCCCGTTGCAGCAGTTGTCATAATATATATATACACATATATTTTGTGTGTGTGTGTGGAGTTCTTGAGAGACAGAAGGTGAAAGGGAAGTCATATAAGCATGAGTTCAGGGACAGGTACAAGCACTTTTGTAATCAGATGGATCAACTTTCTCACAATGGTATGTGTATGTGTGTGTGTATATATATATATATCCCCTTTTTTGTTAATGCTTTGAATTCGCTCTTTTCATTGCTGATTTACTTTTTGCTTTTCTTGTTTCTAAAGACCCTTTAAATTTTTTTGTACCTACTTGTTTCTTACTGTATTTGGTTTCATTTTTTGGATTTTGGGTTCAAATAGAGTTTCATTGAGTTCTTATATTTTTTGAGAAATAATGAAGTAGTCTTAATTTAGTAGAATTGCCTCTTTTTTCTGTGTTTTTCTGGGCTAAAATTGTAGTGCTTTATTTGATTAAGTTACTTGTTTGTTATTTAAATGCAAAAGTTTCATTTACATCTAATTGTTGTGCAAGTTTAGCTTTACAATACTCATTCACTATTGCCTTTTAATGAATATGAGCTTGATTTTTCGATTTTGTTTGTAGTTATTAGCTGTGGGAGTGATAGGTTTTGGTGTGTGGATGAGTAGTCATCATGACAACTGTAGAAGATCTCTTACTCTGCCCGTCATAGGCCTTGGTGCTGTAATCTTTGTAGTGTAAGCTTCGAATATTATATAAATTTCGAAATTTCCAATATTGGCTAGAAATTATTCTGAAGTTTCTCTTTGTTGTTACAAACCCCCTTTTTTTTTTTTTTTCCTTTTTTTGTGAATTTGTGCAGATCAATAGTCGGGTTCTTGGGTGCATGGAAGAACAACTCAATCTTGTTATGGATTGTATCCTTAGCATATGAATTTTTTTCTATCTCATCAAACTTGTTTGTCATTTTTCCTTAGCTTACGACTTGTAGTACCTCGGCTTGCTTTGCATCATACTGGTGGCGATTCTGGTCTTCACTGTGTTAGCGTAAGTATTTAGCAATGTGAAAATTGCTGTTTCCTGTAATTTACTCACTGTAATCCGACTCTTTTGAGTTTTTCCTCATTGTTTACACTTACTTACACAAGCTTTCTACAATTTTACTAATTGATGAGATTCACTGGTGATCGTTGACTTCTGAGAGAATGATTCTAATATGTGAAGAACGTTAACCTACTTGACCACCTTGGTAAAGTTATGTGTTAATGCTGTCAATTTTTCCGGAATGAAATATACAAGTGGATTTATACAGACTTTAGCACCAATTCTATCCGATGTACTAGGATGAGGAATGGTTCAGTTGTTCATAATTAGTTCATACCAACTTAATTGTTTAGAAATTTGAGACTTGGTCAACAACCTTGTTGATAATTGTGAATTTTACTCAAGTGAAATCAAAAAAAGCAAGAGTTTTACTAATTCTGAAAGTAAGACCCGTAGTTTCATGTCATTTCGTACAACCAAAACTCTAATTATAAATGGCGTGCCATGGCGACCAAAGTGCAGCCGTAGCGCCATTTTCCGAGGCGTGGGGGCAGCCTTCACTGAGTGCCATGGCGCTCGCCTTTGTAAATTTTTTTGTTCGAGTCAATTTTAATTTTAATTTTAATTTCTAGGTTTAGGGTCAATTATGTTGGGTCAATGTTTAATTACCTAATCTTAGACCAGAACCCCCATCCAAACCTTAGATTTAGATGATTAGATTTTAAATTTAGAGTACTTGTTTTCTTTTTGATTTGTACTTTTCAGGATTTATGTTTGACTTTGTTTGTTGCATTGAAATGCTCAACACCAGTTTGTTTTAATTTTATTTGTTCCTTAAAGTTTTTCTTTATCTTGTTATTATTGTTGTTAAAAGAACTACTATATTGTTGATACATGATATATTAATTTATTTTGCAATTATGCGCCTCGCTTCAATAAGGGGCGCGACGTGCACCATGGCTCCAGGGATACTTGGCGCCCTGCCGCGCTAATAACCATGGAGAGAACAAGGCATAATTTTTGTTTGCCTATCTTTATGCACATTTTGTTTCTCCATGTCAGAGGCTACCGCCTATTGGCTGCATTCGTATTTTGTAACTTGACTCTAAGAAAACCATTACATAAAACATTCTTCTTTTGTTATTTAACTTTTAGCAAGATGCACTAGAAGAGAGGAGTTTCTGTGTTAAATAGGCCTCTTATCATGACTTCAACCTTGCTGTCTGTTTTGTGTTTTGTAGGTTTATAGTAACTAATAATGGCTCTGGTCATAAGGTAACTGGTCTGAGGTAAGACAAGTTGCAAGTACTTAAATTTTGCATTCTCGCTTTTAAGATTTGTATGCAGATCATCCCATCCCATCCCATCTCCCCCCACCCCGCGGGCTCGTGGTGGTTTATGTTTATACATGTGCGTGTATATTTATCTCTAACGTACATATATACATATATCTCAGAGAGGCCAGTTTGCGCAATTCCCAAGAAACTTTCACACTTTTTGAACATGTCTATCTATCATCTTAGTCCACTTCAACTTAAGATTTTAGTCTCTCCCATGTGATTGGGGAGTCTAATAAAAAAGTTGCATAAAACGTACCTCAAGTCACCGACATTTTTAAAAGGTTATATCGGTCATTTTACCAGCTGGCGTACTATAGTTTGAAATTTGAATATCAATAGGATTCTCTAGTGCGGCCCTGGACATATTCGATTCTTCATTGGATCACGTAAATCTTGTCTTTTTATGTGTTTGGTTTTACCTTCAATATTCTTTTGTTCCTTGAGTCGTTTCTAGAACCCCCCTCTGTTTTTTTTTTTTTTTTTGATAATTAAACTCCTCTCTGTTTATTAGGTATAAAGAGTATCAACTTCAAGATTATAGTTCCTGGTTTCTGAAACAAGTAAGCATCCATTTGTACAATATTAGCAAATTAGGATCATTAACATGATGATATTTTGAATCAAGACGTCGTGGCTTGAAACTTACCCTTGTTTTATTCACTTTCTCTTACGGTTCAGCTTAATAATTCGCATAATTGGGAGCACCTTAAGAGTTGTCTCGTTAAGTCTGATGATTGCAACAACCTTTCGAGAAAATATAAGGTTCTTACACGACTTCAAGCTCCTATTACCATCTCCTTTACTACTATTATTATTTGAATTACAAATCTCTTTATTATCAATCTCATGTATGCTTTGACCTGTTTATATCAGAATCTAAAGCAATTTAAACTGGCAAAATTAAGCCCCATTGAAGCTGGTTGCTGTCGACCACCGTCTGAGTAGGTTCCTTTCTTTTTCTTCTGATTTTAATGTATCTTCCTTTGTTTTTGTTTTACATGAATACTTAGAAGCCTTTACTTGTTCAGTTGTATATGGCATATCGGAAAATTCTAGCCTTCATCTGGTTTGGTCGATTTCAAAAGTAATTCGCTCCCCTTGTAACCAATTACATGGCAAGTGTAGTTCACTCACCGCTTGAATTTGGCTAAAGCGGATCTGGACTAGAATCTTTCATGGCCTATCTATAGCTAGAATATATTAAGTCACCATGTCCTCTCTCCCTCTCAAAGTAACTAATTCGGGATCCGGCTATAAATCCATTAAGTTTTAATATTTTTAATTCGGGTATTTTTCTGGACAGTTTAGATAAAATTTGACAAAAGTTGTTTTCACAAAAAAATTGGCATAAAATTTGGGGAGTATCTCAATAAAAATTGACATTTGTTTATGAATGTGATGCATTTATGTGTGAAGATGTCTATAGAAATCATAATAAATTGATATATCTCTGGGAAAAAATAAATCAATAAGTTAGGGTACTCTGTTTATCTCCAATTATTTATTATTATGCAAATAGGAAGTTCAGGAATGAATCGCTTTATTGATGAAAGATTCAGAAGAATTTGGTCACATAAGAATGATTCATACGCTATTATAACATTTTGTATTTTATTAGAGGATTCATACGCTATTATAACATTTTGTATTTACTAGAGCTTATTTTAAAATTCAGATGATGTTGTTACTATGCTCTCTTCTCCTCTCTTTCTCAGGTGTGGTTATCCTGCAGTGAATGCCTCATTCTATGACTTAAGTTTCCACCCGATAAGTTCAAACAAGGATTGTCGGCTTTACAAAAACTCCCAAGGCTATCAAGTGCTATAATTGCGACTCCTGCAAGTAAGAATCACTTATTTTCATATTCTTAATTCTGCATTTCTTCTATTCTAACACCCTGTTTTTGGTATGTGGTTTTGGTGGAAAAGGAAAGAAAAATGCTATGGAAAATAATTTGGTTGTTTGGTTGCTACAAAAATACTACAGAGAAGCATTTTTGAGGAAAATTCCAAGTGATTGGAGTAAACTTATTTTCCTTGCGTAAGCGTGGGGAAAAAGATAGAAAACGGCGTCACTGATGCCTTTTTAAAGGAAAACAGAAAAACAAAATTAAACAGTGGCATGTGGCACGACATTTTCAAGTGAAGACGTCATGCCACATGCCGTTGTGTATTATTTCAGTAAAGCTTTTCAAATGGTATAGTGAAAACAATCTTTTTAGTAACTTGTTAAAAAAGCCCCAAACAAAGCCTAAGTAATTCTTACCGACATTGCATTTTTTTGAAGGGCTGGAGTGGCACAGTACATGAAAACCGAGTGGAGGGTCGTTGCAATCTTCAATGTTATTCTCTTTGTTGTTTTGGTAAAATACATCTCTTATTAATCTTACTTATACGAAAAATCATAGCAAATCACCTATATGGAGAATATTACTAATGCTTGTTTGTTACTGCAGTCAATGATCTACTTCGTGGGATGCTGTGCAAGACGAAATGCTGCCCGAAGCCATTCTAAAGCCTGAAAGGGTACAAGTGATTCTATAGTGGATCGGGTCCAACATACGTGGTGCTCTTTTGGTCATAAGATCAGTTAGGGTTGGGTCATTATCACCGTCCAAACTCTTATTGATCCAACGGTAATAGATGGATCGGGATTGTTGAACCCAATCACAAAAATGGTAGACGTCTCGGGATTTTGATGGATAATTTGTAGTCTTGATGGCTGAAAGTTTGCTGAATAGAGGTATATCTTGGAAATTTTCAATTATTGATTGTGATATTGTCTAGTGTGTATAGTTAAGGGATGAATTATAGGTTTTGTTTTTTACTTTCTTTGATATGAAGCTAAGGAGTGCCAAATTGATTGTTCTTTTATTCTTCCTACCGCATATAAGAAACATCATATGAGATGAACTCGGGTGGTTTGAGACGTGCTTAATAGGGAGTCCGGGTACTTCAAGTTTAATGTAATTACTATTGTTTGTAAATAGTCGACCCTATATCACCACAAAATGAATGATTTTGATTGTCTTTGAGATTTGAGTGTGGGGAACTCCGAAGAATGACTTTGGTGTGAATGTTATGGAAGCATCGAAGCATGGATCGAGGATGTTAACTTGAAACACGAGACTGAATTTTACAAGTGACTGTTGTTTTGTTACATTATTTTGGTGCAATTAATGTCATGTCTCATTTTCATTAATTTCTCATATTGCATTGAAAATCTTTTTGTCGCGAATGGTTAAAAGCAAATCGTCTTATTTGAGATTATTGATCACTAAAATTGGTATGAGTTTAGTTGATGTGCATTATGAATGTCTCAATTTACTCTGAAAATCTTTTTGAGATGAGGGGCTTAAAGCAATTCACCTTATTTTAAATCAATTCTTAAAAGTTCGTTTGAGTTTGTTTTGTTAAGCATAACAAATCGAGTATGTGTGCTGTCCGAGTTAAAAGATTTAAAAATTCGTAAACATATTAAGATTAGCCTTAGTGGGCTCAATCACAACTTATTCAAACTTAACTCATTTAATAATCAAATTACACTCAAACAAAATTTCAATTATAGCAAAAGTCCAGATATATCTTGAATATTTAAATCCGGCCCTGACTTATGAGACATTTTTATAAAGGGAAACAATGTTGAAACATTATTGCTTTGTAAAATTCACATCAAACGTTGAACAAGTTAAATAATATAGGCAACCATTATTAATCTCACAAAATGATTATCATTGATAAAATTAAAATGTAAATCACATTTCCATAAAGGCACTGAATCTAAATGAAGTTTTGCATGTTTTCACTGGAAACTATAGTTTAACTCTTGTAGCAGTCATGATAGCAAAGACACAATCTATCAGGAAATCCAGGATAATAATCACAAGCAGCACTCGGACGAAGATTATTGTAGTAATTGTTGCACAATCGTTGACAACAAGCCAATTCGCAATCCGAACAACGGGCCAACCCGCTAACACATCTCTTTGCGTCAGTCGTTGTTTGTGTGAAGGGAAGGTCGCCTCCCGAATTTGCACTTTGCGCTATCACATCGCTAGTAGCTACCTCACATTCACATAAAAGTAATTAGTATATTTGAAATCCTTAACTTTAAATTCAAATTTTTCAACCCAAGTACTCAGTAATTTCTGAATGTTATTTTAACAACTCCTTTCTAATATTGGGATCATTAAAATCATGCTTCTTTAATTATCTTGAATAAAAATAAAACTTATTTTGTTTAGTTTTCTAACTTAAAACACATATTTTGTCAAAATCGGACCCATATTATCTATGTTTCTTAATATGTCTAATTAAAATTCATTATCTAAGAAAGTGTAAAAAAATAAAATAAATAACGGCTAGTTGTACTACTAATCTAAAAAGAATTATACCTGATGCACAAATGAGGAGAAAGAGGATGTAGATGGATTGGGAGACCATAGCCATTCGATGAAAATTAAATTATAGGGGTTAATACCTTTCAGATTGATAACTTTTGTACAATTAACTACTATTTATACTAGATATGTGAATTCTCAAACTAATATTAAATTCAATATTGAAATATATTTAGAAAATAAAAATGACACCTTTGGTATTACATTGACCATGATAAATGAATTACTACTATAAACAAATTGAATCTCGTATCGACCAGAATTTCATTACGAAATGAGAAACTTATATGGTAACTAAGAATTACTAATTTCCAAATATGATCAAAGAGTTCTAATTATGATTGTTTGAAAACTAATCAGAAGAAGAAATTCATTTACAACAAATCTCTATTTAGACAATTTAGTTTGGTATTAATCAGGATCTCATGCGTAAATTACAAATTTATAAGGTAACTAGGAGTTGTTTATTTTCAAATATGATTACATTTAAATTATGAATCTTTGAAAATGAAATAGAAAAGGAATTCATTTACAAGAAGTCAATATTTCAAAAATATATAAAAATTACGTGGTCACACGGTATCAAATTGGAAAGATAAAATTTCAAGATTTTTTTTCTTTTTTAAATTCAAGAGGAAGGGGATACCTTACATATCTAGCCCGACAAACTCGGGTTGATAGTTATAATCTTGAGTTATAAAAACTCTATCTACTTCCATAAAGGAGGGGAGAGCTACAATTTGTGGCAACTTGAATTCGAACCCAAGACCTTTCACATAAAGTGGGAGGTGGATACCACTAGACCAACAGGTCTCGGGTAAATTTCAAGATTTTTAGTAGTCCTCAATAGAATCACTAACCAAAATTGTATTTTCGTGAAAATTTTGATATTATTGATTATTTCAGATTATCTTACTTCATTTTTAAGTCATCAAGTATCACATTATTTCTTACTAACAAAAAAATAAAATAAAAAATAGTACCACATTATTTCTGTTTGCCTGTATCAAACTATCAACTTAACGAAAGCCATAATGTTAGAGAAATAGTCGCACTGTTTCGTTTTAAATGACCAATTTTCCCTCCCTCCCACAAAAGAATATCCATTATTTAATTTTTATCTGTCACAAAATATTTATTTGTTACTATAAAAGTGTGTGTCTATTTAAGGAAAGAAAGTGTCATAAATAGATAATACACAACAATTACAAATTAAATTAAAAGTGATGTTGTATACCACCTTTTATATATCACCGATTTTTCACTCTCCCTACTTTTGGCAAGAAATCATTTTCAATTAAATGACTTTAATGAATTTAATACATTCATACTTTCTAAATCAAGTGGAGGTGAAAAATCAGTGGTATAAAAACGATAATATATAGCATTTTCCTTAAATTAAAATCATGACATGTTTTGGAGGTAATTTTGTTTGTATATTTTAATCTATAGAAATTGTAATTTTGGAATAAGGCACCATAAAGTTAATTTTTGTTAATTCCTAAATCCTAACAAAAATTAAACGGGACATCCTTTCAAGACGGAGGAGTAATATTCTGCCCAAATCTCCAACCAGATACTAAATGAAAATGAACATGTGTGTCAAGACACAAGATTGAGAGACACCTTTTAAACTTACCAACCTCTTCAATATTTTCTCTCTCTAAAAAACCTTTCTCTGTTATAACAAATCGTCTACATAGAACCAACAACCGTTGACTCAATTGGTAAGGACAGACTACTTCCCCTCAAAAGATTATGTGTTCGATTCCCTCTGCCGACGTGAGGACAGTGTTGGTGGGCTATCTGTAATTCCCAGCTAGATTGGCTGACCTTTGCCTTTAATTGGTCTAGTGTGGTATGCCCTGGCTCGGGTAGGGAACCGGAGCCGATCCTACCCGAATTTTTTATTGCAAAAAAAAAATAAAAAAATAGTCTACATAGACGTGGGGGAAAGTTTTATCTGATGCGAAATGAGAACAAAGAAAATACAAAAGGTTGGAGATCAAGACATTGACCATCTTCTCTCTAGTATAGCTACCTATACCTTTTCAAATTTCAAATATAAGAATTAAAGTACGAGCATAACTACTATGCTATACTATATGTTGTGACATTAAACAAGGAAGATCTTAACAATTTTCATGTGAAATTTGGCTAATCAAACATGGTCTCAAATGAGAAATTAATATAATCTTGGGAAAAATTTCAGATAGTGATTGAAAAATATGTACATTGTAGCTAAGTTACTCATTTCCATGGTACGAATCAATTAACACTCTGTTTAATTTAAGAAAAGTGCTAGGGAAAAGGAAAGAAACACAAGGAAACCACTTTCTATTTTCCATTATTTTTCTCACCAAATGATAAGAAAAATGTATTGTCTCAAATTAGTATTAAATTTTCTCTCCTATTTTCTTTTCTTTTGCTTTTTCTCAAGTACCCAAACAATGGAAAATTGTGTGTATTTTTTCCTTTCACTAGCAATTTCCTTTAACCAAACAAAGCGTTAGAAAATCTTCATGAATTAGTTAAAGTTAATCAACATACGCAATCTACTATAGACGGGGAGAAAATGTTCGAAAAGTGTTAGGAACATACTTTATGGCTCGAAAAATCATCAAAATGAAATTTCATTACTTTTAGCTGATATTTCTTTGAACTCAAAAGAGGAATTAAAACTTTGTACTTTGTAAAAAAAATAAAAAAATTAGTGGGCATCTCTTAGTATTTGTCATCTCAATATGTTCATATATAATTACTTTTAACAATTTTTTTTTTGTACTTTTTTGGATAACAATTACTTTTATCGAAAGTACTATGTATTCTTAAGCTTGAGTGCACAAACAAATACATAGTACTTTCGATAATTTTCAAACGATTAGTGAAATTTTGTCAATCCAATAATTTTATCCAACGAAAAGTTGATTCAACATTTAATTATAGGAAAAAAGATTAAGGGAAAGGAAATGAGGCCCCAAATTTGCAAACAAGAAGTTTTGTTATGTACTTATTTTATACCTTATATTATTTATTTTGTCCAATATCTAAAAACATAAATAAATAAATAAAAAGCGGTGAGTGAGCTTGTCTTACCCGCAAGAAACACGGAAACTAAGCTTGAACTTAAATTTCATGTCTTTAATTTCATCTCCAAATGAGTATAATTTTCTCGTACGATAATGAATTTGGATACTCAGTTATGGTTGGAACTCTCAACGAATCTAGCTTTCAATTTATATATAGGAACAAATGAATACGATTCATTCCCAAAAAGAAGAGAAAATAAAAACTGAGATAATGAAATCCCACTACAAAAAACAGAAAAATGATAAGCACAAATGGAGCAATGATTAGCACAAACAGAAATATGATGTTATGATGTTGTCACTCTATAGAACTATATTCATTAAAATATGAGAATGTTATCACTCCATAACATCATATTTAGTGACAAGAATTACATTGTCAATAAATATGCATGTTTAGTGACAACTTTGTATTGTCACTAACTTTTTTTCTTATTTCCTCACCCCTCTTTCTCTTTTCCCATAATCAATCCCACAGCATACCTTAAACCATAATCCTACAATTTTATTAAACCACTATATATCTAGATATTAGTAAAATTATCCTTAAAATATACTTTAGAAAACACTTTATATGACACTTCAATTGAATCAAATTTAATATCTTTACATATCATCTCAAACAATCTTTGATAAATGCAAAATCTGATACTTGAGCTGTAGTCAAATACTAAGGCCATGGTTGCCTGTGTTTCCATTTTACTTTTTTCATTTTTATTTTCATCTGAAAATGAAAGTACACGGTTTTTAACTGAAAATATTCTCATTTTCATTTTCATTTTTACGTTCCCAATAAATTTCAATCATTTTTTCAAATTACATTTGAATGACTTTTCTCTCAATTCCATTTTATTACTTTTCTATCTCATGTATCCAACACTATTCATCTTATCATTACTTTTAAATCATTTCACACATCACAATCACCAATTTCAACCATTTTCAAAATCACAACCAAACACACCTACTTTTTTATTTTTCTCACACAAAATTAAAAAAACTCATTCCCCCATATATTTTCGAAAATATTGATTGAAAATGAATTAAAAACACATCCAAACGGAGCCTAAGAACTTACAACATATTTATGAATGCTATCTTTGAATCAACTTTTCCAGTCTCATTCATCTTTTTCTTGGAGAACTGATAGTAATTTCTGTCATTCTGTATGACCTGGGGGCTGCACATATTAAAAGAATTTACTTTAGAAGTAAAGTAGCTATTATCTATTTAACTTTACTAGAAACATTATATGTAAAAATAGATGAGACATCAAATTAGAATAGATTTTAGAATAATTTATAAGCTTATGAGGTTAGGGTAACATGGGATAAGACTAAATAATTCAACTAATTATATTCTTGGAATTTGTTATTATTATCCATCCTGATAAGAAAATTAACATAAAAAATGAAATGAGTAACAAGCTAAATGTGTTTAGAACAGAGTAATCTATATACCCTGTTTTCTTCGATTTTTATTACTAGGATTGTTGTAAGCTCACTTTCATTATTTCATACAATTCTATCATTTTACCAATTATTAAGCAGCTCCAATTTCAATAGAAATCACCAAAACTATCAGGAAAAAAAGCAAGGTTTTTATATTGCAATAGAACTCACAAGAGCATAGGTTAAGTACAGCTACAACACAATATGAATGCTCCACCCTCCACTTATTTATTTCAGCATTTCATACTCCCATCTGCACATTACCAATTATTCTACTCTTGATCTTTGAATTAACCATATAATGTCTCATCTATCTTATAACTGAACCTCTTTAATAATTTACGTTTTAAGAAAGAGAACCCAAAGCAACAATATTAATACAAGTGACAACCAAATAAGATTTGAAGAATCAACACAATGAAACTAAAAAAAGTAGACAGGTTCACGAAATAGTTTGCTAAATAGCTTACTTCGGTTGAGTGTCCTAAATTGTAGTAAACTCTACTAATTGCAACAATATTGTAAGAGGCACCCGCAAAATTGTACTACTAGCCTCTACAAATGCTTAGATCTGTCAACACTAGATGACCTGTTGCAATGGGACCAACTTATGTATGTATTGGTTGTAGATTCACTTTCTTCTAAACATGCACTCACCAAGGACACTATTCTATATTCTAATGTCAAGTTTGACTAATTGTCAATACTCTTAAAATCAAACATGAATAGAAACACTTAAAATTGTCTAACCTCTTTCCAGCAACTTCCTTGGGCACGGAAAAGATTAGGTCCAAAGTAGCTCCTACATCATATTAAAGAAGATAATTATTGAAAGAAAGTAAGTCAATTTTAATAAGAAAATTTATAAACCTCGTAATTCAATATTTATACCTAGACACCTGCAAAACTAAAATAAATTTAAAAAATACTTAGACATAGAATAAATACTAAGAAATATTAAGAATTAGAAACAAAGAAAGAGATACGAGGGGCATACGAATCAAATTCATGGTTTGAGTTTTAGATGTTTGTTGAGCAAATCCGTGCATAGATGTGTGAATGTTTTGTTGGCTAAGGTTAGGCGGTACATGAAACCTACACATAAAAAAGTTAACGTAAAGAAGCTAAAAATAAATTCCAAAGGTTGAAAATGGAGCAATCATAACTTAAACCTCAGAGATGCACCTGGAAGATGACTTGTTTATCGTAATTACTGGAAAAAAGACATCATCTTTGTTGTGGAGTTTTTGGGGAACAAGTAAATCAAGTGAAACGAAAGACTCAAACCATAGAGGTTGGAATGCAAGACCTGGAAAACATCCCATTAGTGAATGAAGCCTTAGTGATATCGGCGACCATCTCCAACTACTAGGTGAAGAAGGTTCTGGTCGACAGTGGGAGCTCAGCAGCCATCCTCTTTTACAATGCTTTCACATAACTAGGGTGGACAATGCGCTGCTTCAAGCAGTCAACAGCCCCCTCACTGGATTCACGGGCGAGATTGTGGAAGCATTAGAAGAGGTGTCTCTGCCCATATCTTTGGGTGTATTTCCAGCCCGCTCTACAAAGATGGTGAAATCCTTGGTGGCCAAAGCCCCTTCCACACATCATGTAATTTTGGGGAGGCCGAGTTTAATCTTATTCCAAGCCGGCGTATCTACCTATCACATGACGGTGAAATTCCCAAACCCCATAGGAACGGAGGAAGTTGTTGGTGACGTGAAGATAGCAAGAGAGTGCTATGCTAACGCATTGAAGAAGCCTAAAAGGAAACATGACATGGATCACAGCGACAAGGGGGAACAAGTAGTGATAAACATAATATCGCTAGAGAAAACTTGCTTGGGGAGCAAGATAAACTCAATCCATACTTGGTCAAAATCCAAGCAGTCAGATGTCTATGAAAAAGACACGTGCCATGGCATGCTACCCCAAGAAGACAACGCCTATTTCAAAGATACAGCAACCGTCGTTGATGGACAAGCCTCCAAAGTGACGGGCATGCTGGCAGTGGATACCACTAGTAAGATAACCCCCGTAGGAAACATCCCCCAAGCTTGACAAGATGTTAAGTCTTATGAGGCCTTATCAGGTAACAAGTAACAAAAACTATCTCTTTTACTACATTACTATTGAACAATTTCGATTTGGCCACAAGTCAAGCATTGAGTGGGGACGCCCACCATCGCCGACTACCTTTACTTAAGTTCTGAGGTGCCTAAGTACACCCCCTGAGGTGCCTAAGTACACCCCGTACATTTTTATTAAGTGTCGGATGTTTAAAGTTTTTGTCCTATGATTGCTAAGTGCCTTCAAGCACATCAACTTTTATGCAGCTATGTATGCTAGGCTTGTTAAAAAAAATAGGCATCTCGCGTCATATGAAAGAGTATGACATTAACAATGGGTGAATTAACAACACCCCACCAAAAAAAAATGCCCCTCGGAATCACTGCTTCCGACCAAGGCTACTTTAAAAATCCATTGCGTAGTTTATTTTGGCTACATCACGTGATGCCATAATAATTGTTGTTAACATTTGGTGATATTGGCCAATGGCCAAACACATGCTTGAGTACTTACAGCATCCTTATTATGTTGATAGGTTTATAAATACCTTAAATACTTAAGTGTTTCAACCACATAGTTGGGAAACAAAAATACCAATACGATCCCTGGGAGCAAATTAAGTTTCCACTAGAGGCGTTAGAAAATTACCCACGACCCCACTAGAGGTCAATATGGGTGGTATCGTGAAAATCTCCCGAGCTGTCAAAGACTCGAACGAGGATGGGCCACCCCATAATCTCTCCAATAATATCGAGAGAGGTTGAGGACCCACGAAAGGTCTCCCCACTCCCATTAAGGTTTTGGAACGAGATTATACAAAAATAAACAAATAAGAGGCGACCAAGCCTCCACTAATAAATGGCTGCAAGTATCAAAAACCACGCCACTCATTCAAACAAATATAACAAGGGTTTATACTAGCCCACCTAATGATCCCTCCAGCATTATCGAGAGGGTATGAGGTTTTAAAAACAACCCCCCCTCCAACATGGAATCTGCATCGAGATCATAACAATATAATGAAGGTAAAAACTCACCTCATACAAGTATAACTCATAGCCAATATTGTTTTCCTAAAGACTGCAATTCTCTAAACATACACCACACAGTTCCTTACTCTCACATAATTTTATCACATGATAACTAATAAATCTTCTTATTCTCATTGTTTTGGCACCAAAATTGGCCAATAGAAGATTCTATATCATTAAGAATCGGGTCCAAGAACTTAAAACACCTTACACGTATGTTAATATAGAGTGGATGATTGTTTTAAGGAACACCTCATTTCCTGCCCGTGAGAGGAAATTGGCGGTCCAAACCTAAACTTGATCATTTATCCGCCCTCTAATTGAAGAAAACACAGCATTGAGATTTTCTTAACATCGATGGTAGGCCTAGGTATTTTTCATGACTCTTTTGCCCTCCTAAAATCTACAATAATAGATCCTGGATCCCCCATCATATTCTTGCTAAAAATCATAGATTACTTCTCAAAATTAAATATTTTCTTGGATGACAACTCATTTTTGAAAGATATTACAAAATTAATATCATAGCCTCTCTCGTCACCTAAAATATGATTTGATAGTTAAATAATGCAATAATTTTTCTTTTTTGAAAATTGGATAGAAAGAGATATGGATTGGTGGGGGTAAAAGGTCGGTAGCTATGATGCACGATACTCCTAACATTGGACCCGTGGAGTATCGTACTCGTATCGGATATGATACTCTGCGGATACCGCCCGAATACGGATACATATTAGATACCCTTTTTACGTATACAAAAATTAAATAAAAAAGAAAATGTCGGATACCGTATCGATATTTCTGGATGCAATATCCCATACAAAATTTAAAGTATCAGATACACCTTGAATATTACATAATACTTTATAGGTTAAATAAAAAAATAATAATGACTTTGACCGTACATTAAAAGGTTAAACAAACAATAACAAAATTTGCAGAAGCAAATAACCATTTTGGTTTCACTTCTTAATATATTTTTTTTCTCTCTTACTTCACGTATATTCTATCATTTACACTTTATTACCAAATATTTTGTATAAGAAGGTAAGTGTTGGTATCAATAAAATTACATTCTTACACCGCCGCAAATGATAAAATATTATGGTTACCTTCGAAATTTTTTGAACTTATAAACAATGAACCTGGGTCAATATTGCACTTTTATTTATGTTAATGAACATACTGACTCAAATTTATTTTTAAATATTATATATATATATATATTCGTATCCTCGACGTATATCCTATAATTTGAATTTTTTCGTATTTTATATCTGTATCGTATCGTACCTGTATTCGTATCCGTGCATCATAGGTTGGTAGGTGTACACCAATTTTAGATTTTATTTTAAATCTTAAGTATTATAAAAAATATATAATTAAATATTATTTAAGATTTCGGAAAATTTGGTGTTTCGACGGAAATTTCGAGAAATTCTCAATTTCGGTGGTTATTTTGCAACATAATTTAATATAAGTTTCAAATTTCAAAAAATTATGAGTTTTGTTTGAAATTTTGGTAGATATAATCGAAATTGAGATTTCATTTCGGGACTCACAAAAATTCAAAGTTTCAGGATATGGCGAAATTTAAGAGTATGACAATACATACACTCCTAGTTTTTTTTTTTTTTTTTTTAAAGAACCACCCTAGCGGGGGGAGGATGTTTTCGGGCCCCTCATCCCTTCTTTATTAAAATTCAAGGAAAGCTGTAAATTAGGAGAGCTACCTCCCTGACAAGATCATCTAAGAAAACATGTAAATAAGGAGTACTTACTCCCTTACAATCATAATTAAAACCGTAAATAAGGAGTACTACTCCCTTACAAATAAAAATACTCACACCCATCTAAATCTAAAACTAGGTAGAATAAGATCCATTTTAGTCATAGCTAAGAGAGTAGCCGGAGCCATTCTCTCGTCCATCCTTGTTGACATTTTCTCATCACAAGCCTTGTGAGCAAGGAAGTCCGCTGCCGAGTTTCCTTCACGAAAGATATGTGTAAAATTAATGTCCATCTTCTTGCTAATCACACGAATCCGTTGAAGCAGATTTTGAAGCTCCCAGCTTCCCGGAGAACCATTATGTAACATCGCGATCACAACTTGCGAATCTAACTCCACCCAAACTTTTGTGAATCCCATCTCATGACACATCTCCAATCCCACGCAAACACCGAACAGCTCCGCATACGTATTAGTGGCAACCGAAATGTAACTAGCAAAAGCATTTAGTAACTTACCCCTATGGTCACGAATAAGTCCACCTGCTCCGGACTCGCCCGGGTTACCTCTCGACGCACCATCAGTATTCAACTTAACCCATCCTTCATTTGGCGGGCACCATTGCACCCGGCAAGAAGTAAGGGAGGTAGCACGACCAATTTTAATACCAAGATAATTAGCTAGAAATTCGTCCCCCCTCAAATTTTTCATAGAGAGAAGCCCGGAACGAAATAAAGATTTAATGTAAAACTCAATTTGCAACCTGATTTTCACCGCATTCACCACAATCCCGTCGAATTTAGATTTGTTTCTTGCCAACCAAATAAACCACGAAATAAGGATCGGGATAAGCACACGAACACTTTGTTTGTTTCCTCCGATACGCCAAGCATGCCACCAAGTAGCGAGATTAGTCGTATTAGGAATATTAAACATGCATAAATTGGAAAAATACTCACCAAGATATCTAGCAGGTTCACTATCCATAAAAACATGATTAAGGGTTTCTAAATTACCTTCTTTGCAACAGTGGCATTTGGAGACAATATTGACGCCTCTAGCCTGAATAATGCTATCCACGGGAAGAAAATTATGCATCAGTTTCCACACAAAAATTGATATAGTTGGTCTAAGAGATTTCGACCAAATATCCGCGAATGTAGGGCTAATATCCAAATGCACTCGACTGACGTCCCAAGCTGTTTTTGTAGTAAATTCGCCACTTTGAGAAACAGTCCATATAACTTTGTCCTTGCTGCCATCAAGAATGGGGATCGAAGAAATCCGATTCACCATGGTCTCCGGAAGTACTTGTTTTAGTTTGTCTATATCCCATTTACCCCGCGACCAATAGTCCGAAACAAGCTCTCGAGTATTGTGTGGATCCGACATTATGCAGTATAAAGCACCCTCTCCAATCCAATTATCGAACCAAAAGGATGAAGAACCATCCCCTAAGCTCCAGCCGATATAGTACTCTGCGACTTCACGAATTTGGCCCAATCGCTTCCAAATCCTCGAGGCAGTTGCTTTAGTAGGCGCGACCACGGGGTGGTCTTTACTACAATACTTTTTCTTCATGAACTCCGACCACATAGAATCACCAGCTCTCATCTTCCACCAAAGTTTCATTCCAAAGGCATTTTTCACATCCCGTAAATCACGAACACCAAGCCCGCCTTCATTTTGCGGGTAACAAATTTTATCCCAAGATATCCAATGTGTTTTTTTTGAGTTCTCTGTTGTCCCCCAGAAAAAACGGTTAAAAAGCCGATCTAAACGTTGTATCACATTATTAGGAGGGTCAAGCATCTGTATAAGGTAAAGAGGCATCGAAGATAATACACTCTTGATTAAAGTTAGTCTACCTCCTTGCGATAACATGGACTTCTCCCACCCCCCTATTCGAGTGGTAATCTTACTAACAATATCATCAAAAAGCGAGGCCTTTTTAATTCCTTTAAACAGCGGAGCACCCAAATAAATGAAAGGAAGTTTCTCTTGTTCAAACCCCGTTATTCTATGAACTTTTCTCACCCTTCTTTTTGAAGCCGATTTTCCCAAAATGAATGTAGATTTATCTCTATTAAGAAGCTGCCCGGATCCCCTTTCGTAGTAGTTTAAAAATTCCATCAGACGAGATAAACCCCTAGAAGTTGCTTTCGAGAATATTATAACATCATCTGCATACGCTAAATGGCTAATAATTGTGCCCCCACCAGAATCATATTGCATCTCTGGATACTCTTGAAATAATTTCTCAAGACCTCTTGAAAAGAATTCGGCCACCAAGATGAAAAGAGCCGGTGAAAGTGAATCACCTTGCCGAAGCCCCCTACCCGATTTAAAATAGCCTACTCCTTCCCCATTAATAAGGACCGTGAACCAACAATTTTCAACCGCATTTTTAACCCAATTAATCCAATTATGCGAGAAACCCAACTTATTCATAACGGCATACAAAAACTTCCATTCCACCCGATCATATGCCTTTGCCATATCTAACTTCAGCATAATGTTATTTCCTCCTTTTCCCCTTTCGATTTCATGACATAACTCTTGCGCTAGAAGAATATTGTCAATAATATTGCGCCCTTTTATAAATCCCGTCTGATTTGGAGATATCACCTTATTAAGAATATTCGCAAGTCTAGTAGCCAAGATCTTTGTAATAACCTTGTTACTAACATTGCATAAGCTAATTGGCCGGAAATCCTTCCAAGTACGCGGAGCTTGAACTTTAGGAATGAGAGAAATAGAAGTGGATGTATAACTTCTGTGTAAAGGAGTTCCCGAAAAAAACTCCAAAACCGCCTCCATCAAATCCGCACTAATAATATTCCAACATGTCTGATAAAACAGAGCAGAAAATCCATCAGGACCAGCGACACTATACGGATCGATACTCCAAACTGCCGTCCGCACCTCCACCAAAGTTGGAACCGCATCCAACAAGTATCTATCATCAGACGTCAGAATTTCCGGAACATGATCTAAATTAGCAATCTCTTGCAATTCATAGGAACCCGAAAAAACTTTTTCAAAATAACCAGCAGCCGAGTTCTGAATATCTCCCGGGTCCGTGAGCACCTGGTTATTATCCACAATACTATGAATTCTTCCTTTACTACGTTTTCTTTTCACCCAAGAATGATAAAACTTAGTGTTGCGCTCTCCATCTCTTAGCCAATTACATGCCGCTTTTTGCCTCCAAAAATCCTCTTCAATCAACAAATGCCGAGTGAAAATGGCAACTGATTTATTCATAGCACAAAGATTATCCTCAGAAGGATTAATATCGTAATTCTTCTCACAGCGTCTAGCTTCTTCTTCAGCGAGCTTGACATTCTCAAACACATTACCGAACACCTCCTTATTCCAAGTCTTAAGAGTTCCTTTGAGCCTAGACAGTTTACGATGGAATTTCTCCAATCCAATACCGTGGATGGGATTGTTCCAAGAGGTGTTAACTGTCTGAACAAAACTCTCGTGACGAATCCAAGCATTGAGAAATCGAAACGAAGACGGGCCGGATCTTTTATAATCGGTTAGAGAGACAAGGAGAGGGCTATGATCAGATTCTTTTGAACGTTGTAGGTGATGAACCGAAGTGATTTGGAACATTTCCTGCCAAGAGCTTGAAAGAAGGATTCGGTCAAGACGTTGGAAAACTCCCCGCTTAACACTCAAAGTGAAAGGACTGCCTTCAAACCCTGCATCTGCGAGACCACAATCCAAAACAAGGTTCTCGAAGTCCTCCATAGATCTTCTCTTAGGTGCTGCACCACCCCTCTTTTCACTGGCATTCATGATAACATTAAAATCACCCCCCACAATCCAAGGATTTCCGGAAGGATTGATCTCGCGCAGATAATACCAAAGGTGGAGTCTCTCTTCTCTAGTACACTTAGCATGTACCCAAGTACAATAGATAGGTTTTTGGAGCATTGTAGATTGAATTTGTACATGCAAAAATTGATCATTATTAGTCAAAACATCAACTTTGTACTCATCATTAAAGAACAACCAAATATGATTATTGACATTACATAAAATATTAGGAAATCCAAACTCACGCATCATTTTAAATTTGTCAAGCTGAATTTTTGGTTCAATGATTACCAAAAATTTTAAATCGTACCTCCTGCATAATCTTCTTATCCGAGTCACCGTGTTCTTGCTTCCAATACCACGGACGTTCCAAACTAGCATGTTCATCATTTAACACTTTTATTGATGAGAGCTTTCATCCTCCTTGTAGCCATCCTCGTATTCATCAGGGCTTTGATTGGCGAATTGTTTGTACGTGGCTGTTCATCCAAAGAGGCCGCCCTTCTATGCTTCCGGGAAGTAACTTCTTGCCATTGTTCCACCGATTCAGTTTGTTCTGAGTCAATGTCAATACCACCATTATCCGGCACTCCTATATCATGTCCAAGAGTGAAATCATCAACATGATTACCTTCATTGGTGGATGGAGACGAGACCACCAGTTCAAGTTCTCTTTGTCTACGAATTTCCTCCGGGTATCCGCTATCCCTAACAGAATTTCCTTTAGGACTTCCATTCGTATTCCTTTTACTAGTGTTGGGGTCTGACACTAATAATTTATATTTTTGTCCATGTATGTCCACCATTCGTGTCTCATTAGCTTCCAGATTCACAAAATTATCCTCGGTATTTCTCACCATAGTTTCAGAATTATTTTCTTCTTGATGGCTGTTTTGATATTGTCGCACATTCTCTTTCAAATATTCTCTTTTTGTCGATGAAAGCATGTCATCTTGATCATTTATATCATTTGGTTTCTCCTTATCTTGTAATCCATTAGCATCCTTATCTTGAGGTCCAATTTCCGGTTGGTTGCCACGTTTGTTCTGAAGTAAGGTTCTAAGGTCCACTTGATGCTCCACAGTAGTCTGCATGTCGTTATTTTCACCGGTGTTATCTTCCCGTAAAAAACACGCAGCCATCGAATGACCCCTGTGTCTACAAATCTTACAATATTGTGGAATTCCTTCGTATTGGACCTTGAGGAATATCGTCTTACCATTAATTTGAATCGGAATGTCAGGCTGAAGTTTATCTAATACATTCAATTCAACGCAAATCCTAGCCACCATCGGATTCGCAATATCTGTAGTGGCCTCGTCAAGCTTCAGCGGTTTGCCTATCATGCTAGCAACATGGTATAAAAATTGGCGGTGAAACCAATGAGGTCGCAACCCGAAGATCTTAATCCATATCGGCATTATTGGGGATTCCTCGTTGGGGTTAAATTCAGATGTCCATTTCAAAACGCGCATCGGAAATCCATCGAAATACCAGGTTTGCTTCATCCAAATCCTTGCATAATCGTTCGGATCAAATAGACGAATCCATACATGCTTGTGGTCAAGAATCCCGATCTTGAATCCCTTGTTTAAACCTAGGGTTTCGAACTTAGAACGAAGACGTTGCATGGAGGGATAGCCATGAGAAAATTTTCCTACGAGGGCATATTGGAACGGAGCAGCCATAAAATCATCATCTTCTTTAGAGAGAAAAATAGTTTTCCGTCCATTGAAGAGTGCCGAAGTACCAATCACCTTTGAGTCGACACCTTGGACGAAGGCTTTCTTGGCAGATCGGGCCACAACTTCAGGCGGGAGAGAATTGCTAAGGAGTTTTTCAGCATAGGAGAGAGGTTTTGGGGCTGTGTTTACGTCGGAGGAGGCAGCCTTACCGGCGTTATCCGCCGTTGGCGGCGGCTCCATGAAGAGAAACCCTAGATCACCGATCTGTCAATTCTTTGCCAAAGGGGATTTAGCTCACTCCTAGTTAAACCTAGAGCACTCAAATTGCCAAGTACATCTTTTCCCATCCTCCATCAGTCCATCCATCAGACTCATCATCTCAAGGACAGTAGATCAACGGCCCCGATCCCCCCAAAATCTGTACTCCCATCCAACACAATCTCCTCCGTCCAAAAGCGCGGGAAAACACTCAATCGACGACCCATATCTGGAACAAACCCAAAACCCATCTCTAGAAAGGACAAAAAAAAATAGTTCGTCATACTCACACAGTGAAAACTGAAAAGAAACACAGGGTTTTCATTTTTGTCATTTTCCAAAATATGGCACCAAAGAGGAACCGAAATGGAAGCGCCACCTCACTTGCAACCACCGCCGCCGCCGCAGCAGCCACCAGAGCCACCCGTAGCTCCACCACCAGGGCCACCCGCAGCGCCACCCACCGCGGGTCCGTCGCACTGAAACCGCCCGTGGACAACCCAGAACCCCGCAAGAAGAAGGCGAAAACCGAACAAGAAACGGCGTCTCTTCAGCTGCTGGACGGGTCGAAGAAGACTGTTATCATTGAGCACTGCAAGCAGAGTGGCAGCGCCTTGTTCAAGACGAAGGCTGTGGAAGTGAAGAATGGCGTGGAAAAAGAGGCTGAAGATGTCAACGTTGTCATTAACCCTAAGAAGCCTAGGAAAGGTTGCTTTGAGATCCGCCTGATCAACGGTGGGGATGCGTTCGTCAGTTTGGTTGATTTGAAGAAGCCCTTTGAGGCGCTGGATGAGCTGGACGTGGAGAAGGTTGTTGCTGACATTGTTGACAAGATTAAATGATGAAGAAATGGGTACTTTTTGAGGTTTGGATTTAATGGCTACTTTTTAACTTTTAGAGAGATAATATGAACTCATTTGATTAGTATTTTGAATGGAGTATGATATTGGTTTTTAGGGTTTATCAGACTTGTTTTTAGGAAATGATACATTGTTTAGTATGTTGAAGTTGCTGAATCTTGAATATGGGTTATAATCCCATATTGTTAATGTCAACAGGATTTTTTGCATAGTGCAAGAGAGCAATATCGAGTTTCGTATCACCGATTTGTGCTTTGATTATTTGCCTTGCTTTTGCAGTAGGAGATTTAATGATCAATTATGCATTTATCTGTCTTGTGTAGCCGAAGCGTATCCAAATCTTGTATACGTTTGGCTCTTATTTACTTGTATTGATCTTATACATATTCCTCTAAGATGCAGTTTGGGATTTCACTCTGAATTTGAAATTCCATTCTGAATCTTGCAAATTAAAGCAACTTACTTCTAGAATGTTCATGATCATGTTCTTGATTCTTTTAGCCACTTCATTGAAATAACTTGAAATCCATTGAAATGTACATTACTTGTTTCTGCTCGATTCTCTGATTTGATTAGATCCGAGCATTAATTTCCAGATTTCTTCCAATGTTTTTACTCTAAATGAAAAATTGTTATGTTGGTTGTAGTTGAATTCTCAATTTCTTACCTTTCATATGCTTCTAACGAACATGAAAAGCAGCTACAACCTGTCGGAGAATGTAAACATTTTGTGTACTAACTGTTAGGTAATGTTTGAAGTTTCTTATGTTGTTGAGATGCTCTCCTTGATTTCTTATGTTGCTTTTTGGGTGTTTTATTGATCAAAATGTGTATGAATCTTAGCTCACTATAACACATTCTGTAACACCAATTCGAAGAGGAGTTCTACTTATGTTGTGACTTCTGATTTTCATGTATGATTTTATGCTATCGTTATATTAGTTGCTTCAGTGATATAAACCTATGTCTTACCATTTCTCCTCTAAGCACACTTTAACTAAGCTGGTTATTTGCTATTTGTTTACAATTTGGAAATGCTCGGAGGATTATGTTTGTAGTCGATTTTATGAAAAAAATTCTCTCTGTTCAGGTGCGTATTGCTTAATTTGTTTGGGCAAATTTCAAAAGCTCTGGTGGTATATATGAAAGATACAACTGTTGTGATCTTTCAATGTTTCTGGTTGTTCATTCACCTCTCAGTCTTTATTACCACTTGAGTTCATTAAGTAGAACAATTTTCATTTAGGGGTACTATAAGTCGATCTCTCGAGTCCTAACGTAATATTTTTATCTTGTCTATACTAGTACCGTGCTCCAATATTCATTTTTGTAGAAACCTTGATGTGGTAAACATTCTATTGCTAATTGTGCTCTAGAGCTTCCCATTTATCTCGATTTTCGCTTCAGTTTTACATGCAATTCTGCTTTTCTCTTATGTTGCTAATCGTGCTTTAGAGCTTCCTGTTTATCTTGATTTTCGCTTCAGTTTTACATGCAGTTCTGCTTTTCTCTTTTGATTCCGCAAAATGTAGGTGTTTCTAGTCATCTGTCTGTTCAAAACTTGGGCGTTTGATATTATACTTTAAATGTATATGATCCTCTTCAAATCTACTTTTGAAGAAGGTAGTTTAGGATAAATTACATAGAAACTCTCTGCGTGAGGCTCTAAGAAAATATTTTCGAGGTTTGAAAATTTGTAATAATTTTTCTTGTCAGTAAATTCATATTACAATTTCACCTCATGTTAGTGATAGTGTTTACAATTTTATGCCATGTTCTAGTTGTCGGAAATCTGATCAAGGGTGTCTTGGTCATTTGCAAAACCTCAAGTGGTCGTGGTAATTATCCAATAAATTAAAGGGCATAAATTTTCGGTCTAGTAAACTAACTTAGAAATGAATTCTATATTTAGATACTAGACTTGTCTTGGTTATTTGCAAAATCTCATTAGCTCGTGGTAATTATCCAATAAATGAAAGGGTATATGTCTACAATTATTCCTATTTTACATGTTTGATGTTGGAATATAAGGCGAAACCTCAAATTTGCTAAATTGAAACTGTCCTATTCATTCCCGAGGGACCAATTCTTTCCATGATCACACAAAACTGTAGTCATGGCGACAATCAGGGCATCTCGAGTCTCTTGTCCCCATCCACTGGAGAATGCATTCTTTGTGATAAGTGTGGCCACACGCAGGAAGCATGAGTGTTTCCTCACCTTGTTCGTATTCTTCTAAGCATATGTGACAGTCTATGAAACGGGACCCGACACCTGGAGGGGGAAAAATTATAACCGGAAACGATTCTATTACACTTGCATCAAGTTTCCTTGCGATTGTGATGCTAGATTCATCTTGCCCGTCTGCTTGACCATTTCTTTGCCTGCACACTTGTTTTCTCAGGCAGATGCAAATAAGAAACGACAGGGTTATTACAAGGTAGCCTAGGAAAATGACAAGTAATCGTGGGTACGATCCTTTTTGTATATCGTTGACGTCTGTGTCTAGATCAGATGCTTGAAGTGGATGTACGTAGAAGAATGAGAGTATATAAATTGATGGTAGATAAACCTGAATAAAGGAGGAAAAGAAATGGAAGATCTTAATAAGTTATTGAAATCAAGTGATCTTAATATGTAAAGAGCGTGGACTTCTCTTTTTGCAACTTATATTTCGTCCAACAATAGCCAATTTTCGTTGATCAATCTAAAGAATTTGCTTACTAAATTCATTTGTTTTTGGAAAATGATTTGATGGTGCCATTCAAACAACCATTTTTCGTCAAGTGTTAGCTATAGCAAGAGTTAACTGAAATTCAATTATGTGATGCATCAATATTCTACCACCCCACCCCTCCAAATAAAAGGACATGGAAAATTGAATTATAATGATTAGTGCACAAGTATGCACTTGGGTTTGAATAAACATTTGGTCCGTATTATATTTCCTCATTGGGCAAAATTCTAATTTTAGTCCCATAAATTCTCGTGATTTTAATTTTAATCCCACAGTTTACGGAATTCTAAAAAAGGTCCCAAAATATTTCACTTTTTTCAAACTTGGTCCCTTTTTAACCTAGAATTAGTCCCACAAGATTTTTTCAGTTAATATTACACGGAATCTAGCGCGTGCACGTCACCTCCCCGTTAAATCCTTATTTGAGCTCAAATTAAAGTGTCTAATTTCAGTCTCATAGGATCTTGTGATTCTGGTTTTAGTCCCACAGTTTACGAAATTCTAAAAAAGGTCCCAAAACTAGACGCTAGACATTAGTCGTTGTTGTACACTTTTGTTTCTTTCTATGATGCACAGACACTTTGAAAAATCATCTCGTGCAATGTCGGACACGCGCCGCGTCCGTGTTCAGCTATTGAGATAAATGAAAAAATACACATGTGCAGTCGTGTCCTACATGTCTGTGTACTAATATTTTTAAGAATTGACGTGTCCCGTGTCCGTACCCGTGCATCATAGGTTTCTTTCAAATTAGCTTGAAATGTATTTGAGGTTAATCTATCAACCATTCAATCAAATATCTCAAAAATTGATTTTCAATATTAAATTTTAGATATTTATTAATCAAAATAATACTAACCATAGATCTTGATAAAGATCAATGGCTCATATTTAACAACATGCGTTTTATATATATATATATATATATATATATATATATATTTGATGCGCATAAATTCTGCAACATGTATTTTTTGAATCTCTCTTTTCCCCTTCACAAACGTAATCCATTGGGTATTTATCCTCCCTCCTTCCAAAATACAATTATAAATTTGCAAGATGTAGGTCATAACTCGGCCTACACAATAGTATACCAATTTAAGGACTAAATACACAAATAAGCCAAATGGTCTAATCACGATTTAAGTTAATATTAGGCTCATACTTTTGTGGGGTTTGTCATTAAATGGTGAGCCCAAATACTGAGGCTATGTTTGGTTATGTTTTAGGATGATATTTTGGTGAGAATTATTGGTGAGAAATTTATGGGGACACGTGCGTGTTTGATGAGATTGTGTTTGGTTTTATTTTGGGAGTTGTTTTTGGGTGTGTTTTTTGGGTGAGATAATGTTTGGTTTTGTTTTAGAGGAACGAAAGTTACTGTAGCAGTCAAATCATGAAACTTTTGTTTGTTCTAGAGGAGAGAGAAGATAGAGAGCGCATAGAGAGAAGTGTGGGGACAAAGTAGGTGTAGAAAAATGGATAATAATTATTATGTTTTTTTGGACCAAAAAAGTAGTGTATTTTTTACCAAATATTTTGTGAACCAAACATAGTTTAGTGAGAATTTTGGACCAAACATGATATGAAAATATAATCAAACATTGCCTGAATCTTCGATGTCACCCATCCAAATCTTCAGATCAAGCCAAAGTACATATTTTATCTACATCAATTATAAATAATTCCTTTTTTATACGTCCAAATAACCAATGTTTCCCATGATTTTCCCATCAGCTTTCTAATAATCTCTGGTAGCTAGGCACGTAATTGACTTTTGACTGTAATTTGATTAATTAGTTTAGCAACAACTAATTTACCTTTTAATACTGCAGCAAATCAAGGTTCTCATTATGATTTGATTAATTATATCTAGTCACTTTATACATGTTGTTCTATAATTTATAAGTTTGCTAGGATTTCGCAATTGTTTAGGTCGTGTTCATATATCGTATGTTTTAATAATATATATTTTTATTTGTGGATGGTGGCAAAATAAGATTTGAGAGAAATAGTAGTCAAATATTAAGCTTGAATGTTACAATTAGCAACCTGTAGCTTGTCCCCCTGCACAAAGTATGTAAAAGGGACTAATTTTAGGTTAAAAATGGACCAAGTTTGGAAAAATTAAAATATTTTGGGACCTTTTTGATAATTCCGTAAATTGTGGGACTAAAACTAGAATCATGAGATCTGATGGGACTAAAATTAGACACTTCAATTTGAGCCAAATAAGGATTTAACGGGGAGGTGACGTGCACGCACTAGATTCAGTGTAAATTTAACGAAAAAAAATCTTGTGGGACTAATTTTAGGTTAAAAAGGGACCAGGTCTGGAAAAAGTAAAATATTTTGGGATATTTTGTGGAATTCCGTAAACTGTGGGACTAAAACTAAAATCACGAGATTTTATGAGACTAAAATTAGAATTTTGCTTCATCAATGCATGCTCGCATAGTATATGTCACTTTTGATGTGATACAATACACATATTGCTTGATATTCAACATCATATCAATAAAAAAATGTTCAACGTTAACCTGAAATATCCGACGAGTTGATTTGTGGTTGTACGAACCCATAAACAATAGATATTGATATATCTTCATGCATCCACTTGACCCTCTTGACCCTGCATTTCTTTGATTTTGTTTCTTGATCAATCGCTCAAGAACAAGTCTCTCGTTATTTGAATGAACAGCCTAAACAAGAAATATTTGTGAATCATCAGCAGAAGCTTACACATTGTGAGTTATGTTGTGTTTATAGATGGCACATTCTCATAATTATATTACTAATCACCAAATGAAGTTTATAATACTTTCTACAAATTCCATGGTTAAAACCCATATACATTGTAATCATATGTATAACATCTATATATGATGGGCGATTCTTCCTAGGACATCCAATCCAATGAGACAAAAGTTTTTTTTTTTTTAAATCCCATTTACTCTTTGTGATAAACGTTATTCTTCAAAAGCAACAATTGACAACCTAACCCCTCGCACTTTTAAGAAATATACTCACTGTCTCCTTAAATATATTTTGCTTTTGAATTTTTTTGTGAAGACAAAAATACCCTTATACTTTCAAAATATTTACACTATATTTTATTTATTTCATTTTATAATTATTTTTAATTTAAATTATTTTTTTCTCACCTTCTTCTTCCCCCAAACCTCCACCTCCAACCTCCTATACTACACCACCACCACCACCACCTTCTTCCCCAATAGTCTTCCATCACTGCCAACCTCTACAACAACCCACCTATTGCACCGCCGCCGTCACTGTCCCGAAACCGTCGTCGTCATCAATCACCACCACCATCCATCACTTCTCAAGAATTCCCCGCCACTGCCGTCGCTCTTAAATAAAGGTACACCCCCCTAAGAATTATTGCTTTCAACTACTATTATAATTATCATTAGTTAAGAATTGGTTCATACAATTTTTAAACTGCTAATGGATTGAGGGCCCTGCGATCGGATCGGGTCCAAGTCAGGTAGGGGAGGTATTTTGGGGCATTTTCAGGGTCTGGGCTGGGTAATGCCTACCCACTGACAGGCCTAATTGAGGCTACCAAATCCTGGTGTCTGTTTCTTCCCTTTCTCTGTTTGAATGGTTGCACAACATTGAAATCTCTACTCCATCTCCAAGATAGTAATATTTAACAGAGTAGAGGGGTCTCCTACTGGAACAAAGTACAGCTTAGTAGAGAAGAGTGACATTTATGAGAACTTTAGAACCCCTGTTAATATGTGGTATTTTGCTGGTAGTTGATAGGTTGAGGATTTGAACAGAGGCTGAGGATATTGAGAGAGATTTATATCTTATGGTGTAAAGTTTGTGTTGAAGTCGAGGACGGCGACGGGCTTCGATTTGCAGAAGGACGGAGCGGTGTTTTTCATTTGGTGAAGGTGCGACGACGATGGCATTGTAGAAGATAGCGACAGCGTTATAGAAGGCTGCGATGGTTGTACACAGTGGCGGCCCAGCGGCGTGAGGATGCGTGGTGGTGGTAGCCATGTTGCAGGTATACATACATATACTTATGTGTGTGTGTATATATATATATATATATATTATTAATATATCTTTATAAATTATAAATTAAAAAAGTATATATTTAATAAAAAATATGTTTTTAAATAAAATAAATAACTAAATCTAATATGTTTAATATGACCGTTGATATCTTTTAGATTTATGAATGTGATTAATCAAACTTAAACAATATATAGGTATTAATTTGGACCGTCAATTTTTATCCTATTTGATCCAATGGTTGTTAATCAGGGGCAAAATTATCCAAAAAGATCAAAAAAATTACAACCAGTTGCACTACGCGCGAGTGTGGCTCGTAGGGGGTTAAATTGCCATTATTTTTTTTATAGGAGATGTTCTGTGAATTTTTTTTATCACGAGGGGCTTTTGAATAATTTCATACATCACAGGGGGTACGGACGATTTTCCTCTTTTTTTTTTAACAAAAATACTTAAGACTTGACATACCGTGTTATGGAATGTGCATTATTAATGGAAACACTTCGGCTATGTTTGTTTATGTTTTCCTAGTCCTATTTTTATTTTCATTTTTATTTGGAAATAAAAATACACAATTTACACCATTTTCAATTGAAAATACATTTATTTTTATTCTTACTTTCGCATTTTTCAATTACTACCTTTTACTTTATCAATTCACACTCGCGTTTTTCTTTCTCTCACATCTCCTTCTATAAATCCATTTTTTCGACAATAGTTGTGGTGCTATAGTGGAATAAAATACATAGGATTAACTTTCATAGACTTTTGCACATTTTAAGACCCATTTTGAGTATTTTTATTGCTTTTTTGGATCAATTTTTATTATTTTTACTTACAAGTATATTTAAATAATATAATATTTTCTATTACTTTATCTGTACTATATATAAATCATTACTTTTAACTAACTCAATTATTTCACACATAATCTTCAATTCCAACTATTTTCAGAAACACAACCAAACATGTCGTCCTTTTAACATAAAAATAAAAAAACTCATTTTTTCATATATTTTAGAAAATGATGGTTGAAAATGAAATGAAAAATCCAAACAGAGCCTTCATTTTTAGTGAATTGTATCTGTAATTTGGAGCTTCTATTCTAAGTTCATTTCCAATTCCATATTCGGTACGAGAGTTATATATATATATATATATATATATATATATATATGGTTTTATATTATGGGCTGTCTTAATTGGAGGTGGGCCATTATCATATTATACAATTAGATGAATAACAAGTTACTAAGCCTATGGTCCATTAAATTTCTCTATAAATACCAATAGACTGGTACATTTTAGGGGGAGCACTCACACAAAACAAATCACTAATTAACATTAATTGAGAGTGGTCTAGTCTGTCGTGCTTTATAAATTGGACTCAATCTCTCCGTATACATGTTCCCAAATATTTCAGTCGGAGTTTACTACCCCCAACCGGGACCTTAATTTGATACCACATCATGTTGGCACAATCTGTGGGAAAGCACGATCTAAGCACATAGAATGTAGACTAGATCCCGAGGTCGTGACGTAGGTGAGCCACCTGAGCAAAATGATCTGCTGAGTGTTGACTTTGGGGGATAGATTGTTGTCCAAGGAGTAGCTCCACCGTCATACCCATCACTCAGGAAGTTCTACTGGCCCTAGTTGAATATGCCTCTGTGAGAGCTACTGCAAGGGCAACAGCCTAATATGAGGAAGAAAGTCCATCTAAGGCTGATACTCCTCGATCTCCTCATCAAAGTTATGATTCCCTGGCTCCCGAGGTTGAGTCAAGGAGGTGTGGTTCACAAAGGAAAGAGCAAAGAATTGATCCATATCACTCTCATCACTAAAGTTAGGATTTCTTGACTCCCGAGGAGGAGGAGATGAGGAGATATGTCCAGCGGGGGAGAGAATGTAAGACAAATCCCCTGAGCTCCTTGCCAACATCAGGACTCCCTAACTTACGAGGAAGTTGCGTTGAGTAGAAGTAGGAGAGAAGACGAAAAATATGAAAGAGAGAATTGTTACGCCTCCCTTCTTGAATCCTAGAGTAGAAGAAGGACAAGTGGAATTCAAATATCGCGCCAAGCTCCAACCCCCACGTTGGTAAGCCCCAATAGCCAGAGGGATGTGTTTGTTGGAGATCCTCATCTTCTCATCCTAACGGTTGCCCTCGCTCAGTGCAGTCCATTTTGAACTTTGATCTTGGCAGAGTAGATATGCCTAAGGGTGAAAATCTTAAGTATGAGTGAATACTAAGGAATTGTGGATCACAAGAGCATCTGATGTTGCATTTTGCAAAAAAATTCATACAACTTTATTAGACAAAGAGCTTAATTGGCTCAACCAATGGCCCTCTGGTTTTATAATCGACTTCGAGCATTTGACCCAGTGTTTTCTACATTACTTTTCCATGAACAAGAATACCCAAAAACAACATCTTACTAATTGACAATGGTACAAATGGAAGGTGAGATCCTAGAGAATATGTGCAATGATTCTCAAAAGCAGTTCCAAAGATTCCACACGTTAACTATGAATAATGGTCTAGAATCATGCAACAGAACCACTTGAGAGGCTCAATGAGTTTGTAACACAAAAACCACCAGTACCGATAAACGAATTACTAGAAAGAGAAGAGAAATACGTAAGGATAAAAAAAAAAAACTATAGATTTCGTGAACAAGGAATGCGGAACTAACAAGAGAAAATAAAAGGGGCGATAAGGTTCACAAGACTAGAAAGAAGAAGAAATGAAGACATGTGCCACCCGTGAGGTTTTCTCGGTACACTTTGCTCAATGAGACCCAAGCTCAAGTACTTGCAACCACGGAGCTGTAAGGAATAGTTTAGTCGCCTAAGAAGATGAAGGATAACCATATGAGAATGAGATCCAAGAAGTGTTTTCGATATCACAGGAATAGAGGCCACAACATAGAAAATTGTCATAATCTCCTTGTTATTATTGAGAAGTTGATTCAAAGACAGTTCTTGTTGGTCCCAAGTGGCATACGAAAGGGTCTAGAAGGGGGGGGGGGTTGAATAGACCCTTTAAGTCTTTTTCGACTTAAAATTGATTTCGTATTAAACGTATTTGGACGCTTGAAATGATAGACGCTTGAAGAGTGTGACGCTTCACCTTAGCGTTCACACAAGATATTTGAGACTTTGTGAAGCGTCTAATGAAGACTGTTTTATAAAGTTAACTTAGACTTCAGGAATTGAATACTTTGACCTTGTAGGTTAAGCGTTCAGTTCTTTTAATCAGGGTTAGCACAGCGGAATGATTTTGGAGTCTTCTCTTTGAAAGTTTTAGCGTCACAAGATGTTTCTTAGGTGCTTAGCTTTTGATTGTGTTTTACTTATGCAGTGATGTGATAGATGAATGAAATGACTGAAAAGTAAATAACACAATATTTGTAAGGTTCGTTGGGTGGTGTAATCCCAACTACGTCCTTCTTCTCCTTTGCACTTGGAGGCAATCCACTAAGATGATTCTCAAAGAATCACACAGAATCTTCTACAAATTAGGGAGAGATGGATGTCGATGACTTGAGCTCCTTGATCACACAGATTTCTGCTTCAAATCACTTCAACCCTCTTGCTTCTTTCACCCAGAAATGATGCAAGTATCCAACTTCGACTTCACACAGATCGCGAGGCTTGGATGGGATTTTCTAAAAGGTTTGTTTGATTTTGATGAAGTTCAAACAACTTGGTAATATCTCAGTAGGAATCTGGTTTCTGCAAAAAGAATGTTTGAGATATTTGTTGACTGTCTCAGGAATATAAGAAAAGCAATTTGGATGTTTCTTGAAGTTTCGGGCTTTTCTGAGAATTTAAGGAATGAGATTTTAATGCAACAGCAATTTGGCTTTTATAAAATTGTTGCATCTTGTTTTGTTTGTTGTTGAAGTCCTATTTATAGGTATTCTTGGAGAAAGTGTCCGTTTGACACATGCACTGGCGCGTGTCTCTCACTTTCGCGAGTGAACAGCTTTTGTCCTTTTTCCTGAAAATCTGCTGCACGAAAGTTGGTGCTGCAGTCTGAGATAGTTGACAGTCCAATAGGGTGGCTTCTGCGTACGTCTGACATTGCTTATCATATTAAATGCTCTTATCAACATTTAATGCATTTGAAATTAATACCCGTTGGTATTTAATGCTTTGAGAATATTTGCATTAAACTCCTTCTGGACTTAGAAGTAAATTCAGGTGAGATCACTTCTGTCCCATAAGGTAACGCTTGATATAGCTGGCCAAAGTGGACGCTTGGAGACTGTATCTATCTTCTGAGATCAGGCGCTTGAGTCTTCGAACTTTACCACTGATAAACTCACTCAGAAATCATCAGACGCTCAGCCTAAGACTATTTTGCCTAACACTCTAAAGTAAGATAACAAAGCCTAATAAATCTATTACAAGTCTAACGCTTCAAAGCCTATACAAGTTTTCTACAAAAAATAAACTTACAACTTTTTGGGGTCTAACAAAAACTTAATTGTCATCATCAAAACTTCTAACATGAAATTCCTAACAATTTCCCCCTTTTTGATGATGGCAATACTTACTCTTTTATAGTTCAAGAGTTAGATAGCCAAACGTAAAAGTTAGCTTTGATCAGTAGACGTTAGTTAAAGTTAGTTACGCTTCAACGAGATGTTTCAGCAAAAAAAAAAATGCATTTCATATTTATCGAGAATTACAAGCATTTTTACAGCTGAATGTTTAAAGATATAAGAGACAAGAATATAGATAATGTAAAATCAGAAAGCTTTAATGACTTGGTCTAACTCTGTATCGCTTGGACATTTCAGCTCGGATAGCTTCAGTCAGATTGTCTTCCAAGATCATCATTGCTTCATGATCTTTGTTGATGATAAGCTTGTTTTCTTCTTGTTGTCTCTTTTTGAATACTTTAAAGTGATTATCCCAGTCAGTTGGGTCGATACCAATGTACCTTAGGCAGATTCGAAAAGCTTGGCTAAAATCAGTCATTTTCCTTTCTTCAGCTAAGATCTGTGGATCTGTAGGTTCTGAAATGGATGTTCTCTGAAGAGGAATGTCAAACTGTTCAAGCAGTGCTCTTGTAGGAATTGGTAGGTTTGGATATAACGCTCTAGGAGGTTCCCTTAGTGTACTACTGGGCGCTCCGGATGAACTTTGTGTCAGAGCAGTTATCCAAGACGGGAGATTAAGCGCAGTCTGAGAAGGAGGCATTTGACGCTTAGCAGACGGAGGATCTTCAACTTTTGAACTGGACGCTTTCCGCTTTTCTCCTTTCTTCTTCTCTTCCCCCTTATTGCCATCATCAGATTTTAAGAAGTGGTTTGTGAGTACACTTACCTGATGAGCAATCTGAGATAAGGAATCTGTGATGTCATCCAGACGCTTGTCGAAGCGTTCCTGCATAACAAGAAGCTTAGCGCTGGTGGCGTCATTCACAGATATCTCAAGGGTTGCAAGGCGCTTTTCAAGTTCTTCTTTCATGGCAAGTTGGGTGGCGTGGGCAGCATCCTGCATTTCTTGAAAGTCTTGTTTGCACTCACCAACTGCCGCTTGAGCTGAACTACGCATATGAGCAATCTGAGCGCTCATTACGTGAGTTTCAATCTTTGCCAGGTCTTCCTTAATCCAATGGAGAGATTCTTCACTCTGAGTAGCTTGAGCGCTAATTGTCTCCAAAACAGATTTAAGCAGGGGACCGAAGGCTTGACTCTCATCTGATTGAACCACTTGAGGAGCTGGTCGCTTGAATCGTGATGAGTGTTTGAGAGAGTCAAAAGGAACTTGATAGGCTGGATCAAAAACAGTACCTCGAATATCCAGGGAAGTATCTTCAGCACTATCAATGGTAGCATGTTCAGGAGCGTCAGGAATACTGGTATCTGCAGATTTGGACGCTTCAGATGTCTCAGCAGGCGCTTCCTCAAGCGTTGACTCAGGCTGGCGAAAGTCAGTGAATTGAAAGTTCCAGCTTGCTGAGTCGGCATAAGAGGTGGATGTAGAATCCAAGAGTTCAATGAGTCTGGTCCTGGACAAACAAGTACCGGAGATAAATGTGCGAAGAGGACTATCAATGGCCCTGATGTACATTGGACCAATGATATCCAGCACATGATCTGGGAAAATTTTGGACGGCGCTTGAGCGATGGAGAATAGTGAATCTGTGCAGTGAGTTCTGGAAAATCCAATCAAGCAATCTGAGGGAAGAGATGCAGGACGTCGATGTGTAGGCACACAGTCCGCATAGTACTCTTCAAGATACGGATAAATGGCTTGAGCGAGCTCTTGATTCCTTTCAAGCAGAGAAAGAACATACTCATAGTGATTGAGTACCTCACTGCGAATGGAAGGGAGCAGCGGATATCCTTTGAATGAATTGATCACTGAGCCATTCCAAGATCTGAGATTGGCAGTGAAGATTTTATCAAAGAGAGATACGGGAGATAGAATCTTTACCATCAGATTGAAGTTTTCTTCACAGTGGCTTGGAGCAAGATTTAAGCACCGTTCACCAACTGTACCACTGGAAGACGCTTGAGCATTAAACCGAAGAGGGGTGATGGATAATCTCTGAAGTTCTTGACGTAGACATTGTTCTATTTGATGTCTAATAATTGGGAGCTTGAGAACAGGTCCGAGTCTTTGTTGACGCTTCAGGAGGCAATACTTGGCGAATTGACGCTTCTTGTCATGCATGCCTATGCCGAAAAGATGGGGAGCTTGGACTAACTCTGGGAAGGTGTATTTATGTCCCATGTACGCTTCAACCCAATTTACTTCATTTATACAGAAGTCTGTGCCAGCATTCACCATAGCACGAATACCTTCAAGATGAATATCTCTTATGGCTTCAAAGCGGTGCTTATCAGGCTGATAGTTGGCATTCCAGACGCTGTCAAAGTAAGCATCAGCTTCAGTCTGGAGCAGATCGGTCAACGATTCAAGGCGCTCACCAGCATGAATCTCTTTATTTTTCCATAGACAGAGAGGTCGGGCCGATGCAAGATTTTCAGGGCTGTGAGCCGTCTGAGGGAAATGTGTGTAACTTTCTCTGTTCAAGACTGACTCTGAGGGATTGAGAAAGCTAGGACGGAGAGGATCATACACACGAACACTGTAATCCCTTAGCGCGAACCCAGTTGGTCTGCTGTGGCCATTGTCAAGATAGTAAGCCACATCCACGGCACATCTAGGAGGTCTGTCTCCTGGTCTGTCTAGAACGGTTGCTTTGATTGCGCTGTCAAAGTCAATCAGTCTTGCAGCGTCAGCTTCTGCAGCAATATATCTTTCTATATTATATCCTGCAGGAATGAAATCTTCGTCGAGCGCTGGGGGCATATAGTTAATTGAATGATCAATTGTCTTCAGCGGATCGAGTTGAAAGAAGTGACGAGGAGCTCTAACGTCTTCAGCAGCGTTCTGATCTTCTGAACGTGCCTCTGTTAAAGTAGCAGGTTCCTCAGGTTCAATTGCAGCTACTTTAGCGGCAACATCTTGAGCGATAGCTACAACTCCAGTCAGGTCCACATCCAACAGAACATCTGTGGACACTTCAGCAGCAGCTGGAACTATAGCTGAAAAACAAGAGCCATCCTCTATAAGAGCAGGATCTTCTACAGATGTAGGAATAGAAATGCTGTGGGAAGAAATAAACTTACCCTGAGAACTAAGCTCAACAGCAGTTTCTTGAGCGCTTGGCTCAACAGCAGCATCTTGAGCGCTTGGCTCAACTACAACTTGAGCGCTTGGCTCAACTGTAACATCTTGAGCGCTTGGCTCAACGACGACTTGAGCGCTTGGCTCAACTGTCTCAGGCTCTTCAGGAGTAGCTTGACGCTTGCTAGTCCTGGAACGCTTAAAGATTTTCTTAATATTGACTCCTTCAACTAGTTTAGCCGGAGGAGCGGGAGGATCAGCAGCTGGTTCTTCAAAGTCTATTTGCTTAATGATCCCTTCAGCTTTCGTCTTTTGAGAGGCAACTTGTCCTCGGCATCTTCATCAGTTTCCTCATCAATCTTTTGAGAGGGGACGGCAATTTTAACTTTGGGTTTTCTGGGGGCTCTCTTCTTCGTTACTGCTGGACGCTTCACAGCTTCCTCTGGCACTGGTCTCTCAGCCTTTTGAGCAAGCAGTTGGCGTTCTTCCAGTCGCTCAGATAGGGGTCTAGCCGCACCACTAACTTTTGGAGGATTGAACATATTGGTCAGAATCCTTTTTCCCAACAACTTGGACTTATTCAAAGGAAGTCCAGACGAGTACACACAATTCGATTTAAACAAGATGTCACTCAGGATGAGTCCATAAGGCTTATTTGAAGCGCTTAGACTGTCCCGAAACCGTCCGAAGATGTACTCACTCCAGTTGATTTTGATGTTGAAGAGTATAGCAACCATCATCTGAAATTGGACAGGATTTACTTATCAAAGGTTCCCACGCGGCATTCTATGATCTTGCTGCAGAAATCAGCCAATAACCGATATTTGGACACCAGATCTTTCTTCTCGAAGTATTGAGTGTAAGGAACGTCGTCGTACGCACTCATGATTGCCCATGCTTCCTTAATTTGTTTTAACGTAACAGAATCCAGTGCCTCACCCTCATTAGGCAAATTGAAGTTCTTGGCAATGGTGGAAGCAGATAGGATGAATTCCTTTGGAGACTCCTTCTTGGAGAAGGGAATTTTACAAGAGATGGACTTCTTGTCCTCTGAAAGGGTAGCAGTCTTCCAGAAAGTTTCAACTTCAGTAGGAAACATATAAGAGTATTGGGTTAAGAAGGGTTTGAGCCCAGCTTGGACGACCATGTCCATTACGTCCGTCAGGTTGATCTGAGTTTGTTCATATAGGAATTTCCAGTCGACAACAAGACCTTCAGTTACCTTGATGGTAGTTTCAGCAGAAGTAGATGATGATTTCTTTGGTGCCATTTTTTGTTTAAAACGAAGAAGATGAACTGAGATTTTCTGTTGTATTGAGAGAGATAAAGAGAGATTTGCAGATATGCGTGAATAGAAAGTAAGTTACTTTTTCTGCAGAGTTTGTGTTTTAAATGACACAGTAAAGAGTTTTTGAAACTTGTGTTGTGTAGTCTTAGTAGGATTTAAACACGTGTAATAACTGTTGAATCTTAGCCATGAATTTATTAACTGCGGACGCGAGTTTTGTGTAAAAGAGAGAAGTTACATTTGGTAATTCTCATATATAAAGATTTGACATCCGAGTTAAAGAAAAATTAACGTTTGGTATTTTCAGAGTGTAACACACGCGCATGTTTGTACACTGACACGTACACAAACACGTGCTATCTCTGAACCGTCATTTTTAAAAAATTTGAGTACCCGCCAGTTTGATGTGATAGAGGCGTGTGAGTAGATTACAAAATAGACCTTTGAGTCTACCCACGACCTTGAAAGAAGTTTGAAAAATTTTATGCATGGCTTGTAACAAAAATATTTTATAAATTTTTGATAAACTATTCAGCGCTTAGCTGATAAGATGGACGCTTGAAGTCAAAAGACTTCAATATTTTGAGCATTCAATATTTTATGCAAACATAGAACTGAGCGTTGATGATTATGCATCTGAAAATTTTATCATTGACGCTTACAGTTATGATCAAGTAAAAAAAATTTGTTTAAGAATATTGTGAGATATAACTTAAGTGGATTCCCCCTAAATTATATGCCTAATAAAATATGATGCTTCATGATCAAGCGTTTAAATCAATCATACCTAGTTCACTTCTCAAAGTGAGAAAACGTTGTTCATTGAGTGCTTTGGTGAAGATATCTGCCAGTTGTTTGTCAGTTCCAATGAAGTGCATGGAGATATCTTTCTTTTGAACGTGGTCACGAAGGAAATGGTATCTAATGTCAATGTGTTTGGTTCTTGAATGAAGAACAGGGTTTTGAGTCATGGCTAAAGCGCTTTGGTTATCACAATGAATGGGGGTTGGTCCTAAGATTGTTCCGTAATCTCTAAGTTGTTGCCTCATCCATAGAACTTGTGCACAACAACTTCCTGCAGCTACATACTCAGCTTCGGCTGTGGAGGTAGCTATGGATTGTTGTTTCTTGCTATGCCATGAAACTAACCTATCACCTAAGAATTGACAAGTACCACTAGTGCTTTTACGATCTATTTTGCAACCTGCAAAATCTGCATCTGAGTAACCGATTAGTTCAAAAGGAGAATCCCTGGGATACATAAGCCCACATGTTGTGTGCCTTTTAGGTATTTAAGGATTTTCTTGGCAGCAGTCAAGTGTGATCTTTAGGATCAGCTTGGAATCGTGCACACATACATACCGAAAACATAATATCAGGTCTACTGGCAGTGAGATAAAGAAGTGATCCTATGATACCTCTATAATTAGTGATATCAACTTTCTTTCCACTTTCATCTTTATCTAACTTAAGCGTTTGGCTCATTGGAATTTTTGAATATGATGCATTTTCCATACCAAATTTCTTAATCATATCTCGTGTATATTTAGCTTGGTTGATAAATATGCCATTAGGGAGTTGTTTAACTTGTAGTCCTAAGAAGAAGGTTAATTCACCCATCATGCTCATTTCAAATTGTTCTTGCATCATTTTCGAAAATTTCTCACACAGACGCTTATTAGTAGAACCAAATATAATGTCATCAACGTAAATTTGAACTAAGAGAATATCTTCATCATTGGTAATTTTAAATAACGTTGTGTCAACGCTGCCTTTTGAAAAACCTTTACCAATAAGAAAGATAGAGAGAGTGTCATACCATGCTCGAGGTGCTTGCTTAAGCCCATAAAGTGCCTTTTCGAGCTTGTAAACCATACCCTTACCATGATTGTTGATGAATCCTGGAGGTTGCTCCACATACACTTCTTCTTGGAGTTTACCATTCAGGAAGGCACTCTTTACGTCCATTTGAAATACTGTAAACTTGTTAAACGCTGCGTACGCTAGAAACATGCGGATTGCTTCAAGACGAGCAACAGGAGCGTAAGTCTCATCAAAGTCAATGCCCTCCTCTTGGCAGTATCCTTGAGCTACGAGTCTGGCCTTGTTTCTTACAACAATGCCGTCCTCATCCATCTTGTTTCTATATACCCATCTAGTTCCAATAACTCCTTGATGAGTTGGTCTTGGTACTAGCATCCAAACTTTATTTCGCTCAAACTGATTGAGCTCTTCTTGCATAGCTTCAATCCAACTTGGATCACTTAACGCTTCATCCACTTTCTTAGGTTCCATTTGAGATAGAAAGCTTGCGAACATAGCCTCATTAAATGTAGCGGCTCTAGTTCTAACTGGTGCTTCAATATCTCCAATGATTTGCTCAGGTGGATGGTCACGTAACCATAGTCTATCTGTTTGGAAGGGGTTTTGAGAATGAACAGACGCTTGAGAATCATTCGCTTGACCATTCTCCTGCGTTGGCGCTTCAAGTTCATGATTCCTTCTTTGCACTTGATGATCATTCTTTTCATGATCATTCGTGTTTCTTACATGATAATTTAGATTGATTTCACGAGTATTCTTAGGAGGAGGCACTGAGATCTCATCATCATCGTCAGTATCTTCATCAATAGTAATTTTGGACGCTTGATGACATAGATCTTCAACTCCTACATCATTTATACTTACCTTACTCGGCTCTTGGTTAGCATCATCAAACACAACATGAATAGATTCCTCAACCTTCGATTTGATCTTATTGAGAATGCGAAAATTCTTTCCATTTTTGGCGTAGCCTAGAAAGATTCCTTCATCCGCTTTAGGATCAAAAGTCTTTAGGCTTTGGGATCCATTATTATGAATAAAACATTTAGAACCAAAGACGTGAAAGTATGAATATTTGGCTTACGTCCCTTCCACAGTTCATATGGAGTTTTTCCATGCTGTTTGTTGATCATGCATCGATTTTGAGTGTAACAAGCAGTGTTGATCGCTTCGGCCCAAAATCTAGGAGCAAGCTTAGATTCAGCTAACATAGTCCTAGCGGCTTCCTTAAGCGTTCGGTTCCGGCGCTCAGCAACACCATTTTGTTGGGAGTTCTGGGAGCTGAATACTCATGATGTATTCCATTTTCTGCACAAAACTTCTCAACAACCTTGTTAGTAAACTCAGTACCGTGATCGCTTCTTATTCTTGCAACCTTAAGATTTTTCAATGTTTGAAGTTGCCGAATAAGCGCTGTTAACTTGTCACATGTTTCATCTTTGGATGAAAGAAATTCCACCCAAGTAAATCTAGAGAAATCGTCTACTACCACTAAAGTATACTTTTTACCGCTTACACTGATTGTTTGAACAGGTCCAAACAAATCCATGTGAAGTAGTTCAAGTATTCTAGAAGTAGATAGATGAGGTTTTCTCTTGAAAGATGATTTAACTTGTTTACCCATTTGACAAGCGTCACAGAGGCGATCCTTATGAAATGGTCCATTTGGCAATCCCTCTACAAGATTTTGACTTATAAGCTGAGAGATTGTCTTAAAGTTGAGGTGATTCATTTTTCTATGCCATAGCCAACCCACTTTAGATTCATTTTTAGCAACAAAGCATGTTGGGTTGTTATCAAGTGTTGAACCCCAATCTACCAAATATACATTGTTATTCCTTTTCCTTTTAGTTTAGTAGATTTAGTCTTAGCGTCGTTTATATAGCAATAGTCACTTGAGAATATGACTTCAAAGCCTTTATCGCAAAATTGACTTATGCTTAATAAATTGTGCTTTAGACCCTCAACAAAATAAACATCACTATCATGATGTTCCCCCTATGCACAGTACCTATACCTTTGGTTTTACCTTTGGAGTTATCACCAAATACAACCTGAGGACCATTGGCGGCTTGATAGTTGATCAGAAGATCTTTGGAACCTGTCATGTGCCTTGACGATCCACTATCAAAATACCAAACAGATGTATTGACTTTAGCTCTAGGTACCTGCAATCAAAAGGGAAGTTCTATTTCTGTTTAGGTACCCATTGTTGCTTGGGTCCTTCAACATTAGTATCCTTGTTAGTGTTAATTAGAACTTTAGGAATCCAAATTTGCCTTGTCTTCATAGTAGGAATATTGGCGTTTTTTGGTTTCACCTTGTGCTGTGTGTAATTTTTGGATGTATAATAATATCCACGATTATAATAATAGTCATAATCATAATTATCATAGTATCGATAATATGATCTTGACTGTTTGGATATCGACGCTGGTATTTCCTTGGCTCTGGCTTGAGTTGCACGTTTGGTGCTAGACGCTTAGCGCTTGATTCACAGTGACTAGATTTATCCTTAGCTTTTTGAGCGTTTGGATGAGTCTGTCTTTGTGGATCATTTGCTTTAGCCTTACCTTGTCTGAGTTAGTTTTGACTTTCTCATTTGGCCTCTTACCATTGTCCTTGGTTCATTTTGAGTTTGACTTGTGAACCTTTCTTAACAAAGAAAACACCCTTTCTTTGTTGTTTGCCGTAACATTAGGTTGGTTTGGTTGTTTACCGAATCATTGCATCCTAAACGGTCTTTTCTCCAAACAACCTTGTTATTTCAGTCACATTGTCGAGCTTTCTGGATGCTTTGGACAACGATGAGATGAGCTGTTCTGACTTGGCAAGTCTAGCCATCAGATCAGCTTCTCTCTTGACTATTATCAATATCACCTCTCAATTGAATAATTCACTCTCAAGCGATTGGTTTTCTCATGCACTGTTGCTGAATTTGCAACTTGCTCTGAGCGTTACTTTATCGTTTGTGAGTGATGAAATAATAGCGAGATCATTTTGAATATTTGGCAGCTTCTTGACATTCATTGTAATATTCTTTGACTTTGTCAAGTAATTCATCATAAGAAAGAGGAATGATAATTCATTGTTACCTCAGGGGACGCTTCATCATCTCTGGCCATGAGAGACATATGAGCGCTGAGTCATCTATCGGCTCATCATCATCACTACTTTCGTCTGATGATTCTAAATCTTCAGGTGCTGATGCTGGTTCTGATTCCGCAAGCAAACCTTGTTTGCGAAGGTGCTCCTGAATGGGTTTCTATCCAAGTAATCCTGCCTTGAGGGCTTGGATACATTTGGATAGGGACAATTTACCTGGTAGTGCCCGGGTTCCTGCAATTATAACAAAGTGTTGTCATTTTTTGTTACTTGTTAGCCTTGCAGTGTGTGTTTAGAAACCACTGGAGCTGGAAGATTTTGAGTAGACGCTGATATTGAGTAGGCGTGAGGTAAAGGAACAGAATATTGAGGCGCTTGAAATGTTGTTGTATGGGAGAAGGCGCTTGATATGAACTTTGTCCTTGTATTAGGACCTTTTCCTTTCTTTCATATCTCAAGAACTTCCTGAATCTATTCAGCAAAGCCAACTCTTCTTCCTCATTAATGTCCGAATTCTTTCTTTGTTACCCGATTTGCTTTGATTGATGCAATGAGCGCTCAGATTCAATCACTGGATTACTCACAATGTCACTAGCAGAGTTCAACTCGAACTCAAAAGCTTTTCTCTCTGAAAAGGAGTCTTCTGGAGTTAAGAGATCCAGCATGTTTGATTCTCTCATAGCTGTTGTCTTCATCAAGAATTTACTTGGTAGACTTCTAAAGATCTTAACCACCATTTCTCGATTCTGTAAGTCCATTCCCATGACGTAAGTTCTGTAACAAGAGCTGTGAATCTTATATCCAATTGCTCTAGTGTTTCATTGGGTAGCATCTTAAATCCGTAAAACTTTTCCTTAGCAATGGAAAGTTTGTTTTCTTTGATTTGAGCTGAAACACCACCACAGATTGTAGCCAGCTTATCCCATATTTCTTTAGTCGTTTTGCAAGATTTGATTTTTATTGAATAAGTATCATTATCACCAATAGCCGTATACAGAGCGTTGCGACCAACATTGTCCAGTTAGCTCTTCGCGCTCTTCTGGAGACCATTCTTTTTTGGTTTTTCAACGTAACCATCAGGGGTTTCTTCTGTGGCTCCGGCGCTCTTGTGATAACTTTGTATATTTTTGATTGGCCCATCTGAAATAATATCGCACATGTCATCATCGCATGAACATAAATACGTAAATGCTTTGACTTTCCATGTGTCAAAATTTGATTCTGTCATTTGGGAACTTTAGCAAATGCCATATCTAAGCTTTAAAAAAAGCAACTAGATTTTGAAAGAAAAAGATCTAAACAAGCAGTTATGCTTGGAAATTTTAAAATTTCAAAATTAACCGCTCTGATACCACTTGTGGTCCAAGTGGCATACGAAAGGGTCTAGAAGGGGGGGGTGAAATAGACCCTTTAAGTCTTTTCGACTTAAATTGATTTCGTATTAAACGTATTGGGACGCTTGAAATGATAGGCCTTGAAGATGTGACCTTCACCTTAGCGTTCACACAAGATATTTGAGACTTTTGTGAAGCGTCTAATGAAGACTGTTTTATATAAGTTAACTTAGACTTCAGGAATTGAATACTTTGACCTTGTAGTTAAGCGTTCAGTTCTTTTAATCAGGTTAGCACAGCGGATGATTTTGGAGTCTTCTCTTTGAAAGTTTTAGCGTCACAAGATGTTCTTAGGTGCTTAGCTTTTTGATGTGTGTTACTTATGCAGTGATTGATAGATGAATGAAATGACTGAAAAGTAAATAACACAATATTTGTAAGGTTTCGTTGGTGGTGTGTAATCCCAACTCGTCCTTCTTCTCCTTTGCACTTGGAGGCAATCCACTAAGATGATTCTCAAAGAATCACACAGAATCTTCTACAATTAGGGAGAGATGGATGTCGATGACTTGAGCTCCTTGATCACACAGATTTCTGCTTCAAATCACTTCAAACCCTCTTGCTTCTTTCAACCCAGAAATGATGCAAGTATCCACTTCGACTTCACACAGATCGCGAGGCTTGGATGGGATTTTCTAAAAGGTTTGTTTGATTTTTGATGAAGTTCAAACAACTTTGGTATATCTCAGTAGGAATGTTTTCTTCTTCTTGCAAAAAGAATGTTTGAGATATTTGTTGCTGGCTC